>BSBK01003757.1:0-337500 GCA_027943335.1 Chamaecyparis obtusa
TATATATATATATATATACATATATATATATATAATGATTCTACAATGCTTAGCATGATCTTCTAGATCACTCTGATCTGCTACTTTTATGAATATTAATTCCTTTATTATGTATTTCATTTTATCTTCTATTCTCCTATTCATTTATGATCAACATATATATATGTGTGTGTGTGTGTGTGTGTGTGTGTGTTTATTATAATATTTAAGCTTTCATCAGATTTTATTATTATTAATGTACATATACATACATATATATACATGTATGTATATATTTATGCATCTATATATAATACCATTATTTGTTGGCATAGTAAGTAATTCATAGAGTATCCATTCCTTTATTCTTCCTCCCACCTTATTCACTGTTGTATATTATAATTCTCATTTCCTCCTTTATATATATATACACTTTATATTTTTCTTGTCTCCTAGCAATGCTTCTTACAATCTTGATATACTTAATTCTTCTATACACTTCATTATTCTTTTTATCGCTTATCTGTATTTGTATACTGTCTACTGCCTAGCACTAAATAGTCTCATTGTGTATTGATTTACCTTTAGGTCAGAGACTATGAAAGTCTGTTCAACCCCTAAGAAGGTTGTTCATTAATTTCAGCTATCAAACACTATTGTAGATATATATTATGCTTTTTTTATATGCTCTGTATTATTGCAGAAGATTATTCTTCAATGTAACTCTTATTTCCAATACTCCTGTTCCATTTTTTCCCTTCGTTGGATTGTGGTCAATGTTCCATTTATACCTTCTAGAACTAAAATGTTGCATCTCTTACCAAGTGGTTCTCTTCATGAATAATCAGCTTTATTAACAATGGTTATTGGTTAGCATCATCGTTGTTATCTAGATTAATCAATGTCTCTTTTTGTATTTATTGACTATTCAAAACAATTTCAATAGCCATCGGTCAAATTAAGTTTATATGTTGACCATCATATTATTTATTAATAATATGTTCTTTCAATCCTAACAATTCAATAATCTTATGTCTTATGCTTGTATCGTGGGTATATTCATCATGGCTTCCCCAAACTGACAAACTGATGTGAGTATAAAGACCAATTGACGTGTATTCACATTTCATGGTCATTGTCATATATCTAAGGTCAAAAATCATTTTTTATAATATAATTTATTATATGTTTAAACAAATTATATTTTAACGTTGCTTGTCTTACTTTATCAGGCCTTCCTATACCGTCTTTCTACTATTGTTTATTGTAATTAGAAATTCTATTAAATACTAATCAGAATGGGGGCATCACAATTTATGATATTTTTCATTAAAGAGTGGATATGTGTTTGGGCCCACTATGCCTTTGCATCATAGTGGTATCAAAGAAAGGGACTAGATATTTGAAAGTTAAATATTGAGAAGAATCATAGAAAAGGTGAAGATGAAATTGAAAAAGATAGAGACAAACATGGTAAAGGTGTTGAAAAAGAACCTAAAGAATGGAACAAAGAAAAGAGATAAAGACAAGAAAAGAGAATAGGAAAGGAGACAAGAGGAGATAAGAAGATTAAGGAAAGCATTATAGGAAAGTACAGAAAGGCAAAGGATAGGAGGAATACTGATAGGTTTGCATAAAAATGTAGGCACTTAAGAGAAAGGTCATTGAAGATAGTGAAAATTTGGCATTTGAGTGTCAAGAAGAAGGTGCAATAGTTTGTGCAAAGGCTAGTAGAAAGAGGAAAGTTGGTGGATGAGAAAGACAAGGAATCAAGCAATGAAAATGTTCTTGATGTTGATTCAGAGATGTAAGATGCTAGTGAAGATAGCAAAGAAGCAAGTCTTGAAGGGCTTGAGAGTGATGAGTCAGTTCTGGTAGGCACTATGTTGTTTCCTTTGGAGGAAGATAAGAGTAGTATGAAAGTTACTCCTATGACATCACATAGTGAGGGTAATGATGTGACCATGGAGGTTGATGATTGTTTGGTATGCCAAGAGGAATGACATGAGAGTAAGGATCAGTTGGTGAGGGTTGAGTTGGTCTCAAGGGAAGAGACTAAGGATGAGTTAGCTATGATGATGGGCCATGAAATGGCTCAAGAGATTGTTTACTCTCCAAGCATGGAGGCATGGTATGTTGATGGTGTCAAGGAAGAGGAGTGTCTTTGGAAAGTAGATTTATTGAAGTTTTAGATATATGCAAAAGTAGAGGTTCAAAACAGGAAGAGGAAGTTGTTGATGGCCAACAAAGAGAAGCAGGTGTTCATGTTGCAAAGAGAAGTCAAGACAAAAGTCAAGATCAAGGAGTGGGGGTTTGAACATGATGGAAAGAATCACACATCCACAATTTAACCATCACACAATGACATTAGCAATTAAGAGGGAACATAGATCAGACCATGACATGCATACAAAGATACAAACAAATGATTTTGAGATACAGACCTATGCAATCCAATCTCCCAAGGAATAGATAGCACCACTTATCGTCGTCTTTGTCAAAATAGGATTTGTCTTCAAGGCCTCTTCATATGCAGTCTAGTTATGCATAGGAGCATATCTGACAATCTCATAGAGGGTCCATCCCTGAAAACAAAAGCACCATTTCAGTTTGAATATTGAATATATACAAATATAATGATGAAAGTAAAGCAAACAATCATACACTCTCTGATTTTGAGGTATAGAATAGCAAATATAAGTTGAAAAGCCAATCAAAAACATAAGAGACAAATCACACTTCAGGAAAGTACAAAAAGAAAAGAAAGATAAGTTCTTATCAGGCCACTGAAAAGCTTTTGGTATTTTAGATAAGACATCACAGGTATTTATTTGTATTCTGAAGCCTTGTTATAGAAATTTGTTTTTATTAATCCTCAGAATTAGTTAGCGAATCTTCTTCTTTCTTTCTAAATTCATGGATGATTCTATTTTTATGCAGTAAATAGCATACGTAATAGATAAACATGAAATCAGCAACAAATATCTACCTCTAAATACAACTCCAAATGAATGAATAAAAGAAGAAAATGATAATGCTGATTGGGTATCCTGTAAATTAAACAGTTTAATCATGCAAATAGATGTGGATAGTGCACATCACAGTGATGAAGAAACAATGCTAGTAGGGCAGTCACATACAAAGAGACCAGTTTAAGAGGGAACATATATTAGACCATGACATGCATACAAGGATAATAAATAATTATAGTATTTTCAAGTAGGAGATAAGAGATCAACCAAGGCACCTACATGAAATAGTCATATATCATGTGCAATAACATGATCAAGAGATGGTTTAATTATTAAGAGTCACAACTACCAAGAAATAGAGCATCATGATTACATATGGAAAAAAGAGGTGTTACAAGTTTGCATCACACATGTGTATCATCTTAAAATGGAAGCACTTCCATGATAAGAGAATTTATCCCTTTGAGTAAGTGGTTTGGGGTCATATTGGATGGCTTGAATTGATCTTTGCTTTGATCTGGCTTTCTCCCCACTTTCCACTTCTTTTCTACTTCATTCTAGGTAAAATTATGGTTAGGATCTTAAGGATTCTCCTGAATTTCCCTCTTCTATGGCTCTATTTTCTAGGTAGGGTTTAGAAATGGATCCTCCTAGGCTTCATCATAGTAATCATAAGATTTTATGTCTATCTTTGACATTTCATCCTGTTCTGGCATCAGTTCTAGGTTTCTAGGCATCCTCAGGACCTCCTAACTTGGTTCTGAGTCAATTTGGGAGCAAGGTCAAGGTCAAGTTAGAACCTGACTAGGTCAGGGTCAAGCTAAGACCCTGACTAGGTTAGGTCCAACCTTGACTTTGACCCCTTCATCCAAAATTTCAATTTCTAAAATTTCCAGGCTTCAGGCTTTCGGGAGATTTATTTTCCCGACTTCGGGTCGGCCATTTCGGGTTTCAAGATGGTAAATACTTTAATTGCATTTAATCTAGGTATATTTTATAAAGGTGATTACCTAATTAGGATTTAATTCTCCAAGGTGGCCCCTCTAGAGGAGTGTGCCCTAGATCACTATAAAAGGAGGCCTTCCTCTCTCATTTTCACATCAAGTTTTCACATCTCATCTCAAGTTTTCATGTGTAAGCTCTCAAGCTCTCAAGGTGATCAAGCAAGCATCCATTCAAGCATTCAAGTCTTCTTCTCCATCCAAGTTCTCCATTGAAGATCAAGGATTCAAGCATTCAAGCCATTGAAGGGATTTGGTTCAAGCATTCAAGATTTATCATTCAAACCCTAGATCTAGCCATCATGATGGTGTGATCTTCCTTCAAGATCCTTTATTCATCTTCAAGATCCATTTCATTCTTCTCTCAAGGTGGATTCCAAGCATACAACCATGGAGGTTTGATTTACATTTATTGTTGTGTTCAAGCTTTCATATCAATATACTTGTTTACATTTCAAATACAATTGCATATCTATTGAATTGCATAGCTTCATTGTTAGATCTACTTCTACTACTTGCTAGCATTCTCCATTTCAATTTCAATACTAAGGTTGATTACAAACTAGGGTTTGACCAAGGCAAACCCCCCATACAATAAAAATCCCCATTTTCTTGGAGGTACAAGTGTGGAATTTTAGATCTGAGAGCGAATTTGGATACCCTTTTCGAAAAACTTCTAAGATCTGGGAACAGAATTTGAATCGAACTTCAAATAAAGAATGTGGCATTTGACCTTTTATGAGGGTCAAACCTGAGCTGAGCCATCCTGAGGAAACATTTCTGGGTTTTCTATCTTGGCATTTCCAGTCCAGGATAGGTTTCAGATTTTCCCAAAAGTGTACGCAGACATCAGAATTCAACATTTTCCAAATCTACCCTAATTTGAGGTTAGTATTTATTATTTCATATTTCCAAACATAATCCTCCTCCATATAGGGAAATATTGGATTTACTCTCTCTCTTTTCCATATTCATCCACAAATTGATTCGATTATGTATTAACCTCTAGGTTGATCAAATTGGATCTCTTCTTTGGGGAATTTGGGTTTGAGAATAGATCTCATATTTCCCCTTCTACATCTGAATAGTGGTGAATCCATTTTACCTCTATTCATTTTGGTGAACCCGACATACTTACTCTCCTTTTCTTTTGTGGAATTAGATGCCCTATTGTGTTAGATTTTAGATCTTTTCTTGCATTTAGATTAGATCTAGTTTATGCTCTTGCATTTACATTTCAAAAATCCAAAAAAATTGCAAAATTCCTTTAAAAATACAAAAACATTTACATTTTCATGCTTTTAGTGTATACACCTAAAAATGGTCACCTAGACTATTAGCCCCCATTTGCTAAATCATCAATTGCTTATTCCTTGATCAAATCCTGGTTCTATCATTTATTCGATTATTTTCTATGGGCTAACCATTTTATCCTAAGTCTTTATTTATTTAAAAGGAATATTTCCTCCCCTTTTAATAAATAAAAATCTCCCACTTTTCCTCTTATCCTAAGTTGCACAAATAAAGTATTATTCTTATTTTATAAAAAGGGAAAAAGCACTTTTTGTCTCATATGGACACAAAAGTCAACTCTTATTTTCCTATTGGAGGATACTTGTGCACATGGATTGCTCCTCTTTCAAGCTCCACCGTTGATTAAATCTTTTGCCTCTTAATCTCCATGGTCCATTTCTCCTCATTTCCTATAAAAGAAGAGCTCTTTTCTTCATTCTAGATCCCCAACTTTTTATGCTATTGTTATGCTACAGGTTTTCTAGGTCATCTTGGAGCTTTTGGAGATATTCTTGCATCTAGGGTTTGAAGATTTGGAGCATTGTTGGCATTCATCTTGGATCTTCATCAACACTCTATCTTCTTGTCTTCATTCTTGCATCATCATGGCTTTCTTGCTTCATAGTTAGATTTCATTACTTGCATCTTTCATTTCCATAGCTTAGCTTGCATCTTCATTCTTAGCTAGCTTGCATTGCATTTCATTTGATTGTTGGGGATATTGGCATTCTTGCCCTTGTCTTCATTGAATCTCCCATTGCATGGTTTACTAGCAAGGTTATTGGCTAAATAGCTCTAGTTGAGAGCATTCTTAAAACCCTTGCACTCCATGCCTAGGGAGCTATGGATCGATTTGTGAGGCCTCATTCTTGAGTTCCCTTGCATGTAATGATCCATAGAAGTGTGACACATTTATAGCACACATTTTTGGCGCCCACCGTGGGGCAGAGTAAACTAGCTTTGTCCCTTCTTTTTTTGCATTTCCGTCATTTTTCGTCAATTTTTTGGCAAGTTTTTAGCTTAATTTTTCGTCTCTATTTTTTTGTCTCAGATTATCGTGTGATACTTTCCAGAAGTATTGCGTGATATACCTCTGTATGTGCATGCGATACTTCACCTGTCATAAGAAGTATCACGCGATATACCTCTGTATGCGCATGCGATACTTCGCCTGTCAGAAGTATCGCCTGGCTATAGTAGAGAATATCGCCTGGTGTCGGGTGAAGTATCGCCTGGTATAAGGCGAAATATCACGCAGACTAAAAGTATCGCCTGGTGTCGGGTGAAGTATTGTGCAATACTGTGTCTGTACCTAGCAGTGAGCTATTTTTGGGCTATTTTATCCATCTTGCAAGTTTCAGGTTCTTAGCTATCTTTTTGAAATTTTTTGAAATTTCTAGCGTTTCCAAATCCGTGCCACTCTGGAAAATGGGTGCCCATTTTTTTTGAAATTTTGCAAATGGTATCAAAAGTTTAAGTGTGATATATCGTTGGAAAGGTCTTTCCGAGCCTAATCCAACCATGATGGTTTTATTTTCAAATTTTATCATTTGATCAGTTATTTTTGTACATTATCTGATTTTTTTTCATGTACTAATCATTGTTAGATTTTGGATTTTGATTCTCCTAACTCTTGTTGGTCTAACAAGTTGTGGTTGTAGGTGCTTCTTGCTTGAAATTTGCTAAAATCGCATGTCAAAGAGGGCTACTAATGGTTTTTGCAGGGCTGCCCTAAGCATAAAAACCAAATCAAGTGCTTGTTTAATTTCTTTTTTTATTAAGTGCGGCATATACTAGTTGTTTCATTAGGCACTTAATACTTTGTGAAAGGAATCTTGGGGTGGTAGGAGAAGTATGCTCTTCACCTTTAGGTGAATCAGAAAATCTTGACCCATCTTGAGGTTTTGGAAGCAAAGGTTATTGGCTAAATAGCTCTAGCTGAGAGCATTCTTAAAACCCTTGCACTCCATGCCTAGGGAGCTATGGATCAATTTGTGAGGCCTCATTCTTGAGTTCCCTTGCATGTAATGATCCATAGAAGTGTGACACATTTATAGCACACATTTAGTATTCAACATGTATGATTCTTGTTTTGAGTACTTTGATGAGGCTTTTGTTGTTCAAGATGATAGATCCCTTAACGAGTTACATGGAAGTGAAGATGAAAATTGTTTGAATAAGATCTCCATTGATCCTATTCCTATTTCACCCTCCTCCACAACCTCTTCAATTGACCTTTACAAAGATGAGTTAGGGATTGATGTTAATTCTTCTCCTAATCTATGTCTTTTCTATGAGCCTAGTTTACAATATAATTTACCTTCTTTCCCCTTGAGGGATAAAGCTTTAGTGAGTTTTGATGATCCTACAATGTGCTTTATAGATAGGGATGATAATCCTCCTATTTGGGATGAATCTTTGGATTTGGATGTTGATTACTCTCTTCCTCATGAAACCATTGTGGATAATTCTCCTATTTGGGATGAACCTTTGAATTTGGATATTGATTACTCTCTTCCTCCTATTTGGGATGAACCTTTGGATTTGGATGTTGATTACTCTCTTCCTCATGAAGCCATTGTGGATAATTCTACTTTTTGGGATGAACCCTTGGATAAATACATTGATTTATCCCCTTCTTGTGAAGAATGTTTGATACAAAAGGATGACATATTCTCTAAAACAAACTTCCCTTATGTGAAAGAAGATGACATTATAGATCCTTCACCTCCATTTGGGATTCCTTCTAGCAATGAGGCATTTGTGAAGAAAGATATAAATTCCCTTAATGCTCTTCCTCTTAGTGGTGATCTTAGTGGTAATCAAGATCCTACCTTACAACATTCTTACCATAATATTACTTATATCTATACAAACCCTTTTCCAACTATGGTTCCAAGTGTTCCTCTGGTTGTGTCTTCCATTCATATCACTTCCTACACTTTTACTAGTGTTCCTAATCTTCCTAATTCTAATTATATCTTTCCTAATCCTAATCCTATCTTTCCTAATCCGATTCCTAAATCTCCATCTGCTATTCCTAGTTCTTCCCACACTTATGTTGAGGTTCAAACTATGGTTCATGATGTAGATGTGCAAAGATTCTTCAAAATACCTTCTCCTTATTATCCGATCCATAAATATAAAATAAAAGAAACTTCTCCCTTGAGATTTATTCATAATTTTACCCCTCACTCTGATATAACATAGATCTTTTCTAGACTGGGGGGCAAGAGGTATATTTCTTCCTGTCTTTTAGAATCCATTATGTTCCTTTTTTGAGCTTAATTGGTTATTCTTTCATTTATCTCAATAGTTTGTATTATGATAGTTTTTCATCTATTGATCTCTTCTATTATTCAAGATATCTTTTCTAGGACATGTGTTTTGCAAAGGTATCCCTTGCCTTTCATCCCTGGGGAGCAAGGTACCTCTTTCTTTCTCTTTGTCTAGGGAGAAAATTTGCTTAGCTTAGTGGTATTTGTTTATATTGCAATATTATTTCATCATATTGACAGATGTTTTGACTATGGATAACCTTTTTTATGAGAAGTTGTTGTCCTAGGTCGTCACTTCTTCTCTATGTTGCAAATTATGTTCTTTATAAACTCTCACCCTTGCTTTGGTGTTAGAGTTGTTTCCTTCATTCCAAAGATTCATCTCCTCTTGTTTGCAGGGGGCTTGATGATTGAATCTTTGTTCTCGCCTGTTGAAAGATGATATTTTATCTAAAGCACTCCTCTTTGGTGGGGTCTTGTTGATAAGATCTCTCTTTGAGGATCATTTTCCATGAGTGACATATCCTTTTCATGATTATCTATATTCTTGGATGTTGGGGTCAATATCCCTCACTAGGAATATAGTATTCATTGTTGCTAAACAGGATATCTCCTTGCATTGTGAAGTAGGTATCCTCTTACATCTTTTTTCCTACACTTGGGGGGCAAGGATGCCATCTCCTTCTTTTCTGTCTTTCCGGGATTCACCTCTTTCCTTGGTTAAGAAGTATCTATCTATTATGTGACATTCAATCATACATGAAAATTTTGGTTTGCATTAAGGATCTATGTCCTTGATCACAACCTCTTTTGTTGTTTGACATTGGGTTTCCATGGTTGATATATCTCTCACCTTGGAAACTGAATAGTGTGCTATCCCTCATAAGGGTTACTTTCTTTTCACTTCTTGCATGATATATCTTTACATTCATCCCTTCCATGGCCTCATAGGAGCTATGACCTTCTTGGCTTGGACTGGGTGTTGTCTATGGATATTGTCTTGATGCTGAAGAAGGCTTTATCCTTGTTCTTTTTCTTTCCTTAACATGTCAAAATAGTTTTTTTTTTTTAATATTAAGGAGGGGGGCATATATAGGGCCTCCCTTGTACTATAGTTTTTTATTTTTACATGCTAAATCTTGGAAGGTAACACACATAAGTTGCTAAATCCCAAAAAGACATGAATTTATATGCTAAATCTTCCGATGGTAACGCACGTAAGTTGCTAAATCCTAAGGAGACACACATTTTTCAAATATTTCAAATATGCTAAATCTTGGAAGGTAACACACATAAGTTGCTAAATCCTGAAAAGACACGCACCTATATGCTAAATCTTCCGATGGTAACGCACATAAGTTGCTAAATCCTGAGGAGACATGCATTTTATATTCATAGTGCTACAAGAAAGTGGATCTATGAGTATTCCAGAAGCTGTCAGAAGATGCATTACATTTGCAAGCACATTTTATGGGTGAACCTATTGGGTTCTCCCTCCAGGTTGATTCATGGTAAGGTGGGCATCTTACTAGGCGAGGTAATCACTCTTTTCCCTTTCTCTCTTTTCTGCTTTCATGCTAGTAGGATAGGATCATGAAGCTATGTTATTTATAGTGTTTCTCTTGTCTTTCTTATGTAAACATTTATGCTTTTATGATAGCTTTCATAAATATGATATTAGCATGAGGAATATTTCTTAGTGAGGTTTCTTATGCTAATTGATTTGGGTTATTTAGTGCTAACCCTTGTTCTTTTGGTTTTATTGTTTCACACCCTCGTGTGTGTATGTTGAGTTAGAATCTTTTTTGGGGGGGGCTCATGCCTTTAGCTAAGTGTTATTTTATCTCTTTGCAAATCCACTTGTATCTCCTCTTTCTTCTCCTTTACCAAGAGTTTGCATTGAATCCATACTCTTGCTAAAGTGGGGGCTTAATGTATCATCTTAAAATGGAAGCACTTCCATGATAAGAGCATTTAGCCCTCCAAGTAAGTGGTTTGGGGTCATATTGGATGCCTTGAATTGATCTTTTCTTTGATCTGGCTTTCTCCCCGCTTTCCACTTCTTTTCTACTTCATCCTAGGTGAAATTAGGGTTAGCATCTTAAGGATTCTCCTGAATTTCCCTCTTCTATGGCTCTATTTTCTAGGTAGAGTTTAGAAATGGATCCTCCTAGGCTTCATCATAGTAATCATAGGATTTTATGTCTATCTTTGACATTCTATCTTATTCTGGCATCAGTTCTAGGTTTTTGGGCATCCTCAGGACCTCCTGACTTGGTTCTGAGTCAATTTGGGACTAGGGTCAAGGTCAAGTTAGAACCTGACTAGGTCAGGGTCAAGCTAAGACCCTGACTAGGTCAGGTCCAACCTTGACTTTGACCCCTTCCTCCAAAATTTCAATTTCCAAAATTTTCAAGCTTCGGGCTTTCGAGAGATTTATTTTCCCGCCTCCGGGTCGACCATTTCATGTTTCGGGATGGTAAATCCTTTAATTACATTTAATCTAGGTATATTTTCTAAAGGTGAGGACCTAATTGGGATTTAATTCTCCAAGGTTGCCCCTCTAGAGGAGTGTGCCCTAGATCACTATAAAAGGAGGCCTTCCTCTCTCATTTTCACATCAAGTTTTCATATCTCATCTCAAGTTTTCATGTGCAAGCTCTCAAGCTCTCAAGGTGATCAAGCAAGCATCAATTCAAGCATTCAAGTCTTCTTCTCCATCCAAGTTCTCCATTGAAGATCAAGGATTCAAGCATTCAAGCCATTGAAGGGATTTGGTTCAAGCATTCAAGATTTATCATTCAAACCCTAGATCTAGGCATCATGATGGTGTGATCTTCCTTCAAGATCCTTTATTCATCTTCAAGATCCATTTCATTCTTCTCTCAAGGTGGATTCCAAGCATACAACCATGGAGGTTTGATTTACATTTATTGTTGTGTTCAAGCTTTCATATCAATATACTTGTTTACATTTCAAATACAATTGCATAACTATTGAATTGCATAGCTTCATTGTTAGATCTACTTCTACTACTTGCTAGCATTCTCCATTTTAATTTTAATATTAAGGTTGATTCCAAATCGAGGTTTGACCAAGGCAAACCCCCCATAAAACAAAAACCCCCATTTTCTTGTAGGTACAGGTGCAGAATTTTAGATCTGAGAGCGAATTTGGATACCCTTTTCAGCAAACTTCTGAGATCTGCAAACAAAATTTGAATCAGACTTCAAATAAAGAATGTGGTATTTGACCTTTTATGAGGGTCAAACTCGAGCTGAGCCATCTTGAGGAAAGATTTCTTGGTTTTCTCTGTCTCAGCATTTCTAGTCCAAAATAGGTTTCAAATTTTCCCGAAAGTGTACACAGACATCAAAATTCAACATTTTCCAAATCTGCCCTAATTTGAGGTTAGTATTTATTATTTCAGATTTCCAAACATAATCCTCCTCCATATAGGGAAATATTGGATTTATACTCTCTCTCTTCCATATTCATCCACAAATTGATTCAATTGTGTATTAACCTCTAGGTTGATCAAATCGGATCTCTTCTTTGGGGAATTTGGGTTTGAGAATAGATCTCATATTTTCCCTTCTACATTTGAATAGTGGTGAATCCATTTTACCTCTATTCAACATGCTTAAGGAAAAAGTTTCTAATAAAACTGAAGAGAGTAATTAATATGGAAAATTAATCAAATGTAAGCAACATATGGCATTAATTTTGATAGTTTGATCAAATGCCACTTTTGCAGGCACCACCCACCAATCCATAGGTCATTCTTACAAATAGATAGTAAAGAGGTATGACATACTACTCCACATATCAAATTGCTTCTCTACCTTCTCCATCACCAATTGAGGTATGTTAACAACAATTGCCCTCACATCATTTCTTCTCATTGCCAAGCCTCACCAAAATATAAAACTAAATATTGGAGGTTATAACAATAAATTAATATAGAAGAATATCCTGGGCTCGTGGATATTCTACATATAGCAAAGCATATAATTTATCAATATATGGATTAATTATATTGACAAGTGTTACATGGGATGCAGGAAGTTTCTGATTTCTACCTCTTTGACATGTTGTTGAAGCTAATTCACCAAGGCTAAAATGAGAACGCTAATTAGCAAATACAATCCAATAATCAATTTTCATATTTTACCTCAAAACTAAAAAAAAATATCACTTAATTATATAAATATTTAACTATATGCAACGAAGGGATGTAAAAATATATGGTATGATATGCAAATGGAATATAAAAATGTGTATCAAGGCATATAAAAAGGCTAAAATATGGAATGAACTAGAACGCAAATGGATCTCATGATAGCATACTCTTGAAAAATCATGAAATTTCCAACATAAGCACCATTTTCAAATGCCAAACTGATAGGAATATATGCTATAGCCTTAAGTGCCAACATACCATTAGAAAAATCACTGATAAGAGCAATGCTTCCTAGCTAGAAACTTCCAAGCCCCCCTTGCAGGTGTAAGGCAACAGGTGGCACAACCTTACTAGCAAGCACTCCGCCCTTTCCTTGCTATACGGCCTACAAATTAGATTTGTACAGTTAGAAAAAAAAACTCAGAAATCAATCACAAAACCCTAAAAACTATAATCAAAAGGGATGGCCTCGTACTAGTAAAATGTATGGCCAACATAAGCATTTCCAATGTCATCTAAAACAACATCATCAAAATCTTTAAGTAAAATCTTAGACTCTAATCTGAAGCACAACTATGGATTCTAAATTTTTATTTACCTTCCAAATTTGTATGTTTTCTAGTTAAAATATCCATATAATCATTCCACATAACTTTTTTGTGAGCAATGAAACCCAAAAGACTCCCTAATTAGTCCTTGTATCTAGATAATGGTAAATGCATGATCAATAGTTTATGGCATATCGTAGCATATCATAAAATAATGTAGGTAAAGTATGAGGCTAGCCAAAAGAATAAAATATGTTGGGGGTAATTAGGACAAATTATCTAATTAGTTATATAAAGGTTCTTTATTCATTTATTCTTTGAACATAGGAGTGCAATTTAGATTGAGTTTTATTCAACATGTGTTGTCTCATTCATTATAATATGGACACTTGTCAAGCTCTCTTTTGATCTTCTTGTAGTATTTCTTTATTTTTTAGCACACAAGACAACAAACTGGGGGGAGTTGAATAAATTGTATGATAAAACCTTAAATATTTTACTACTTCGTATGTCAAAATATTTACTTCATGAATCAGCAACAATGTAACAATGAAAGAATAACGAATTCTACACAATTGCACAAGTGAACACTAGATTTATATGGAAAACCTAGCTAGGGAAGAACCACTGTGAGAAAAGCCACAATATAGAATAATTTACATAAATTATTTTACATCTAAAACACAAGGAAGAAACTACTCCCTGAAATAATGGCTTTATGGTTATACCAAAGATATTTTAGTACTCAATTTTAATGATAAAATTTAGACGAGGCTACAACCTTAAAATATTACATGAAAATATTACATGAAGAACAAAAAAAATATCCACCACAAAAAATGTGTACCATTAGCAGCCTTTATCACACTACTTGAAACCTCAAACACTTTTGAATGTAGATACCTTCATCTCATTTCTTTCAATAATCAATTGGCATTTTTCTCACACACTTCACAATCAAACACACTTCCAAAAATTTGTCACATTCTAAATGATTGGTTATATATATGGTTGTAAGTATTTTGAAATTGGTTATAGATTGGTTGTCGAGTGTTTAAGGGTCTTTTAGAAGAGAAACATGTGATTGGATGAGGTATGTAGAGATTGGTGTGAGGAAGCCAATGAAGAGAGCTTTGAATCAATAAAGATAAATGTTCTTGCAAACATGTGGTTCACTATTATGTAGACACAGTCATTAAACCAGTGAATTCAAATACTTGAAGTAACGTGTCTTTGATTGGAAATGGAATAATATTATTTGTAGATTGGTTTACTTACATTTCCTTTCAAATATCTTCATGTTTCATTAAGATTTGAAGGAAGAATACAAAGTTGTGTTTGACTATTTCTGGATTTTGGATTGCAATCAACACTTTGGGATTTGAAGTCTCCTTAAATGAATTGACTCTCCCACCTTGTGGCTAATGTGATTGGTGGGAGGGGTCAAACAATGATAACAATGTATTGAAAGAACAAGACTTTGTAATCTAGAGATTGTGACCAACTATTGTTTAGCAACCTTGAATGTGATAATAGCTAGAAGATCTCTTGAAGTATCCAAATCCACAAGGATACAAGTGAAGATACAAGGATACTAAGGATTAATGGACCCAATCTACTACACCATAGGTTAACAAAGTCACCTCAAATAGTGAACAATAATATCAACTATTGTGCTATCTAACAATTGCCTTCCAAGGAATTTGTAAATGTCTTTCAAGTAACTCTGTTACTTTCTAACACCAATACTAACAGCACACTGTTATTTAACCAACTCCTTACTTTGAGATAGACTACAAGTTTTCTTATGTTCTTTGGTTCTAGACTTACTAACTTTACAAGTTACTCCAAATTCTCAAACATGTTAATACTTTGAATTCTATAGACTCTCGATCAGTTCACAACAGTATTTTTTTTCTGCAGGTCTATTGAAAAATTTCAGTCTTAACTCTTGGGACAGATTTATTGGTTTCCCCTATTTCAATTGGATTCCACAAATCACTAACAACCAATCTTTATCTAGAACCTTCAACCGGTCTCAGAGACACTTTAACCTAGTTGATCAAACAACACCTGGTCGATCCCCTAACCGAGTACATTATCTATGATAGTCGACAGGAGTAACAAAGCTTGCAACATGAGTAACAAATTTCAAACTCTTCCAATTTCAAATCACTGTTGCAAGCTTCGTTACTCCTATCGACTGTCATAGTTAATGTACCCAATTAGGGCATCGACCTTGAAGCACATTTAACATTCCACATGGCTCTAAGTAACTTTTCTCTCATCCAGCAGCATTGGAATTCCATGGTGAAGTTACAAGCTAGGGTTGGGATTTCATATCAAAGCCGAGGATAATGAGTTATGTATCCTGGTCTGACAGAGAATCACTTATTCCGTAATGATACTTAAAATAAAAAAAATTAAGTGATAGAAATCTGGTAGTGTAGTTACACGATTTAGATTGGTATGACAGTTGAACTATTTGTTATTTCAATGGATTGTGTAAATGGAAATAAGACTGAAATTCATGACATACCTGTGGTTCAAGTCTTAAACTTGTTCCAGCTTCTACCTCCTTCGTGCACACTAAAATTATCTAATAATGAAATGAGGTTTGAAACCTTTTTTTTACTTTAAGTTATGCCCGTGTTGGTCGCAATTTCGACCAACACGGTGTTAGTTGAAATTTTGACCAACATGGGCATGTATTAAAAAAAACAAAATTTTTCCTTCTATAATCTGACCAACCTAAACATTTTTATTTTCTAGTCGAATTGTTTAGTCGAAAACTAAGGTCAAATGGCTTAGTGTTACCAGTTTTGTATTTGAGCATTGTTGATGTTAAGAAGTTTATGATATGACTATAAGTAGATTTCTTTACTAACCCTGGCATATCTTTTGATCTTTCTTTGTTTGGAACTAATGACTACTTGCAGGAAACCTTATCCTCAAAAAAAGCTTCTGAGAATAGTGAGTAAAATTAGCTACCCCTTGTTATGCAAATAGTCACCTGTCCAACTAAGCCCTTCTCGCACCGTCGTGACCTGGCTACCAGGTGCTTGGAGGATAGGGTAGTTTAATCTTCAATAAACCTCTTTAGGAAAAGTTGGTCGGTACTTGTGACAACTCTCTCCCTATTGGCGAGGCCTTCACAAAGTCACATCAACACCACCCCTATCAGCACGAGCTCTATCAAGACTATCATCAGTGGGATCATAATCAAGAGCATTCTCAATCCTTAGAGAAATCTTGTTAGGAGCAATAAATATAGGAAATAGGTTTTGTAATAAATATGTGCGATACGCATATATGATGCCACCATCAACCACCTATGGTAAAAAATACCACCCTACAGGTACCATCTGGGATATCTCATGAAAAATTGTCTCGTAAGGTAACCGGGCTCCCCAGTGACTCTCCTCATCCTCAAAACATGCATATACAACAAGATCCTATGGCATGAACTGAATGTGGCCAAACTATCTCAATACTCATGTAATAATGAATCTCTCAAAAATATACCAGGTACGACCGATAAGATATCTTCTCTAAAAGAAATATGGCATTTGATGTGCATAGGTCTGCCACTCCTCACAATCTAGATAAGGACACCAAACAACATCTAGTACATCATCCAATATTCTTTGCCATTACTCAACCTTTCCCAAGTGGGGTTGCTAAATGAAACCAACATACATATAAATATAAGGTAACTCTGGATCTCTCTATTTTTCTACTATAGGTCATGTAACTGGGATGTACTCCAAGACCCAAATTTGCAAGATCAGGATATTGATAGTCATGCATGAATATTGATAGATAATCTCATGAAGCTCATGATAGATATGAACTAGAATGCAACTGCCCCAAGAAAAGTGGCAAGGAGATCGAATCATGTCCTTGATCACTCAAGACTAGCTACACATAAAACCATGCTGACCTCTACCAGACATCATGATACCTCCTATCAAACTAGCAATAAAAATAGGAAGATAGTCATAATGGGACACCATATGGTCCCAAGACAAATATCTTTGTGCAATAGTAGGAGCCTAAAATAAACAACAAGCATCTGAAATGGCCACTGCAGCTCTAGAATTGTAATCGACATGAGCTCCCATCACAAGAACCCACAGAATACACCAAATATTCTCAAGTTTCACTATCATCTCACCAAGAGGTAGGTGGAAGGTGTTGTTCTCTGAATGTCATCTCTCAACAAGCACAGTCAACAACCCTGATTTACTCTGATGTCAGGTAAATCAACTAAACTCCATAAACCACAATGTACAATGGTATGCTACTCGATGACAGTCAACTATCCCAATAACTCTAAGACCTAAGCAGGTCTCAGAATCTAGAAATAAATGACACTAAATTGAGTCTGCAAGCAAGAAATTAGCACTAAGTCAACATCAGACAAGCAAAATTGAAGAAAAAATTAGTTAGCAGGTCAGAAAAAAAGCTTAAATCAGGAAAATCTAAGTCAAATACCAAAAATGACCCTGGAAACTAGATGTGATTCAGGATTTACCAGATATGACCCTTTAATGGGATGTGATCCTTCGCATGTCGGATATGACTTGAAATGGACTGGAAGCGATCCCTAAACGGGATGCAAATTTATTTGAACAAGGTGTGACACACTGAGGAAAAGGCTAAAATTCAAGTAAAGCTTGACTAAATGTGACCCAATAGGCTATGATCCTAAAACTACAAGATGAGATCTAAAATTTGGAGTAAAGCCAGATGCGACACCAGATTGACCGGATGTGATCTAGGATGCAGGATGTGATCTGGAATAAATTGGTCCTAACTAGCATGAAATAAAGCAAAAAATTAAAGGAAAATTATGGAAAGGTAGGTTATTAGGTACTTACCGAAGTATGGTAATGTTCCAGTCGTTGATGTCAAAAAATGAGCTTGAAACAATGCCTCTCAACTAGGAGCAACATCTTCTCTCTCAGAGCTATGAATTTACTAAAGGTAAAAGTGAAAATAAATAGTAATATTTTACCTTTTTGGGACTATTTTAACCCCCCAAGGACCTTCATGACCTAAAACAACTTCATAGAAGAAAGGCAGATAGATGCAGCATGAGATCCATATTAGGATCAAAATCAAAATAGGTGCTATGAATCATTTCAAAGTAGTAAAAATTGAGTTACTGATTCAAGTTAACCTTGCAAAAAGTTAGTCAACTATGGTCAAAACATAATTAACCAGGGCTAGAATGAACATATATTGAAGCATAAAAATTACAAAAGCATTCACTGATGTTTATTACTCAAATGGAAAATCAAAAAAAGTCAAATCAGGGGAAAACTTCAGTCGAATAATGGTTAAAGATACTCAAAACTACCTAAATGACAAACAAAAGCTTACTAGAAGCTGCACAAAGTTGTTTTTCTTAACTTGCACATCAAGTCCATACTTCAAGATATTGGTCAATCATCAGTAAAACTTGGTCAAATATCATCTTTTAATGGTCAAACTTGGTCAAAAAATGTTCCCTTAACACTAAATTAATTCCTAATCAAATTCTGATAGATTCTAAATATTTTCTCCTTGATCCAAATCAAATTTTTATCAATTGAACATCTTCATCAATGCTTGAAATCAGGATTTCATTACTTTCTATTCCTATTTCTCTCTCGAGGGGGCATGGTCATCCTAAAATCAATTATTTCTCTTATCTAATCCGACTAAGGATCCAAATCAATCAAATCGTTAACACCAGGGACATGGTAGTTTTCTTCAATCAAGTCAGGACTGTTAGATAATTAACTTCATCAAGAACCATATCAAGTTTATTAGCTATGCCTAAAGAAAATCCTCCTGACATTAATCAATTTCATTGGTGCTAATCAAATTGATTATTTGTCATCATCATGATATTTCTGATATTCATTTTCATCACACCAAATCAAACCGGATATTCTGGTTAATGTTTATCGAACTTCGTTCAATCAAGCTCAAAGTTGATATGGTTGATTCTTGTCCAATCAAGTTCAAAATTGATGGCTTAAAAATTTTAATCACATTGAATTTCGTTCAATCAGGCTCAAAATTCTTGAATCTAGAGTGGTTTTATCCCTCCATATAAAATTGCTCTTTAAATCAGCATTAACTTTCAATCATGTTAAATTTCATTCAATCAATCTCAAAGTTCTTGAATATAGAGTGGTTTCATCGCTTCATATCAAGCCACTCTCTAAATCAACATTATCTATCTTCTTTGAATCACTATGTTACTTGCACACCGATTCAAAGAGGGGCAAATGTAATCACCCTAAATCGGGCTATTCTAACCGAAGGCCCTATTTTTCCTAATTCAGAACAATTTCCTAATTACACTAGTTTGATCATCTAATTAATAGCATAATTTATCAAAATAAATGAAATTCCTAAAATCAAGTATCAAATTATTATAAATTGATCAAAAATCCTATTAATTACCTCTAACCTAATTAATTAAATCAATCTCACTTAAATACATGGCTAAGATAATTAATTGAAACCGATTAATAAATCATCCTAAAATACATGTCACCTCTCAAGGGACAACAAGGAAAAATGCATCCAATTAGAGGTTAAGCACATGGATCAAGGGAGAATGAATATCAACCACTCCTCTCAAATTGAATCTCAATCGTTGAATCTGATAGATTTTCTATAAAAAGAGAATTTTCAAAGCTCACAAAGATATAGTTAATTGCATTCATACTTACATGTTATTTTCAATTCATAACTTAATATCATTGTCCATTCATAGCTTAAATCATCTAAATTTGGTAATGAATTAATGACATTCAATAGAATTGTTTCACTTCTCAATTATTAGTTAATTTATATTTTAATATCTCATTCTAGTAGTGTAATGTCACCGATTCAGATCTATTTTTTGAGAGAAATCAATAGATCTTAATCAAAATCTTATTAGTTAGAGAGAAATATGACACTTTTGTGTAGTTTATTTGCTTCTAATTTGATTTTAGACTAACAATATAATGTCCCATTGAAGTGTTGTGTTGCAGCTTGTAGGTACAATAATTCTCACACACATTTCTAGTGCCCATCATGGGGCAAGGCCCCAAATTTCTAACATTTTTTAACTTTCTATGATTTTGTTATGTAGATACATGATTGCATTTAGGAACCAGGATCACATTCAGGAAACATAGTCACATTTAGTTGAAATAGAGGTGCATTTGGGTTTTCCTGCGTCACATATGGTAAAGTTTGCATTCAGTAAATATTGAATTGTATTTAGAATTCTTAATCACATTTAGGGAATATTGAATCGCATTTGGTTTAAGCTCGTATTTGGTCTAAATTTTAGAATCGCATTCAATGTTTTCATTTGGATAATTCAATTTGTTGACAACTAATGGGTGATTCTTGTGTTTTTGATTAATCTATCAGATTAACTATTGTCTACAGGTCATTTTGACAGAGACACGCTTGTCAAATAATTGTAAAAAATCATATCTTGTAGGTTGCCTTCATAAATTCAACCAAAAATCATGTCTTTATTAGTTAATTTCATAAAATGTAATAGAAATTGAAGTTAATTTTCAACCTAATTAGAGGATTATGCTCTTTTCCCTTTGGGAAATTAGAAACTCAAACATTAGATTAAAATTTAAGGTCAAATTTGGGGAGATTTACAATTTTCATGATATGTTTGATGGGAGAAAATGGCATGGATAGGAGAGTATGCTCTTATCCCTAGTGCAGAATCAGAAATCTAGACTCCTAAGTCACCAATATGTATGTATGTGACTGCAAGTATGTTGATGCGAGTTTTGCAGGATGTAAAGCAATGATTATGCTTGTAATGTACTTCATTAGAATTGTATAGGAAAATAAAGTTGCTATTAGTCAGTTCACTATTATATGTATATATTCATACTTCTCTTTGGACATTTGATTCAGAAGGTGGGTTTAACCTTCACATTAAGGCAATGTGCTGGAGCAGTGAGCTATTCATTTCATCCAACTCCTAACAAGGTTGAAGGGACTCCTAATAGGGTTTGTCCATTAATAGGGACGTTTGTACTAGATGTAATAATCAACTCCTAACATAGCTATATCTCCTAACAGGAATACTATATTTGTTAGATTAATAAAGTGTTTTCTTATTAATTAAATCATGTTTGATTTAATTATTAAGTCACTTATTATCTCTTTCTACTTAAGCTAAACTTTAGGCATATAATAATTAATTATTAGTGTGCAACCTAGGTTTTACCTTTTTAGGTTTTCATATCTCCTTTTATAAGGATTGATCCCCTTTGTATTCATAACAGACTATTCATTATTGAATTGCAACTTTTGTTTTTGCACATCAAGAATGATTTCTCCTCTCTTGTAGATCAATGCATTCAAGCCTCCATAACTTCTTGCTTCTTCTCTCTCTTTCTATGACAGGTGTTTGCATGCAGGTGTTCTTGGGAGCTGTGGGTTATTTTTCATCAACTCCAACAATATTTCCAGTACATTATTAGTGGGCATCATTCCCACTAGGATTTTCCCCTTAATAGGGTTTTCCTCGACAACAAATACTTGTGTTATGGTGTTGTTCTTGAAGTGTTTAGATTTGCATTAAGTAATTTATTTATAAGGTTAAAGTTTAAATATTTGGCACACAATTGATCCACCCCCCCTCTCAATTGTGTTATTCCTAACAATTGGTATCAGAGCTTATGGTCCTCTGAGAGAAATCTTAAAAAATTGAGGTGATCCTGAAGATGGCTTACTATAGGAAGGAGAGTCCAAATTTTGATATTGAAAATTTTGACAGTTGGAAGAAAAAGATGAGAACTCATTTGCTATGTTTGGGAATCGACTATTGGATGATTACTAAGAAGCATGACCAGATCAAGACTGAAGATGAACTAGGAAGTGCTTCTAAGGATGAAAAGGAATTTTTATCTTGTAATATGGTTGCAAGAGAAGCATTGATTAGCATTTTTTTCGAGGCTGAATTTATAGAAGTCAAGGACCTTGATTCTCCACATAAGATTTAGACAAGGCTAGAGGCACTATATGAAGGAGATGAATACACTAAGAAGGTGAAATTGTAGATTTGGAAGACTAAAATGGAGATTCTAAAAATGCGAGATGATGAGAATGTTAGAGCATATGTACAAAGGGTTATAGATGTTGTTACAAGAATTAGAAACTTGGGAGGAACATATATTGAAGAAGAAGTGATCGCTAAGATTCTTAGATCCTTGACACTTGCATATAAGACTAAATTATGTAATCAATTGAAGAAATCATTCCACAGAAGCATGATATTCTCAAATATTCTCATAATCAAATAGTCACAACATATACAAAATATGAACCACTATTACCAAACACATATATAAACAAAAGATCACTATCTAGGCATATATGAAATCACTAGTCATACCAACATGAAAAAAGAATAATAAATAGAAGGGATAAATGATAAACTTGCATAAATCCCCCAAAAATATGGAAAACACTAAATTAGTGAAGACTCTACTCTTCCACAAGAAATTTGATCTTATCACATGAAATGTAACACTAACAAGAGATAATAAACAAGAATCTCCATGACTCTTTCCTATAGCACTATGATATATCTGACCATGACCATTACAACCTCATAATAACAATGAGAGATGTATACCAAATCAACAACTACTACAAGTAAGAAGTAAAATATCATTACCATGTAGTTCCTAGGAACATACGTAAAAACCTTCAATTTATGATAAGTTTTAGAGGTATAAAGGCCAATGCTCCCCTTGAGTAAGATGTTATGTTATCATTAACCTAAGCTATGATCACCAATATTTTTCTTAACAAAACACCATTGTGTGAGATTCAATATATGTGGTAAACTATTCAAACAGTCATGCCATACATAGTTCCATCTTTACATAAACTAAATCCTAGTGTACCAAATGACAACATACAATTACTATGTAACGCCCCATCTGGGAGCCCATGAGAAATTAACCTAACTTGACACTAAGTTAATGGATTTAAAAAAAACAAACTTTAAATATACATTAAACAATACAAATGCGGAAGTAAATATAAACTTAAGTTAAAACATTACATTTAAATATACCAATATAGTTAACAATTCCTAAGGGTTCCAAGACATAGTTAATTTTGACAACATTAATTAAAATACTAAGTTCAACCAATCCTAACCATGTGATATATCTTGCATTCATTTTAAAACCCAAACAAAGTGTTAACTAAGAACACCAACCATAAAGTAAACTAACCTAAACATTACAATTAATTATCGAGATACATTCATCACATCTATATAAACAAAGGTACATTCAACAAGATACAACAGATACATCATGACATACCTACTAATACATCTTCCACTCCACGTGTTTTGGGGATCACAATAATGAATCAAAAATTCATAATACAATACATAACATCTCTTGAAGAAATGTCTCAAACTATACATGACAAGACATATGATAAACATCTCAAGACAACCAGAATGAACTCGCTAAATAGTGAACATGGTAGCAACATCTAGGACCATTCAAGTACAAGGACTAAACATTGGATCTCAATGGTAAATAGAAATGATACCACCCGACCATGTGGAACCCGAAGGTCCACACCATCGTGCTGAGGAGAGATGCAATACCCCTTCCATAGTTTTCTTTTCAATTTAATCGACCAAACTCTTTTAAGCACTTTTCATGTGTGTATTAGATCCTTAGATAGATTTGATGTTATTTATGTTTATGGTTTTACTGACCTCATACTTGCATGTATATGGGTAGCGTATATGTTTTATATTTTTTTTGATGTGTCTGATATGGTTGAGGGATGAAGTCGTAGTTACTTTCTTGTGAGATCCACATGATCGGTCGATCCCCTCCATTATCTGTTATATATTTATACATGCATGTGCATGCTTGTCTTCTATGCAGGATTTTAGGTACCAGGCATCGACTTCCCTGAATTGTCAGGATGAGTGTACCCTATCACAATATCTCAATGGTAAGAGATGAGAGATAACATACAGGTCCAATCCCAACCCCAGCCATTAATTTTCTTGAAATATTGGACAAGTATATGATTTTCTAACTATCTAGGTTTTTCAAGGTGACATAAATTTGTGAGCCTTTCCATTAGGCTTGATTATTGCATTTTGGTTTAGGCAGTTTTGCTTCATGGTTGCATGTCATGTAGTTTGATGTGGTTTTGGTGTTAAAATGGATTGAGGAATTAATTAAGATTAATTAAATGAGATTAAATAATTAAACCTTATGATACATTAAAATATTAAATATAAGGTTAATTAATTAATGAGAACTAATTATTTACTTATGTTTAATAAATAATTTGATTGCAAAGTCAAAATTAATTAATTGAGAAATTTAATAATTATTAAATAAAAATTAAATTTAAATGTGCAATTTGAGTTAAGTGGTTATTAGTTGAGTTGCATATTTTAAATTAATTACAATTAAATAATGCAACTTAAAAAGTACTTTATTATAAAAGTAGAATTTAATCTTTTAAAATCAAGTTGAGTTAAAGTGACTTAAAGTTGAAGAAATTAAATAAATAATTTTTTAAATAAAAGTTGATAAAAAAATGTTGGAGTTGAGTTCTTATTTTTAGGATTTTGAGTTAAGTAATTCTTTTACTATTTTTAAAGTTGAGTTTGTCTTATTTTTGGAGTTGCATTCTTTCAACTCTGGTATTTGAGTTTTCTATTTAAGAGAGTTAGGAGACCATTTGGAGACATTATTCAATCAGGTTTTGAAGAATTCTCTCTTGGAAAATTTTTGGAGGATTAATATTTTGGTGTTTTCAAAAGCTTTGAGTTTTCAAGATTTGTAATTGATTTTCAATTCAGCTTTGTGTATTAAGGTAGGTTTTTAAGATCTTTAAAAGTTTTCCATTGAAATCATTGTCTTCTTCATATTTGACTAGATCTTGTGTGTAAATGATGGGTGTTTGTTTAAAAGATGTGTTTCTTTGATAATTAAGAATGTTAGGGAATCTTTTGGAAGGAAAATTTGATTAGGGTTTTCTTTAAAAGTTTTTCTTTGATTGCTTTTCAATTATAGTCTTCCATGGTTTTGAGGGTTTTGAAAGAGTTTATTTATTGAGAAAATGCATGCTTTTGAAATAGAAATATAGATATGTGCATGTAAATAATATAGATTTTCATGTGTGAAAGATAGATATATTCAATTGCATGTTATTTAGGGAAGATATATTCAGTTGTAGTTATTTAGGGAAGATATATTAAGTTGCATGTTACTTAGGAATGATATATTTAGCTGCATATCTTTTAAGGAAGATATATTCAGTTGTATGTTTTTTATTATGGAAAATAGGTTTTGATGGGGCCCTGAAACCCTACAGAACTAAAAGATAAACATAGATAAAGTGATTAAAGTATCCACAAAATAATAGCCATAGGTTTAAACAACAGCTCCCATAAGAAGCAAGATAAAACCAAAAAAAGAAAATAGGAAGACAGAACAAAAAACCAGGCAAGGCCCAAGCCCAAGAGAATAGCTCAGGAAAACTCTCTGAAAATCTCCACAGCACGAATCTCCAGCTCAGACACTCTTCCAGCAGCCTCCTTAAGGTCAGAAAGATCTTTATCAGGTTCCTAGATGTCCTTTTTCATTGTGCTGGATCTGGTCCTCTTCCTCGATCCTCCCTCAGGGGACTTGTCTTTACCACTGTTGGGAGATTGATCATCCTTCTTGCTACCCCTATGCTCCTCAATTTTGTTTATCATCACCTTTATGTTGTCATTAGAGGCTTTAAGAATGTTATAGCTTTGCTCTGCGATTTTCTGCAGGGTGCCCTCGCTCTAAACTCTCCTCTTCACTTCCTCCACTCTATTTTCCATATCCTTCTCCTCCTCGGCTTTCCCATTCTTAATGTCACAATTGTCCCTCTCCAATCTGCCCACTCTATACTTTGGCTCCTGGATTTCATGGTAGGTCCATTTAGTGGTTCTATAGCTATCAATAACATTGTTCTTTGTATTATTAAGCACATCCATCTATGGGTTCTCATTAGTGGTGTCGCTCAAAATAACAAGGGTGCAATCAATGAGCTCCTCCATTTGAATTTTTCCTTCCTTATTCTCCTTAACTAGGGTTTTCATCATCTCTCTCTTAAGACCCATCCTCACAAAAACATCATCAAGATTCCTCCAAACCACATTCCTGTCTTTGCCTGAGATCTTGAAAGTGTAATGGCCAGACCCATATTCATCAAAACCCTGCTCCTTCTCTTCTCCACTCCCTTGATTCTCCTCTTCCTCCTTACTATCATTCCCCCCCCCTACCTTTCCTCCTCGGCTTCCTTATCATTGTCTTTTCCTCTTTTCATCCTCCTGAAGGGCTTGCCAGCAAAAACCTCCTCTATGTTGGCAGGAATCTTAATAGTAATTTTTCTCTTTCTATCCTTCCTCTCCTTATTATCTTCTTCTCTAACTTCCTCCCCATCAGCATTGTCACCCTCTGTATCCATGCCCTTTGCCTCCTCATTGTAGTCTCTGTCAGACGAGATCTCAATTCTTTGTTTAGGGTTGGGAGTCTCCTTTTTCTCCTTTTTTATTTTCTTTTTCCCCTTATTGGTCTGTGGGGTAGCCTCCTCATCCATATCCAAATGCATATCTTGGCTGTCCTTAGTATCAGATGGGATATAATCTTCTCCCGACTCATCCGACTCTCTTTTACCCTCCTTTCCCACCATCTTATTTCTGATTTCTTTCCCCATAGACCTAGCCTTAAAAAATTCATAAATTAACAACAAAAGCCCCTCATGGAAAGAAGGATTGCCAATGGGATTCTCCCTATAGGCATTGACATTCTCATTAATAGATGAGTATAGGAAGAAAGGGATTGAAATCTTTGCCCCATACCTGAAATGGTTAAGAAGCACAAAATGGTGGGTGTAGAGGCGGTCAAATCTTGTATCCAGGGAGATGTATTTGATAATAACCCTCAACACAAACCTCCATTGTGGCTTGATAGAGCTCGATAGGTAGTAGGTGATTTTCTTCACCAAAGCCTTCTTTTCCTCCACCTCCTTGGTAAATTCGATCACAGCCTCCCCAAAAATGCGTCTATCTCTGTAAAATGTTTTTGCAATAATGGGAATCCCCGTCATCACAGAGATAACCTCCTCTATCACTGTGAAATCTACCCCATCAATTTTAACAATCTCGTCATTCCAAATCTTAACCATGAGACACGTAACAGAGGGTTTCCACCCATGAAGCCGATCGATGAAATTGGTGACTTCACCTTTTTTCAAAATGCTCCACACCTTAGAGCACCTACGCCACTTATTAGCTTCATCCTTAGGTTTCATCTTGTGTCTTTCCGCCACCATTTTTTCATCCTTTCTGCAAACTATTATCCTGGTAGTGATGTCTTTTGAAGCTTGGTTCCAATTGATATGAATTGTTTTTGCGAAACTTCTTTTAGCCTTGTGTAAATTATAATCAAAATCAGTCCTCCAAGCGTGCTGATGAGTTTTGGTGAGGTGTAACATACTTTGTCTATCGTACTTACACATCATATTATGACACCTTTCCCATAGAACATAACCTATCATAATTGACATTTAATGTTTCCCAATCTGCTCGGGATCCTCTCCCTTTCTATCAAATCTAAGATTTCGAGCAGAATATTATATCTATCCATCCATCTTTTCATTTCATTATTCTTGACTGCCCAGTTGGCCAACCTGTCAGCCACTTGATTAGCCTCCCTATACTCATGTGCCACATAAACATTATCAAAGGACTTAAGGATATGAATGATCTCTTCAATGATATTCACAATCATCCACGTAGGCTTATTCTTCTCATTAAGACAGTCTATTATATTTTTTGAATCTCCTTCCAGCCATAGCTTTCTGACTCCCATGTCACGAGCAAGTTTGATGGTTTGATGTGCCGCAATCACCTCTGTATAGTGATTAGTTTGCAACCCCAGAGGAGCAGAGATAGTAGCAATTCCTTTGCCATGGGCATTTCTAATGATTCCACCCATCCTAGCCTTATCAAGGTTGCCTTTAGCGGCCCCATCAAAGTTAGCTTTACACCAACCCTTAGGTGGGAGAGTCCATCTACAGTCTTCCCTCCTGTTTCTATCAATTTCCTCAGTGTTGAGAAGAGGGTTACAACCTTTATTGATAGTATAGTTCTCTACTAGAGTGTTAAGGGTTTTGTGGAAGATAACTTTAGCATTAGTTTCTTTTTCCCTAAAAATTCTATTATTCCGCTCCTTCCACACTCCCCAATAGACATGAGGAAAAGTCCAGTCCCACAAATCCTTATTCACATCCCCAATAGCCCCATGGTGCCATTGTTGAAAAAGATCAGTAGTGTTGTTGGGAAAACACCGAGTCATCTTGAAAAAAGATAGGAACTAAGACCATATGTCTTTGGTGAAGTGGCAATGAATACTGATATGGTCCTCACTCTCACTATGGTTTTTGCATAGAATGCATATGTTAGGCATCATATGCCCCCTCTTGGTAAGGTTGTCCACCGTCAGGATTTAGTTTTGGAGCATTATCCAGAAAAAAAATATTGATTTTAGGAATATAAGGCCAGGATACCAAGCTCTAGCCCAAACATGGATAGTTTCAATGTTTTGCATGGTTTCATACCCTGAGGCTACAGTGTAGTTTCCAGCCTTGGTCTCCCCCCAGACAATAGCATCCATGTTGAGGAACAGGGGGATATGCTTAATCATGTCCATTAGCGGCTTTAGCTCCTAGGACAGTTTAGTCAAATTCACCCATTCATTATTGACCATATAGTCTCTCACTCTACAACCATATCTTTCAATGCATATGTTAGCCCATCTGCTATATGGCTTGATATTCCATAAGGGCCCTTGTCTTAGCCAGTCATCATGCCAAAAATTTATATCTTCTCCAGTGCCTAGTTTCCATTTCGCTTTCTCAGTGGCTAGGCCCTTAGTCCTCATAATTCCATTCCAAATGTTGGATCCCCTTGGGTCATAGTCCCTACTCATGAATTGTTTGAAATTGAGATTGGTCACATATTTATCCTTCAAAACATCCCTCCATTCCCTTGTTGAGTTGAAACTCCTCCATATTTGTTTCACGTGCAGAGCCCTATTGAACTGCTTCAGATTTATAATCCCCAGTCCCCCATGCATTTTGGGTCTACAAATAGTCTCCCAAGCCACCAACGAGTACTTCTTATTGCCTTTAGTGCCAGCCCACAGAAAGTTCCTCTGAATGGACTCCGAAGTATTAGCCACTTTGGTAGGGATTGAGAAGAGGCTTAAAGCATAAGTAGGCAGATTCTGCAAAGTAGATTTGATCAGGAGCACTTTACCAGCATGACTCAAAGTGATGCCTTTCTAGCCTGCCATCTTTCTATTGAAACGATCAATGAGATTGTTCCAAAAGAGGTTAGGTGGTTTGGTACCCAGAGGGAGCCCCAAGTGCGTAGAAGGGAGAGAGCCAATACCACAACCCAAAATGCCTACAATTTTCCTCTGTCTGGTCTCAGGGGTGTTAAAAAAGAAGACCGAGCTCTTACTCTAGTTAATGAGTTGTCCCATGGCGTTGGTATAGGTGTTGAGAAAAGACTTTACATTTCTAGCTTCTTTCACCGAAGCCTCTCCCCCTAAAATGGTATCATCCACGAATTGTTGATGGGAGAAAATCAGGGGCCCGGAAGAAGGTTTTAACCCAGTAATTTCTCCTCTGCTCCTTTTTTCATGAATAAGTCTTCCCAGGCATTCAGCCAGAATGATGAAGAGGATCGGTGAAAGAGGGTCACCTTGCCTAAGACCCCTAGAGGATTTAAAGAAATCAAAGGGAGAACCATTGACCATCACCGCAAAAGTGGGGGTGGAAATCAGTTGAGAAATAATCTTTCTAGTTTTATCATTGAAACCAAAAGCTTCCAGAACTTTATCCAGGAACAACCAGTCCACCCTGTCATAAGCCTTAGACAGATCAAGTTTGAGTAGGAAGCCTTCCTTTTTTCCTTCATCTAGGGAATGTATCACCTCATGAACGATGATGATAGAGTCAAGGATTTGTCTACCAGGGATATTCAGTTATATGTTATTAAAGGAAGATATATTTAGTTGCATGTTATTTATGAAAGATATATTCACTTGCATGTTATTTAAGAAAGATATATTTATTTGCATGTTGTGGTATTCTATTTTTAGGAAAAAATAAATAAATAAAATTCATATACGAGAATTCTTTTAGAAAAAAAAGGAATATCAATGATATATAATTAAATATCATTTGATGAGAATTTAATATTGATGTGTTATTATTAGAATTTTTGGTTGTTGTGTTTGATTGTCGGTATGAGTAGCATTAAGTTGGCTTTTAGGAATTGTTATCAAAGGCTTGAAGTTTTACCTTTTTACTTTGGTATACATACTTACAATGTTTTTAATGTGAAAATAGGTTCGATCTTTTTATTCAACCCTTGTTCATTTTAATCTCATTAGTTTGTGAATTGTTTGAGAGTATATTTTTATGATGTTATGGTTTGAGGACCAGTATGGATTTTGTGATGTTTGGTTTGAGGACCAGTGTGTGTTCTTGTTTGCATCTATAGAACTAATATTTAATCATTGTACTTCTATGATATTTATTTGAGACTTATGAGTTTAGGGTAGGTGATCTACATGTTAGAGGGGAAGTGGCTTGCTTTGGAGGCATCAGAGCCCAAAAGTGGATGCCTGGGTATCCTTTGTAAATTACTTAATAAAGTAATAACTTAAATATATTGAGAGTGTTAAAATGAATTAATAAGATGTGTGTGTTCATCCCCGCCTCAGAGGTCAACTTTGGCCAAAAAAGATATGCTTTATATGAAAATAGAGGTTTTTAGGTGCTCTGAGTTCAATGTTGAGGTTCATTTGAGCCCAAAGTGAACAGAAACAAAATTCCCCCTAGATCTAACACAAAACCTCTAAAAATCACACATCTGACAAACAAGGTCGAATCTCTCATGAAGAGAACGGGGGCATGAAGATCTGAAGCTTTGATACCATATTGGAGTTGATGATAAAATCAACCCACAACTCCCAAGAATCACTTGCATGCAAACGTCTATCACAGAAAGAAAGAAGCAAAAGCTAGGAAGGCCAAAATTTAATGATCCATGAAAGATGAGACATTCTTGATGTGCAAAACAAAATTGCAATACAATTAAATTGAATGAATTAATGTGAATACAAGAGAGATCAATCCTCATACAAGGAGATCAAAACCCTAAAGATGAAACCTAGGTTGCATGATAATAATTAATAAAATAATTAATTATTATATGCCTAAAGTTTAGCTTAAGTAAAGAAAGAGATAATAAGTGACTTAATAATTAAATCAGTATGATTTAATTAATAAGAAAAATAACTTATTACTCTAACACATTTGCATTATATGGAGATTGTACATTGTTTTATGTATTTAGTAGATTAATTAACTTATGTAATTCTACGTCATGGAACCCTTGGAAATTGTAATATGTAAATGAGTTACATTTATGAGTATGTATTAACTTATGTTATATTGCTTCCACTTTGTTATTCATTATTGTTTGTAAACTTTTAAGAAAAAAATATTTTGTAAACTTAGTACAATGTTTTAGGTTGATTTGTTTTGGGTTCCCTGGCGGGGCATTACAAGATATACACCAGGCCCTACTCAAATAGATAATAAAAACCAAGAAAGGTTAATGCAAGGGTACACTAGTTGCAACATGGTAACAAATTGGCAACACGAGATACACAATAGAACATAGGTCACATAAGGGTGCACAAGACAATGATAAAGAACAATTATCAAATACTAGATAACAAATATTGAATAACAACAAGTACCAAATACTAGAGGCAAATGCAGAACCTACAAAGGAGACTTAGGCTACATATTATGGTCATGATAACCATATCAAAATCCTCTTAGGTACATAAATGTACATGTGAACTCAACTTGAAAAGAAAGTCTTAAAGAGATATTGTAATCAATATAGCTCACAAATGATGAAACATGCACTACAAAAAGACCCCTTACCATAAAGACCACAATATAAAAGTATTTAATATATACATCATCAATCCAAATACAAATATATAACAAAATATGATCCTCAAGAACATAAACCACATGTTCATTATTCAACTAAATAACAATATAACGTCATTAAATAAATAAACTTAACTATAATGTATGTAATTAAATAACATAAAAAGTATGCTCTTTAATTTAATTTATGATATTTTTAATCCTATTTAAAAGATGCCATTTTAAAGCCAATTTAATTTAATCATAATGCATATTAATATTTAAAATCTAATTTTAACTCTACTAAATAACTATATTCAAATATCAAATTTCAAAAGGAAGGATAACAAGATACTATGCAAAAGAATTCAATTCGGAACACACTTCCTATTATTTTAAAAGCAACTAAAAATTAAGTAGATAACAACACAAAAAAAACATTTATAAGAAAGAAAAAGTCCAAAAAGACGCATTTACACATGAGGAATGGAAGTACAAGTTTAAATTAAAAAATACATTTAAGGATCCCTAAAAATCCTCCCACTGAATAGCAAATCATGAAAGCATGCACGAGTTTTAAGGAAAATTGACAAGACAGTTTAAATAAAAATAAACAACCACATCCCTTAAAAAAAAAACGTTCTCTGTATAAAGGCGCAAATCACATGCCCCTATAATATTGGGCAGCCGACATGGGTATGGGCACCCAATAAGCAATAAGCCCCAATTTATTCTGTATATTTTTTTAATAATACAGAGAATTCAATATTCTAAAAAGCGAATTAAACAAATTTTAAAAATTTGAGATAAGAGTTAACATTAATTTTTTTTTTTTTCTTATTTAAAAGTACAGATTAGAATATATATATATATATATATATATATATATATATATATGGAATATTCTAATATTTAAAAAGAGGGTTTCACACAAATTTAGAAAATCAACGGTATAATTTACAAGAAAATCAAAAAATCCTTAAAACTACGAAATGAAGCGTGGGAGTCTTTTCCCTGGCATAAAACCCTAAAGCTCGCACAAATATTCAAGAAAAAAAAATTCCTCAAATCTTTTATCAAAATTTCCCTACAAACCTCAATTGCCAAAATTGTGAAATTTGAATACAATCCACATCAATCATGCAAAGATTTCCAAAACCCAAAACATAGAATTCAAACTCACTCAAAGAAGACATAGAACAAAATTTGCAATTTCGAAGGATCAAAACCCTACCTCAAACCAATGAATTGACTCCGAAAAGAAAGAGGATGCACCACAAAATTTATCCCAACCTAATTGAATGAATAATCTGACCACCTAGATCTATTTAAAAGAAAATTCAAAAACCTAAGGTTTGAAATATGCAACCCGAAAAATAAATTAAACACAACTTAAAATCAATTAAAATTTTATTTTATTAAATTGCAATTTCATTTAAGTTACTTAAATCCTCAATTATTATTATTAGACTTTATAATTAAGTCATTCAATAAATATAGGTATTTAATTAATATTTAATGATTAAATAATCATATATTAATATTTCAAAATTTCCACTCATTTAGAAACAACAAAATCCCATTTGCAACTACTTTCTCCCCCATTTTCCCACTCAATTTTTTTTTGAATTTCTTCTTTTGATCTACTGCACATGACTAGGGTTTCTAAGGAGGGCCCAATCATCCTTGATCCCAATCCCTCCTCCTATGATGAGTTTGCCTATTTGTCTAGATCTGGCGTTGGTACTTGGCTCTTGGGGTGTGGGGTCAGTGGAGACTGTCTTTGGGGTAGATGTGACTGCTCTCCCTATTGATGGGAGTAATAGTGAAAATGTATCCCAAGGTGGTGGTCAGTGGGGACTGTTCCTCCTTATGGTAATCCCAATGCGATGAAGAGTATTGTGGCTACACCCCAAACTGGTGCCGTTCAAGGTGATCCTTTAGCGAAGACTGTCTCCTTTGAAGATGCTTCTACCTCATATAAGGGTATTACAAAAGGGTAAGTCCAGAACGACACGTGGAAGAATGCCATAGCTGGAACGTCAAATAATGTTCTTGAGTTCATTCTCCCCCAAATTGCGCAGGTTGATGGAGGAGCAGATCTTTGCCTTCTTGATAAGATCATGCACAAGATTACTTCCTCTCTTAATCTGTCCTTGGTTGGGAGATTTCTTTCTTTTCGGCCCAACATTCATATGGTGTGTTGATGGGCTAATGCGCGATGAAAACTGAAGGGCAACGTTAGCATTTCAGCCATGCTTGGTGACTTGTTTTTCTTTAAGTTCACTGCTAAAGAGGACTTCATTTATGTCATTTCTAGCTCCTAGACTTGTGGAAAACATTTTTTGGCTCTTTCTAAGTGGAAACCTAGTTTCGATCCTTCTATTGAACTTAATCAAATGGCCTCAATCTGTGTTTGGTTGCTTCGACTCCCCTTAGAATTCTGGGACGGGCAGATCTTCAAATGGATTTGGAAATCTTTTGGTCACTATGTCATGGAAAACATTGTTACCTTGGCCAAGTCTAGGTTAGTTTATGCTTGGTTTTGTGTTAATGTAGCAGTTAATAAATCCCTTCCCAATTTTGTTACATTGAAGTCAAAATGTGGTAAGTGGACTCAAGATGTTGTCTATGAAAACATCTCCTTATACTATCAATAGTGTGGAAGACATGGCCATGTTGTCTCTAACTACGAGGCCTCTGCTCCGAAAGATCCCAAGAACAAGGAAAAGGCTTCCTTGGAAAGTATGGTGCAAGCCAATGGAGACCGAATCCAATGTCCCCCTTTGGGATTCGTGACATGGTTTAAGAGCTTCCCATGTCTTCTATAATTCTAATGGTTGTATCAGGCATTAACAGGTTGATCTTTTGGTGCAACACCAACTGCTAGTTGTAACAAGTGTAGCCTAAGACTGTTGTTAATCCCAAGGATGCATGTCATGAGGATTACCCTTTCTTGGATAGTATCCTTGATCTCATGAAAACCCTTTTTTCTATTGTTCAGAAGACCACTAAAGAGAAGCCTAGGTCACCCCATAGGGTTACCCTAGAGGCTGGAGAAATCTCTCAGGATAAAGAGTGCACCACTCCAACATAAGGGAGCTCTCTTGCCTTTTTGAACCATTATATTATTACAAAGCCTTCTCGGCTAGAGAGTGTGACGACAAATTATAAGAAGGGTTTGTCTAGTGTGATGGAGTCCTACCTTGTTCACCCCTCAAATGATAGGGATCATAATTGGAGAGAGACTAGCACCACCCCGATCAAGAGTCTTCAGTTCACCTTGACCTTCTTAGCTACTTCAATGGTGGATGATCTTGCTATTGAAATAACTAAAAGCATCATCCTCTCCCTAGATTGTAAGTCGGCCCCTGTATCCCCAAGTGAGGCTAGAAGGAGGATTGGCAATTCTCAAAGAGGAAAACTAGAGGTAGAAAGAAGGCTAATGTGGGAACTAACAACAAACCTGGTAGGCCTTCAAAATGGGTTCTAAGGCATAAAGTGATGGCCCGATAAATTGCCAATGGGAGGAAACTGACTTTGGAGGCTTCTCAACGTGGAAGAAAATGAATTTCCTTTCATGGAACTTGAGGGGCTTGAATAGCCCCCAAAAGCAGTATGCATTAAAATAGTACATCAAAGATCTCAAAATTGACATGTTGTTGATCCAAGAGGTTAAAATGACTTTCTAGAATTTAGCTCATATAGTTGAGAAATTATGGTCAGGTGCTTCTTTATACTACAATGAAGTTGAAGGATCCTCTAGTGGTGTTGCCCCACTATAGAACCTAGGTAAGTTGGATGGAGAATCCTTTTCTTTTTCACAAAATTTTCTTGTTGTTTCCTTTTAAATTGGGAACATCTTCTAGCATGTGCTTAATGGTTATGCTCCAAATACTAGAACTGGTAGAAGCTAGATTTGGGGTGAAATCTGCTCCCTCATCTCTGAAGATTTAGATTCTTTTTTATGGTGTGTGATGACTTCGATTCACCTCTTTACCCCTCTGATAAGTTGGGGGGCTACCAGATTATACTAATAGTATGAATGATCTATCTAAGTTTATTTACAGGAATGACCTTTGTGATATTGAACTTCAAGGTAACCCATTTACTTGGTCCAATAATAGGAAAGGCCAAAACCTGATCCAAGTTGGGTTGGATAGATTTCTTGTTTCTTCTACATGGGATCTGAGATGTACTACTTGTTTATCTTCCCTCCCACGAGCTGTTTCAGATCACTCTCCCTATCCTTTTACATTGAATTGATAAAGCTCTCTCATTCCCTTTACCTTTTAGATATGAGATTATGTGGAACTCACATCCTAATTTTAGGAATTGTATCCAAAGGTGGTGGTGATATGATGATAATTTTTCCATATTCTTGAATATACTTGTTGTGTTTTGTCTAGGTTTTTCTATAGGATTGTTTTTTTGTATAGTCCTCATTTTTGTCTTTATTTACCTTGGTCAGTTTCACTGGAATGAAACCAAAAGACTTAAGTTTCATGGTTGAACTTAATTCTTTTATGATATTATGCAATATACTTATATGGTAATACTATTATGTTCTAATGAATATTTAATCGTGTGGAAAATAAATATATGATGCATATTAGATATGTATTGTTCTTGTTAACATTATGATGTAGATTAGATCATTAAGGAAGAATGACCAGCATGGCATCTAAGCAGTTAGCTGTAAAGACTCAGTCCTTCAACTGAAGAAGCAGTCATTGGAGAAGTTCATGGATATAGATGGTGACATCCAAGTAAAGATCAAGTCAAGAGGGATATTCTTAATTTTAAGAAAATCTAGGATAACGGATGCTAAATTTGTTCTTCATGTTGTTGACCAATTTTCTTGGTTCCTTACTCCTAGGATGCAATAATGTAAATCCACCTATTTCTATGGTGTGATTAGTTAGTTAGTAGTTAAGGTCTCCTATAAATAAGAAGTTACCCTCCTACAGAAGCAAGCTAGAAGAGAGTGAGTTTGTAATAGCATATTCTATTTTGTATAAGTTCAAATTTTCATGAATGTAATCAACATTATTTCTGTTATATGAATAAAATGGTGAAGATTTGAAGATCAAGAGTTTGTAGCTAAGTTTTGGACTCACTCACTCAAGGGGGCCCACTTTGTGAGTAGCCCTAGTTAGTGTTATTTTACATTCTTATATCATTTAGTTTCATTTATGGAATTAGCTTGTTCCTAGAGCCACTGGAATTCATTTCCTGCGACTATTCCTATAGTCAAAGAAGGCAAAGTAGTCCCTATCTAATTCAACCCGAACTTTGTCTTGGTTAGTTGCATGAATTTAATTTAGTATTTCATTCTGCAATTATTTTAGTTAAGTTACTTCCAAGCATTTATTTCCTGCAGCAATAGAATAGAGTTACTTTTAAGTATTTACTTCATGCTTCTTAAAGTTAGCACGACTTTAGTGGGAACTTAGTGCACAAACTGTGTAGAACCATTTCATGTACACGTCCCTGGGTTGATGGTTAAATGGTCCTTCATAATACACCTTCCTAACCATCCTATTGTCTCTTATCCTCGCCGTGATGATCCTTCTATTGTTCTTCCTATGAACTCTCATGGTGAGAGCTCGGTGAAGAGCTATGATGGATTTCATCTCTATGGTTTTTGGCCTCAACCTCTACCTTGTTCCCTACTATGACCTCTACCAAGACCTCTACCTCTCACCAACATCCTTCATAAGCATAAACCATAAAGTTAATCAAAATAAACATAATGGATAAGACAAAAGAAACATCAACAAAACATCTAGTGGACACATCAAGCTCCTAGAATTGAAATACTAGCTTTGATACTAGATGTAATTCCCTCGCTGAGAACCCAAGAGGACAATCCAACAACTAAGAAAATGGAAAATAATTTTTTTTTGAAACAAAGAGAACAACTAACATAACAATTCAATTTCATAACATATGAATTTATCCAATGTACATTTAATCAACACAACATGAGTGCTAAACATATGACCAAATAACAAGGTACTCTTAGGTTCCTTGACGTCACTACTAGCAACGAAGAAAAAAATGACTGAGTCAATAAAACATCTATAAATCTATGAACAAGATCACATTCTGAACTAATCTAATTGAATCTATAAATCAAGATGACAAATAGATACATGGTAATAATATATACTTGGTCAGAATCATCATTTTGCTAATTACATTACAAATACTCATAGATACACATGAATACATTCCAAATAAAAATAATCTCCTTAATTAGATTAAAAAATTATATCAGTGCATCAATTTGAAGTTACATAGAATGATAGAATGAATCATTATAAACATTTGGTTGGACATGAATAGGAAACTATAAAGAAGAAGATGGAAGTCCAACCAAAGCTCTCAATAAAAATTTGAAAAATCAATGGAGAAGAAAGAACACTACCACTTGAACATGTGGAATCCTGAGGCCCACCCCTTCATTCCAGGAGATGAACACAAGGCCTCATATCGCACAAAATCTCACAAGCAAGGGTATCCAAATCCAAGGAATGACATCAAAGGTATTCTAAGGATAGCATGAGAATGAAATAGGGGATATCAGAGGTGACCACAAGGCTAACTAGAGGAGATCCTAAGACACATGTAGGAGAGTGTCATCACATAGCCCCCAACTATCTTGGGTTACCCTAGAAATCTCTCTCACTAGACCCTATCCCCTAGGTGAGAACTACATGGAACCAACAACCTTTCATGAGGATAAGGGATTTGATTTGTTATCTTTGGACCACAAAAGACACTAGGCCTTCTCCAACCCATCCTTAGTATGCACAAGCACTTGAGGTCATGTGGGAGGTATCAAAATTATCTTTTTTACTATTTGAACCCAACTCAATTCATTTAATCAAGTTGTCACTAGATTATCAACATGTAGCGGGTTACCTTGGTAGCCACTTATGACCCTAACCCCCATTGGAAGCCACTTCTCTAACCATGTTCCTAGCAAACTCTCCTCAAAATAACGCTAATACAAAGAAATGAAAAACTCCAAAATAATTCAAGATCCATGTAACTCCATCTTATCCAAATGGGGTCATCAAATAATACCATAAATATCATAATATCCATATCAAGGAAGATCTAATTCAAGGACCCTTCACGTTCCAATCATAAGCCAAAAGATAAATATAAAGAACTTGCACATATACCCATAAAGAAGTCATTACATATCACCATAGGAAGGATTCCAAGTAACACAACTCCCAATTAAGTCCCTTATCACTATTGATCAAAGTAAAATGTGTTCAACATGCAAGTTTAAGAAAATAATTGCAACAGGGGACAAACAAATACATAAGAACAAAATCTATTCCCCCCAAAGCCTATGGTATCTATCTAATAGAAACAAAACCAATACCCTCGAATGTTCTTCCAAAATAATTAAAAAGAATGACACTGACATAGATCATAAGAATATAATCTACAACCACAACTTTTTGTACATATAATAACAACCAAAAAAATGTAATGCTAGAATCATGCTTAAAATCATTAGCAATATCACAACGTAATCTTATTTAATTAACAAGCTAATTTTAAAGTAAATCTTATCAATATTAGCCAAGAATCAACAATACTAAATTATAATTTAACATAAATAGAATTTCATTTAATTACAAATTCTACTAAATATAATATCATTCCTAACTAATAACTAAATTATAATACCTAACAAACATATAATTGCTAAGCAAGAAGAAGAAGATTAATTCCTAACAAATAAATATAATTTCTACCACTAAAATTTTAGTTTTCTAAATTGTTACAAAAATCATAAGGAAGCATTCTTATTACCATATCCTGAATCAGATTTTAACAAATTTTAGTTTTATATAAATTATAATTATGCAGACTATGAGAGTTGGATAACTCTTACCGAGCAAGGGATAAATTATAGAGACAAAATTATTGTTATTTTTTTTCTCCCTTCAACCTTTGTTGTCAAAAGCATTCATATTCCTCTCTCTTAAAAAAACCAGATTTGAAAGGAAAATCTCCACCATTGTACATGCAAGGCCATGCACAACAAGATCTCCCAAGCATAATTAAACCTCATAAATTTTATCCCCCTTTAATTATTATTGAAAAAGCAATAAAAGAAACTACTAAGTCAATCACATTTTATTAATTTTATAAATTGATTTTTAATGGATCAATTATCTATTTAATATTCCTATTTTATTTATTGTGTATTAAAATAACAAAAAAAAGTTATTTTATGTTTAATTCTCCAGTCCACATTTACTCAATTAATTTTAAACTTACTCGATTTTAATAATTTCTAAGATAGGAATTGATCAACATTGAATATAGACATTTATAATAGCACTTTATAATAATAATAATAATTTACGATGCTAACATTAGTAATAATAGAATATTAAAATAATATTTTATATATGTACTTTATATTCAAGCTCTATAAATACGACATTAATATTTATAATGTTAAACTTGATTTATTAATTTAGTTAAGGTCACTAACAAAACAGAGTATCTCGAACATGAATAACCAAGGGAGTTACACACAAAGAAGAAATACAAAAATAAAGATCAAAATGACACAATCGTCCACATGATAATACTCATCAAGAAAAAAGGGTGAAAAAGAGAGTCGACTTGATAATCTAGATGAATAACTCAATCACGTTCATCCTTACGTATGACAATGGTTGGTGCTAAGTCAAGATTTGGGCCTTAATGTCATCTCCCTTTTCATCTTCATCGAGGATATGAGGGAAAGCTCAAACTTGCTATTTCAGGTGAAGTCGATACCTAGTACCTGCAAATTGCATCACAAAGAAAATCATGTGCACATACATATACATATAATCGGGTCAGAAAGTAACATACAATGAAGTGAATAAGACATTGTTTGGACCTCACAAGTGAGTAATTACAACTTCATTCCACATTATACAGACACATTAGACAGGAATAATCACCACGTAGTATCATAAGAATAATGACATAGGTTAGTACCTCAGTAACCATAAGCATGTAAATCACTAACAATATTTATCATAATAAAACATATATACTAATCCATAACCAAAATGTATCCATCTCATCATAAAACATCAATGTCATCATATAGAGCCTGAATCATAGTCATCATGAAAAACCAAAACTAAGATGCCCCAAGTAACATCACACACATACATGAGATCCATCCAAGGTTCTAAACATGACACTGAAATGTAGCCAGATTGAAGGATATTACATCCTCCCCTTGGAACTAGGCTTACTCTTGGAAGCCTACAAATAAATAGGGATATAAATCTCTCATCATCATTGCATCCAACTTGGTGGATGAAGACTCATCATTAGGGTCCCATTAGACCCTCACATAATCAATGAATTGACCCCTGAGGGTCAACCCTCACTACTAAAAAATGTTCATGGGCTCCAAAGCTAGCTACCCATCCTCCACCTATAGTGCATTCCAATTCACAAAATGAGTCACGTCAATAATGTATTTCTTAAGTACAAAAACATAAATTACATCAAGTATGTGAGACAAACTAGGAGACAAGGCAAGGTGATAGGCAACTGGTCCTATCTTCTTTAGAATCTCAAAAGGACCCACAAAATGAGGCACCAACTTAGAGCCCTTCCCATAGTATAGAAAACTCTTCTGAGGATGCACTCTTAGAAAAATTCTATCACTGATAGAGAACTGTTGATCCACCCTATGAGCACCAACAGATTTCTTTTGATGATCTTGTGCTATACCAAATAGTTCCAAATACACTCCACCTGCTACTCCATATCTCTAAGCATCTCTGGACATAAGAGAACATGATCCTCCAGATGATCCTATCTCAAGGGAGTGTGTAAAATAATGTCATATAGTGCCTTAAAAGGAGACATCTTGATTGAATTGTGATAGCCATTGTTGTATGCAAACTCCACCACATACACGTAATCCTCCAATTGTGACTGTTGGTCCATCATGTACATTTGTAACATATCTTCCATGATCTAAATATCTCTTTTCGTCTAGCCATCAATCTCAGGGTGATATGTTGAACTAAATTTCAACTGTATCCCCAAGCCATGGTGAATTAAATCCCATAGAGATGATGTGATCATTGAATCCCTATCATAAATTATCATCTTTGGATTTCCATTTAGTCTCACAATATCCTCCATGAAGACCCTAACCACCATAGCCTATGTGTAGGATGATCAGATAGGTTAAAATTATGTCACCTTGGTCAACCTACCAATGGTGAGCATAATCACATCATGCCTTCGTAAAGAAATTGGAAATTTGACTATGAAGTCAATCGATATAATTTCCCATTTCCATTTTGTGATGAGATTAGGTTGTAAATCCCTATAGGGTTTTGGTACTCTACCTTCACCTTTTGACACTACAAACATCTAGAAACAAAATCTACAATGTCCCTTTTCATCCCAGACCAATGATAAATATGTCAAATATCTACATGCATCTTCTTAACTCTAGAATGCATGGAGTAAGGTGCACAATGGTCCTTTATCATGACCAAGTTACGTAGACCATTTGATGGTGGGACATAGATTTGGTCCAAGTATCATAGAAGTCCACTTAGATCCAAGGAATATCCTAAAAATATTCCCTCTAGAGCTCTCCCCGCATCAATTTCCAAGCTAACCTCCTAGTACAAGGTGTCTAAAGGAAGTTCTTGAAGGATCTGACTCTGTAAGTCTATATTGAGGGACATTATTGACATATCATGCCTTTTCCTTCTCAAGACATCTACTATCACATTCTCCTTCCCCTAGATGTATTTCACCTCTAAATCATACTCATATAGGAACTCCATCCAACATCATTGACTAGCCCTCAAATTAGGTTGTGTAAAGATATACTATATATTGTGATGATTGGTGTGCAGCTTGAATTAATGTCCTAAAATAAAATACCTCCATCTCTAAAGAGTGTGAATCATGGCTACCAAATATAAGTTATGGGTAGGATAATTCAACTCCTGATCCTTGAGTTTGTGAGTCTCATAAGCGATCAACTGTCCCTCCTGCATAAGGAACAATCCAATACCATCTAGAGATGCACTTGTGCAAACCATGAAGTCACTAGATGGATCTAGTATTGCTAAGATTGAGGCACTAGTCAGTCTTTCCTTAAGTGTTTGAAATGTGACCTCACATTGATCTCACCATACAAACTTCTTCCCTTTCCTCTAAAGAGAAGTGATAGGATGAGAAAATCTCAAAAAATCCATCACAAATCGATGGTAGTAACCTACCAGATCCATGAATATACAAACATTTGCCACATTAATCGGTGATGGCCAATACATAATCACCTATATCTTAGAGGGATTCAACGAGATACCATCTCCAGAAATAATTTACCCCAAGTACTTAATCTCAGTCTAAAAGAACTCACATTTATCCAAATTAGCATACAACTAATTGTCCAGAAGACATGAAAACACCTACCTCAAATGCTCCTCGTGCTCCTCTATGGTCCTCAAATAGACCAAAATATTATCACCTTGTTAGTTTCAATTTTCTAGGCATCCTCATGTAGGGTAGGATATTTTTTAGTGGAAGGGTTATATGGAAGCGTAGTGCTTCATAGTTGGGAAATAATACTTTGACAATGTTCTTGTCCATGGTGTGGTCAAGGGAGATATTATGTCAAGAGATTCGTTGATGTGATTTTTGTGACCACTCCAACATGTAAGAAAAAATACCTAGTATTCCAAGATGAAACACAAAAGATCTAATCCTCTCTTGAACAAAGACACCACATATGCTAAGATTGCAAAAAATATCATAGAGGTGACTCCAAGGTTCCTATTCTTATTGGGCACAACTCAATTTTATGATGTGGTTTTTTGGTAATTAAGTGTGGACTTACATTATTCATTTAATGGATAATCTATCAACTTTGAAAATGTAAATGATTTGGAATTGATGGCCCTTAAACTACTTCTAATGAAACAAAGTGAAAAAGGATTGGGTATAGGAAGCTAGGCTAACTCTAACAATGCAGTAAACTATTGATGGTAAGGTGGAACTAAACTAGTCCTTGCTTCACCTAATCAAATATGAATAGGAGGGTGAAATCTTCTAAGGATGCATGTATGTTTTTTATATTGTCAATACTCATTCAAATACCTAATGATGGTACAATACAAATGAACATTTCCAATTGAATTGAAGTGCTTGCAATAAGTTCAAACCAATGTTACACTGTTACTTGCAATCAACAAGTACTAAAATGTATGAACATAAGTTTCACCATAATTCACCAACAACAATATCTTACATTCATCTACTTAACTACTTATACTCAACATAAATAAAATCCTAATATAAGCGAGGAAATGTAGAAATCATGCAATGCTCTAAAATAACACAAGTAATCCACCATGATAACATAAATGAACTTGAAATTATTTTGGCAGTATTATAGTGATAATCTCTCCAAGTCTCCTCCTACTCTAATTTAACTAATATATCTAATTGATCATTTATAAGTGAGAAGGCCTTGCCTTTTATATGGAGCTTAAGTATAATGAATGAACCAAATTGATTTGAGATCAATGACCAAAATTGTTCCAACATATCCCTAATGCAACTACCTACAATTAAAAGCATTAAATGATATCCAATTACAATAATCCATTGCAAACTTGATTATAATCCATGTCTGATCAAAATGTTTGTGAAGTTATGAATTTTTCAACACTTCAAGTCTGCAAGAATTTGATATTTTAGCCTAGACAATGGGGAGGCTAAAATGTCTTCTCCACTTTTCACTTTCTGATTTTCAATTCCCAACAAACTTGATTCTCAATTTGATGTAGATATTGTGATTTTTCTTTGTTTCCTTCTTGATTTTGGCACTTATCTCTACTTTAATGTTTGATTTTTGTTGGAATTGAATGATGTTGGAAACAAGATTTCCACCTTTCTCATATAGGCCTCAAACCCCAAAAGTCATGTCTCTTTTAACTAGGATGACCCTATTCCAATTTATTTGGATTACAATTAATTTTGTTTTAATTCATTTGATTCCATCCTTGGCCAGTTGATTAAGTGTTTGAAATGGGAGACAAGATTTTGAAGGTAGTCACACTATTAAGCCTGTCCAAGGCTAGGTTAGATTCTAAATTTCTTTTAGACAACCATCCAAGAAAAGGTTGAATTCCAATATGCCTTTGGATAGAGATTCCAATGGTTGCACTCCCAAATACCATATCAATTTTCCCAGGTTCACTTAGATTTTACACTTGGTTTTCCAATTTCCTTCACTTGACCATCAATTTCACCTCTTGATTGCATGATTTTGTCTTGATTAATTCATATTTTACTACCCATGTCTAAATTCTTGTTACTAATTTATCCAAATTCGCTCAATGTATCACTTCAATTAATGTTTCAAGGCACCACCCTTGGTTTGATCTTTCCTTAGACAACCTCTCCTCATGTTTTAAGGTGGAGATCACAAGTTTTGGGCACTTGTCGAAGTCAATGTCGGGATCTGACCTAATCTTGGACATTCGTCCAAGTCAAGGTCAAAATTTGACCAGGGCTCAAGGACACTTTCCATAAAAGTCATTCAAACAAGTGCTAAGTATTTGCAATTGGATATGTAAATTCAACGTCCTCCTGTGCTTGTGTTTTCTTGATTTCTAAATGCAAATTGGATTTTCAACTTGATTCAAGGATTGTTAAAGGAATGAAAAATGGATTGAATATGTTAATAACCTCATTATCAAGCCTAGATTAGTTCATTAATCTAAAATTCTTAGCCAAGTTTGTTGGTTGGGATTCAAGGGCTGCTTGGAACCCTATCCTAAGAAAGATTAAAATTTGACCTATGCTTGGACATTTGTCTCAAGTCAAGTTGGAATCTAACCTAGATTTGGACAACTACACTATGCCTCTTTAAAAGTTTCTAAGTGTTGCATTTCAAAACATAGAATCTCACTTGCTTGGTCAAAGCCTTGGGTTTAAAAGTTAATTCCTCTTTCAGTTAATTGATCTCCACACTTATAAGTCAAACCTCTCTTTTCATCTTGGTCTAAATATTCCTAAGTGTTATTGAAAGTTGCAATTTGTGTCAATGTGAAAATCAAAGCAACACTTGGTTCACTTCCCTCATCATCACAAATTTTTAAATCAGGGTTTGAATTGCACAAGTGTAAGTGAGTGACATGTATTCCCTATGACCTTACTCAAACTTGAATTTACCATGATCCTTGAGACTCCAAAATGTTTCCAACCTAAAAGAAACTAACAAACTACCACCCCTAGGAAGCAAAAAAGTTGGGGTCCCCATTTGCAATGGGATGATGGTGTGAAAATGTCACAACAAGATCCTTTCAAGGTTATCTTCAATTTTATAGGAGCTATATATAACCTTGTGGTATGATGTAAAGGAATTAGTTTCCTTATGTTTCACCTAGTCTTTGGCTTATGTACTTTGATTGTATGTCAATTTATAATAATATGACTATTCTCTTAAATTTTTGAGCTTGTTGTTTTACTTAATGCTTATTTATGTGTTTATCTTGTATTATTTTAATTTAATAATATGAAGGTCCTTAAACATGTGGTTTTTTTTTTTTGACATTTTTTTATAAATTGGCCCAAAAGTGGGACTCACTCACATGCTTTTACTCTTGTATAATACTAGCTCCATATCTCAATCCTTTACTTGTCCTTATTTACACATACTTGCATACATTTGATATTATCCTCATTTGTACTTGTTCCTATATGTTTGACATTTCTATTGATTTATCATGCATATCATTGTACCTATATCCACATGTTCACTCTCCACCTTGAGATTTACACCTCCCTATCTCAAGTCAATCTCATAGTGAATGGAAACTGAAAGTGCAGTTAATACATACAAATACTTGATTATTGGGAGTAAATCATTACTAGGAACATTTCAATTCGAAGCAAAGTAATGGTAATACACTTCAAATTTATTTATGCCACTTGCATGATTAAGAGTGGCGTCTTTGATATTCACCTATGTCCATAAAGCTTATTTAATCAAGAAAGTTGACATAGGAGAACATCACATTTGCAATCCAATGCTCTCTTGAAGGTATTTTTATTCAATATGACTAGTCCTTATGCATTAATAGACATCTCAGACAAGGGTTATAAAAAAATGAACAACCCTAGCAAGATTTATCTCAGAGATAACATAACATTATATATGTCGTGCCATTTCAATAGATTGTAAGTTTTATCCCAAAATATATAAATTCAAACTATAATTAACCATATTCATATTCAAAACATAAGATATTTTTTCGATCATAAACATTAATATTAGTACCAAAAAATAAAATATATTTGACAAATCTTCAAAACAATTCTCATAATTGAATGCCTAATCCTTTTGTTTAATTTCCAATCATTTATCAAACATTCAATTTAAACCCACATGAGTTGAATGATTGTTACAGAATTAAAATATAAAACAAATACAATATTTATAAGATTTAATATGGCTTCCCATAGCATAGTCCACAAAACTAAAAATAATTGGAGACGAATCTGGATTTGTAAGACTAGGTCATAGAAAGACGAGTCTAGATTTGAAAATCTAAACTTGCACGTGAGAATGATTTCCGTAGGTAGAGTCGTCAACTCTATCGTGCGAAAAGGAAACAAAAATTTATTTTATTAATTTCAGGTTTTGAATATATTAGAGTTTGCATTTCCATTGACAATTTGAAGTAACACTATCATGCAATTAGAAAAAATGATTTTATACTCAGTATTCAGTTGGTGAAGTCATTGTAGCAGGTAGGAGTTTTTTATACTACATATTAAAAAATTATGTTTAATCACATTAATATTTATTTGAATTGTCACGTTTGGTGTAGTAGGAATATTATTTAATATAAGGTGTACAACCTTTTTTAGGATATTAATAAATTATTTAGATCTAAATCTTATGAAAGCATCCTCTTGGCTATTTTATTATAAACAAATTGATTCTCATATTGGTACATATTAAGACTTTACTTTGTAGATCCTATCATATGTTAATTCATAATAGAATAACATATGTTATGTTGAGTCTACAATGCTTCACTAATGTACAATATCAAATATGAGAATGCTGGATGTATGTAGGATTTGGTTTCTCCTGCAAAAAGGTGGTGTTTGGTATGAGGAATTGTTGGAACCACAATGAAGACTGCTTGGGAAAGCGTGGAAGACTAGAGTTTTTGAAATCCACATAAGATAAACCAAACCGAAGGGTATAACCAAAACCAAGTTCAAAATTGTCCAAAAAACTCCATACGAAATACCCTTTCACATTTGCTCCATCCCTGTTTAAATACAAAACTTAAACAAAGTTAGATCTTAACACAAAACCTCTAAATATAAAGAAAAAAACTAAAGGTTAAATAAATAGAGCTTACTCTATTGCCTCCAATAAATTTACGAGATAGTCATGGTGGAAGTCTACTCTAATTGTATCGTTCAACGTTTCTTTCATCGTTTGATTGTAAGATGTTGCCACTCCTGTCATTCGATTCCACGATTATCTATCAAAATCTAGAAAGCTTGGATTCAATAGGAGAAATCTGACTAACATTGAATTGGATTTTACCATTTTCAAGGATGAAAATTTCAGGACTATTATATCGATTCTTAACATACTCCACCAATAACTTGATGCCTCGGGGAACAATGTAAAGGACCATGGCAGATGATTCAAATGCAGTCTGCAAGCAACAAGAAAACAACATTAACAAAAAAATTCTAATATAACTGAATGGATGAAGTTGTGTGTTTTAAAAAACTTTGACTGAATGAATATTTCTCAAGTTTTGTTTCTTAATCAAAGAAAATCAGCCTATGACTCGTGCTCTTATATAAGAAAGCTAAATGACATATAAATTTGTTATATATATATAAAATTTGATTGGCTTTAATTCAAATTGAAGCAAATTTTTTAAAAGATTGACTTTCAAAAGCAGTTAGGCTAACCTTCGGTCCAATGGGGACCCCATCTCTGACTCCTGCACAGGACATAAGCAATGTATTGGGCGTCAAAATTAAAAAATTTATATGTGGGGCAAGAAAGCCAAAATAACTTGTGTATAAAAGTAGACCAACCTGTTAGCTCAACAGCCATGTCAGCATAGTAATCTCTGATGGTGGAGGAAGAGTTTTTGTCTGTGGCATACAGAGAGCCATAATGATTGAGGCCTATGAAGTCTATAGAACCCTTAAGCATTTCAACTTCATCTTCTGTAAATTTGGGTAAGCGTTCACCCACTAGCCTTCTCATTGAAGAGGGATAATCCCCAAAGAAAATGGGATCAAAAATCCTGCAAAAACTAGATATACTCATCACAAGTCCTAATTTCATAATCATTCTTTCCTATGAAGGAAATCCCCTGCACTTACCATCCTACAGTGAATTCAAGAGCTCTTGATTGTGCCCCCAGGTCTTCAGTGCTATTTGTCAGTGGTTCATACCAGAATTGGTTGATTGTTAATCCAACAGAGCTAGTTTTTGTGGCCTGCACTGAAAAGCCGAGTCTTTTATGGGCATAAATGGCTTTGAAAGGATTGAACACCAGTGAAGGAGAATATGAAACTTGCCTTATTTTTCCTGAGCTTTGCTACAGCAGCAGCATGTGAAAGAAGTTGGTAATGGACAGCAATGTAAGGCTCTGTAGTAGAATTCCCCTGGGTGCAATTTCCAAAGGGAGCAGAGCATCTGCCTGGGGGCATGACTCCAAGATCATATCCTATACTTGCCTCTAGATTAGGTTCATTTATTGTGATCCAATGCTTCACTCTGTCCCCAAATAATTTGAAGCAGACTTCTGCATAATTTGTGAAATCGTCTCTGCAAAAAAAACAGGGCGATTAAACAAACATACGGATGTCTAAATTATAATTGATTATGGTATAGTTATTGAGAGTAGTTTCTGAATTAAATTTATTGATCTATATTTTACGAGACAAGAATCTATCTTTTATAAAACGAATGGTCCACTTTGCATTCATTACATATAAGTGATATTCACACTCATAGAGGTGAAACATTATAATTGATTGTTGAACAATTTGATGTTTAAACAGAATTTGAATTATAATTCAAAAAACAAACCCCTGAGGGGTTGTTGTAATCATGGTTTAAGGTCTCACACAATGCGACGGTCAAGCCAGCCTCCATATTCATCCTCTAATGCTTGTGGAATATCAAAGTGGCTGATAGTCACATATGGTTCCATGCCTAGATGCCAATAACAGATTGCAGCAAAGATATTGAAACTACTGTTAATACCCATTAATCACAAAGGATAATTGAAGTGGAAAGACAATCAGAATTAGTATCAAAATCCAAAATTAAATCAATCACCAAAAAAATATCGTCACCATCCATACTTTTATAAGAGCAAATTCATCCCAATGTACATTCTATGAATTAAATTGCATAAAGCTCAGTACCCAATTCCAAAAGGCTATTAATTAGACTGTTGTAGTGCTCTACTGCAATGGCATTGACAGATCCTCTCCCCTCTGCAATACATCAAAAACCAACCATATCAACATCTACTCTGTCACAAGTTCAAGTTGAAGTATTGGGATTGAAGTTTTTGATACCTGGAATCAATCTGGACCAGGAAATTGAGAAGCGGTAAGCATCAAACCCTAGTTTTGCCATCATTTTGATATCTTCCTGACCAAACCGGCATAATCAAACATTGGAACAGAATTCCCACAATATAGCCCACTGGTTATTAATTGAAACAGTAGAGGATATGAGCATACTCACTGGATATAAGTAATACTGATTGACTGTAACATTACCATTGCTTCCATCCAAAGTATTTGCTATGAACAGCAAGAAAATCCATCAAAGTTTAGACTTTACAGATCCATGAATGAAGGAAGAAACAGCATGACAAAGTAATGTAGTTCTAACTGTGGATTCTTACAGGGAATAGCATAGTAAGTGTCACAAATGCTTGGCATTCTCCCATCCTTGGCCACTGCACCTTCATACTGCAATCAAGGAATTCATTTAAATTATTATGGAAGCCATGAAAATCAGGATACAGAGGATAGGAGTGAAATGAATACTTGATAGGCTGATGAACTACTGCCAAATGTGAATCCCTGGGGAAAGCTCTCCCTGTTGAAGGCACCCCCCACTACCATAATTGAGCTCAGCAGAGTCAGTAAAATCATCACTTTCCCTTGAAACCCCATCTTTGCAAACAGAGATGAGGCTAGCATTGCAGAGCTCTTTAGGCTCCAACATTGAATAAATAAGACAAAATTTTCTCTACAACTGTTAAATTTTTAAATATTTAAATGAACCCACATTGCAAAAAAAAAACCCCACTTTGACAAATCTCTACAATTGAAAAAAACAGGTCACTTATAACTGTATCCTCGTTTTGTTCACATGAACTCCTTGTTTAACTATTGTGAATTTATTTTGGATTTAAAACATAATTCTACAGAGATGCAGATTTAGAATGGTAGGCAAGAAATTGCATTGGTCTAACCTACCACAGTTTGATTATTAGTTGGACGTCGACATACCCCCACATTCATAATTTACATATCCTCTGTTCTTCTGAATTGAATCAGCTGCCAAGCTTTTCATAATTTGTTAACGAAACAAAACAACTGTGGTAGATTGTCTTTTTCCATCGTTGGTATTGCAGGCCCTACCAACAATTTCTAACTTATTAACGGTTATTCGGGGCAACTTCTTTAATATTTTTTTTTCATTGAATTTGTACTTTTATCGTTCTTCCAATGACATTAGATTTCTACATTTTATAATGTTGATTATAACTGTTTTTTAATTCGATTGTATGAGAAGTGATAAAGTAGGTCCATGATCACTCTCATCAATACCCACATGTCCTTCCTTTATATCCTTTTCTTATTTGAAATTTTAGTCTTACTATAACTCTATATTTTTATAGTCAATTTGAAATCTTAGTCTTATTATAACTCTATATTTTCATAGTCAAATTGATTTGTTTTTATATAGGCCCACCTTGATCTTACACTTAGTTTATGTTTTGACTATAAAATGAATCATGTTTACTTTTTAAGTTATATCATTATAGAATGAGACATCCTTAATAAAGTAGATACATATTGGTCTTGTGTATAGAGTCATACATATAATTTAATCTTCTAAATTTTTAATTTGTTTTCAACTTTCTCAAAACAATTTTTTTAAATGATTTGATTATTTTCCATTGGTTTGTGTACTAAAGTACTTCAAATTAAAATATATAGATGTAATGTCCCACCTTTCCAACACTTTCAATCTAAGTTAATCTTAATATACAATATTTTAATAAATTCTGAATTTTTATCTTAATAAGAAATGTGGATTATTAATTGTGCTTAAATGAAAGGATATCCTATTATATATAGGTGTGGTATTCACCATAAAGGGATTAGAGTAAGATTCATATTTATAAAGAGAAAGAGAAATAAATAGATCATGTTAATTAAGGAAGGTGAGATTAGATTGAGAAGAGCATCAATCTGCAACTAAACAAGAAGAAATAAATGAATGAAGAAAATATGAACAAGCATCTAACACTAGGAAAAATATCATTAACTTAATTAAGGAAATTTCAAATCCTACATAACTTAGAGAAGAACATAAGAAAATTTGATTTTTTTTGACAAACTTGGAACACTAGAAGTTGGTGAGTAGACATAAGAAGCACTAAGGAAATCAATTCTAGATAAAATTTTGAAGGAGAGAAGACCTCCTTTAAAAATCTAGAGAAAAATAACTAGTTAAATCTAATGTTATAAAAGTCAAACACAAATTTGTTTATAAGAAAAAGGAGAGCATGCATAACAACGTTAAAAGGAGCACCAAATGGCAAGTAGAGCGGGAGCGACTAGAGGAGTTGGAGGTTCGAATTTAAATTTTGGTTATGGCGGGAAACTGTCTAATGAAAGATTCTCTATAGGAAATGATGCAGGTGCAGTGCAACTTGGGGAGGTTCATTAGGGGAGGGATCCACAAAGGAATCAAAAGAAGACAAGGAACCTGACGCTATTCATTCTCGAGGCAGTGGGCCTGAAAAAACTATTCCTCCTCTAGCAGGTAAGTCTACCTCGACTCATTTTGCTAGAAATTTTTTTTCGGGGACTTCAAATAAAGGAGGTTGGTCTTCCCTTTTTGGAGTCAAACCTTTGGGTAAATCCTCCTTTCCGAGTATAAAAAATCTGTCTGATCCTAAGAAGGGAGCTTTTAGTATTTCTTTACCTGATCCTCTTGTGGATCACATTGTTTCTACTATGGCTTTGTCCCTGGTAGGCAAATTTATTGGGCCTAAACCAAACATTGATTTGGTAAGAGCTTATTTAGTGAAAAAATGGAAACTGAAGGGTCAAGCAGATATTGTTGCTATGCCAAAAGGTTTCTTCTTATTCGAGTTCTCTAATGAGGAAGATCTCTCTAAGGTTCTGTGTGGAGGACCATGGATGTTTGGAAAGTCATCCTTGGCGTTGCAAAAATGGTCAACTAACTTGAATTTCAATGACGATTTCTTTGTCTCCGCGCTTGTCTGGGTGCGGTTCCTTGGCCTTTCATTGGAATACTGGCATGAGGACATTTTTGCAGGCTTGGCAAATGCTTTTGGTGAACTCCTCTCTATTGATCCAATGACAACAAGATCAAGGTTAGTCTATGCGAGGATATGTGTGAATATCCATCAATCTGTGGATCTCCCTGAAATCATTACTATCATGTCTAAGCTTGGAAAATATATTTAGTCTGTGGAATATGAATCAGTGCCTTTTGCATGTTTTGTCTACAAAAAATTGGGTCACTGGGAAAAACGGTGTCCTCACAAACAACACAAATATGTCAAGGCGACTCAGGAAAAAAAGAAAGAGACAAAGAAAGAATGGAAGGAGAAAAATCTAAATATTAAGCCTAACCTGAGTTCTTTGGAGATTACTAGTGAGGAAGGAAAGGATAAAGAGTCAGAGGGAACTATCCCTGGTATTGTTAATCCTAAAGATACAGGTTTTCCTTTGGTTATTAGTAAAGAAGCTGGGAGGTTAGAAGAAGAACCGAGGGTTCCTATTCCTCTAGTTATCAGTAAAGAAGTTGGGAGGATAGAAGAAGAACTGATGGCTCCTACTATCACAACCAATTAAAAAAATGAAGGCCAAATGGATGGTGATCTATCCCTAGATCTTAGAAGTGTGGAGAGTGTTGGATCCCAATAACTGGACAATTCAACCTCAGTTGCTAGAGTGGTGAAGAATCATTCAAAGAAATGAAAGAAGTTGAGGATCCCTTAAATCTTGAGAAACCTCAAGGGGCTCCTCTTTTAGAAGGTTCTTCACATAGTTATACTATTGAAGATATTGGAAATGATGACCCCCTGTCTCTGAATAGTTGGAAAGAATAGAACTCGGTTAATCATTTTTCAATAGAGAAGGACCAAGAAGGAGAGTGGATAACTATAGGGGGGAAAAATCCAATAGAAATTCAAACAACAAAGGTTCTAACAAGAACCATACATTGACTAAATTTGGGTCAAATAAGAAAAATGATAGTTATGCATATGGAGGAGTACAAACTAGGTGTGAACAAAAGGTAGATGTTGGATCTCCTAAAGAAGCCCGAGGTAGAAGATCTCTGAAGGAAGCAAGAGAACAGGAAGCCAGATAGAATATTGCGGATGGATGTCAACTTACCATCCAGGATATCTGCTCACCATTCCGCAAATTAAAATTATCTCCTGGAATATTCAGGGACTGAATAGTCCCCACAAGTAGGATGTTCTTCTCAATATCATTAGAGATTGTAATCCAGATATTTTGCTTATTCAAGAAACTAAAATGTTGAGAGATAAAGTTGAAAAAATTCACCGTCTAAAGAATGGAGGAAGTATTGGTAGTGACTCGGAAGGAGGTTCAGGAGGAGTGGCGATATTTTGGAATAAAAAATATATAGATTGTTCTATTATTAAGGTAGATAAGAATATCATCATGGTGAAAGTTACCCATTTGAGAGAGTTTCTCTTGGAATCTTATGAATATCTATGCCCTAACACCAAATTAGGGAGACAAAAATTATGGCAGTTTGAAAGGTTTGCGTAGGAATTATCAGGAAAATAGTTTGATGGTGATGGGAGATTTCAATACCCCCCTGAAAGATTCAAAAAAAAAAGGTGGAAACCCTTCTCAGATTGATAGTAGATCAGACCTTACAGACTATATCAATGATGAGGCTTTTGTGGATGTTGAGTTGGAAGGTATCTCGTTTACCTGGTCTAATAGAAGATTAGGTGAGGAACTTATCTAGGTGAAGCTAGATAGATCTCTTATCTCTCTGGATTGGATTATGAGGTACTCTTTCTCTCTTTCTTCAATGCTAAGGATAAGGTCTAATCATTTCCCTATTTCTTTCATTGATAATCCTTTGAGTGGAAAAAGTAATACCCCTTTCAGGTTCGAGAAAATGTGGATTGCCCACCCTAATCTAAAAGTGTCCATTAAGGACTGGTGGAATTGTCCTTTGGAAGGAGGAGCTATGTACATAGTTACTAAGAAATTGCACTTTATTAAAAGAAAAATCAAAGTTTGGAACAAAGATGTCTTTGGGGATATTTTCCTTTCAAAAAATCGTGTGCAGCTTGAAATTAAAGAGGTTCAGGATCAAATCTAGGAGGAAGGTCTTTCTGAGGAGTTAAGGAACACTAAAAAATCCTTGTTGGTGAATTATCATAATATTATCTCAAAGGAGAAAACCTTGTGGTGTCAAAGATAAAGGTCTTTATGGCTGAAGGCAGGGGACAAAAATACTATATTTTTTCATATGACCTCTATGAAACATAAGGAGGTGAATAGAATCTCTAGCCTCTCCTCTAATGGGATAAAATTGGTAAAGGAGGAGGATATCAAAAAGGAAATGTTTATCTATTTTGATTCTCTCCTTTAAAAAGACCCTTTTCTAGCCCCTTTAGATTAGGACAAAATTCAAGAAACTATCCCTTTGTTGATTGATGCTGAAACTAATGGTTGGCTTCAAGTAATCCCTTCTGATAAGGAAATTCAGACAACTTTTTTTTCTTTTGAAGGTAAAAAATCTCCTGGTCCGGATGGCTTCCCTATGTTTTCTTTCATCACTTTTGGGATATTGTTGGAAGAGAGGTGATTGATGCGGCTAAAGAGTTTTTTGGTTCTAGAAACCTTCTTAGGGAACTTAATGCAACTTTCCTGGTTTTGATCCCTAAGAATCTTGGAGCTGATTCTGTGGATGCCTTCAAACCTATTATTCTTTGCAATTATCTTTACAAAATCATTCCTAAAGTACTCATTTTGAGGCTTTTGTCTATCCTCCCTTCGATTATTTCCCCCCAGAAGAATGACTTTGTGTAGGGGAGGAAAATATTGGATTCCATTATTGTTGTTCATGAAAACATTCATTCTTTGGAAGTTGCTAAGAAACAAGGTTTTCTGATGAAGCTTGACCTCTCGAAAGCCTATGATAGAGTGGACTAGATTTTTTTGGAAAAAATTCTTGTGGCTTTTGGTTTTGGCAAAGGTGCCATTAAACTTATCATGCAGCTGGTCATGACAGTCTCCTCTTTTGTTATTGTTAATGGGGGATCCTCAAATTTTTTTTGACCTTCTAGGGGTCTAAGACAAGGTAATACTATATCTCCCATCATGTTTGGCATTCTGGTGGAGTGCTTAGGTAGATACATCAGTAAGCTAGTGGGATAAGGGGTTATTACTGGTCTTCAACCCTCCTCGGAAAGAACTTTCTGCTCCCATGAGAAATTTGTGGATGACACTATCACTATGGGGGCCTCAACTGTTAAGGAAGCTAGAAATTTGAAGGCTTCTCTTTCTACTTATACTTCAGCTTGTGGCCAGCTCATAAATTGGAATAAAAGATCTATTTTATTCATTAATACTCCCGAGTCTAGACAAAGGAAGATCTCTAAAATTTTGGGCTCCAGTGTAGGGGCTCTTCCATTGACTTACCTTGGTCTACCTTTGAGCTCTAAACCACCTGATGAATTCTAGTTTTCCCTCATTGAAATATTTAATAAGAAGCTTGCAGGTTGGAAGGGAGCCCTTTTAAGAAATGTTGGTAAGACTCAATTGTTGAAGTCTTCTCTTCAAAATCTACTAGTATATTCTTTAAGTCTCTTCAAAATTCCTCATAAATATGCGATCATGTTGATTGAAAGAATCCAGAAAATATTTTTGTGGTCAGGAGTGGAAGAAAAGAACAGATTAAGTCTTGTGGCTTGGGATAGGGTTTGTAAGCCAAAAAAGCAGGGGGGTCTTGGTTTGAGAACTGTTCAAAGTTTTAATAAAGCTCTCTTAGCTAAACAAATTTGGAAAGTCTATGGTGAGAGTAAAGAATGCAATTCTATTATCAGGAGTAAATATTTATTCAACTATCCTTCTTTTGAAGACTACATCCTTTCAGGAGAGAAAATGCAATGCTTGTTTATTTGGAATAGTATATGTAATGCTAAGGAGCTTATCCTTAAAGGTATTAGATGGAAGCTAGGAAATGGCAAAAAAGTTGACTTCTGGGAGGAGTGCTGGATTCAACAAGACCTTTTGTCTAAAGATCAAGATTGGAACCAAGTGATTACTAGATGTAAAGTGTAGACACCTAAAAAGCGTTTACCAAAATAAAAATATATAATTTTGTAAAACCCCCAATGACATCATCATTAATTAATTAATTAATTAATTAATTAATTAATTAATTTTTATGCCATTAATTCCTCCTATTTTAATTAGACACATTTAATTAAAGAATCCCTCCCCAAACCACTTAAATCAAATTTGAGTAATTTTCCCCCATTTATTGAATCATTATTTAATAAATGATGTCATACTCCTTAAATAAATTTTATATTTATTTAATCCCTCAAAACCCTAGAATCTTCTAGACTTTCCTAGACTTTCCTAAAATTTCCTAAACCCTTCCTAAACCAACTTAGTAGGTGATTCCTACATTTCTTAGCCTAAACCAGTCTTCTTTGACTTTTGGTCAAACCCCCTCATTAATGAGCCTTAAAGACTCATTAATGGCCTCTTACACACTCTTTAAGGATCTTACAAGCTCATAAATGAGAACCATGACTCTTCTTTCCACTTGGTTCCCTATGCACACTTCCATAGTGTTGCTCACACATGTATGAGCAACCCTAACCATTATCCATCTAACCTTACCCCTAACTATACCCCAAACTCTACCCCAAACCCTGACTCTGAACCTAACTGCACTACCTAACCCAAGCCCTTCCTCAAATCCTATAAATACCCTCACTTAGAGAAATTTACCAATTCACATAACCATTTAATAGTAGTGTTATAATGCTAGATTATTCCTAGATGTTAAGATTTTAATCATATTTATTAGATTAACTCTATTTTATGCTTTCATAGATCATCCTAGAATAGCTTAATGGATTGAATCTAGTTCTTTGTTAAGCTTTTCTAATCATTTCAACATCATATCATGTTTCATTTGGATTAAAATTAACTCTAGATAAATCATTTGTAGCTTAGTTTGCATTTCATCCTCATTAGGATTCTTAAGGCCTTAGGGGAAAATCAGGTGAACTATACCTGATATTGTGCCATTATGGGGTTCTTATGGTCCTTAATCCATCCTATCCTCCCTAATCTACATTAGGGATATGCTCCAAGTGTTTTGAGAGTACACCCACATCCCTAAATCAAGAACAAATCAAATGGTGACAGGGTGCTCTCGTTTTGGTTCTATCTGAATGTCTTTGCGAATAGTTTTTTCTATATGTTTAGGAATATTCTGTTATACTTTGATTAACTAATGTTTGAATGTCTACGCCTATTCTGAATAGGTTAGGTTCTCTCTGCACATATTTTGGCACGCTCGATGGGACCCACTTCACGAGTTCTTTACTAACATTCTAATGTGGTTTGGAGTGTTTTTATGATTTTTCAAGCTTGTAGGTTGAGGGAGAATTTGGAATTCTTCTTCTTCTTCTTCTTTTTCTTCTTGCAGGATCTTGGCTTATTTTCCAAAAAAATCCATAAAGAGGCACTTTCACGAAAACCTTTGTAACTTTTGCATACGAGCTCCATTTTTTACGATTTAAGAAGCATCAGAAAGATGGTTCAGAGGTCTATCCAAATCTGTAGTTAAATTTACCATATTATATCCCAAAAATTAGGAAGAGTTGTTGGGATAATCAATTAATGATAAAAAATAGAATTAAACACTTAATCCTAAGGTCTTAAAATGAACATTGTATGAACTCATAACACCTCATCATTTCAATTTGGGCTTAAAATTAACAAAGGATAAAATTGAACAAGGAAAATCTTACACACTTTTTTTGGTGCTTAAAATGAACAACAACCAAGTCTTGAATGCCTTAGGGATAAAAGAAAATCAATGCAATATAATATTTCATTTTAGTGCTTGAAATCAATCAAACAAATCCTGAATGACTGTAAAGGATGAACCAAATCAAAATCAATTATTTCATTTAAGTTTTAAATCACATTCAATCTTGAGTGAACAAAAGGAAATCAAAGGAAAATCAAAGAAAACTTCATTCTTTTTAGTCCTAGAAAGCAAAAAATCTTGAATGCTAAAAGAAAAAAACTCTTGCAAATATTTTTAGAAGGATTTTTTGTTTTCAAGGAATGAACTTTGCATCCTAAATCATATGTGTTTTAAGGTCATAGCATAAAAGCACACTTAATCAAATTGGAAAATGAACTCTTCATGATGTGTTTTTAGGAGTTTTTCATATTTATGTGAATCCCATTTAAATCTAAGTGACTTAAAAAAGGTTGAACTTGGATGAGTTCACTTGTTTTACTTCTAGAGAAGCTTGTTTAGAGAGAAAAGAGCTTCCTCTTTGGAGAAATACTTCAAACTGGTACTTCCTTAGCCAGTATAGAAATGAAGCATTGAGAACACTCTCGCTTCATCCCCTCAAGCTTAGGCGATGCTTGTTGATGGTAGCCTGAGGTAGGTGAATATCCCTACTATTTTGACATGGTCAAATAGGCTCTTAAGTGATTCACACGCATACAAACTAATTGGGAGGACACCACAGACCTAATTAGACACTTGTTAAATCAAAGGCTTCCCAATATACTCCCAAAGGTATCAAAATCTTTGTGCAAGGATCAATCCCTATGGTTTCCCAGATCACCTTAAGACACTCACCATATGTATCCCTTTCAGGGGTATCAAGCTATGGGAAAATATTTTGATACTAGCCTTCCCTTAGGTAGTTCTCCTTGAACTATTTTTGAAGTTACAAACTCAATACAAATATTTTTCAAAACATATACATCTTTTGGAAGCATTATCAGATTCAGTGGTAAATCATTTTCTTGTATCCCACAAAGTTGCTTTGTCCTTTATCGGGATTGTTTTCAAAGTGTCTTTGTTAAGTTTATCCTTTGCCATTGGAGACATGAAAATTGAGCCAGAACTTGATTGAAATCTTTCAAACATCCTTGCAGAAAATGTCCTTCAAAATAAGATACCCAAGAACCTTGATTCAATCCAATTGCCAAAAGCTATGTCCAATTTGACCAAACACAAGAAAGCCAAGCTTCCAAATTCCCGAGTCTATCAAGAGAAGAAGATTGTAGAAAGAGACCTAAAAGATCATCAACATATCCTAGAGGCAATCCAAGCAGAAGAGAAGTATCAAGAGAAACTAGATAATGTGGGCTATAATGCCAGAGTGAAATAGTTTGCATACCAGTTCTAGGTTAATCATCGATATATCAACCTAGAGAGAGAAGACTAGTTCGGCCCCATCATGTATCCACCATTCCTTCAAAATCTCACTATCCTATCTCGACATCCATTACATTCTAGATCATCCTTAGACTCATCATTGCATCACCATTCATCCTTAGGTGCATTTTTTGACATCTTCTTAGTTGCATCACAAGTCATCTCTTTTTAGCTGCATCTAGGTCATCCTCTTAGAAATAGCATCATTCAATCATCCTTTCATCATCATTCCATCAACAATCCACAAATTAGAATCCTTGTCAGTATCCTTCATCCTGATCCAAATCCCATAATCCAACATCCAAGTAAGAAAACCACCATCCTTGAACCAAATCCTGTAAATCCAATCCCAAACACTTAGTGTCTTATTCTTCGAGTTTCTTCAAATTCTTATCCTAAATCATAAATATCCACCCTTTGATAGAGCATTAATTATCTAGGGAATCCATACTTGTTCTTGTAAGCTTCATCATCTTGAGTAAGAGATTAGCGTGCATTGATAAGAATCTTGTCAGCCAAAGATCATTAGCCTATCCTAGGTTGACAATCCAATCCTATTTGATCCTACATCAGGAAGCAAGCAACTCATTTGATCAATACTTAGTAATCCTCCACCATCTTCCACCAATCATCCATCATCTCCTCAATCCAAATCTAACATCCCACCATCTTTCAGCTTCTCTCCATCCTTAAGTTGATCCAAGTACGTGCATCACATCCTATTGTATCATCTTAAAATGGAAGCACTTCCATGTTAAGAGCATTTAGACCTTTGAGTAAGTGGTTTGGGGTCATGTCAAGTGTCTTGATTGGGTCTTTGCATGGATCTAGATTTTTTCCCCTGTCCTACTTCTCTCTCCCCATTTCCAACCTCTTTCTAACAACTTTCTCTGAGAAACTAGAGACTTTGACTTTTTGGGTCAAGGATGACCTAAAGGGTCAAGGATGACCTAGACCCTGACCTAGGTCAAGGTCAACCTTGACTCTAACCTAGGGTAGAGTCAACCTCATCCCTGACCGCATATCCAAATTTCAATTTCTAGAAGTTTCAGGATGTCGGGTTTCAGAAAGTTTATTTTCCTACTTTCCAGTCAGCTATTTCAGATTTCAGAATCGTAAACTCTTAAATTTCTTTGAATCTAGGTCCATTTCTAGGGGTTAAGGTTAATTGGGATTTAATTCTCCAATGTCGGCCTCTCTAGAAGTTTTTTCCCTAAATCACTATAAAAGGAAGCCTTCCTCTCTCATTTTCTACATCTCATAATCTCTCAAGTTTTGTAATCTCATCTCAGGAAAGATCAAGAAAGCATTTCATCAAGGATTTTGAAGGAAGCATTCAAGTCCTCTTCTCCATTCAATTTCTCCATTGAAGATCAAGGATTCAAGCATTCAAGCCTTTGAAGGGATTTAATTCAAGCATTCAAGATTCATCATTCAAAACCCTAGATCTAGCCATCATGGTGGTGTGATCTTCCTTTAAGATCCTTTGTTCATCTTCAAGATCCATTCATTCTTCCCTCAAGGTGGATTCCAAGATTGAAATCATTTGTTAATGTTATGTTCAAACTTTCATATCAACATACTTGTTTACATTTGAAATACAATTGCATACCTATTGAATATCATAGCTTCGTTGTTAGATCTACTTCTACTACTTGCTAGCATTCTCTATTTCAATTCCATTACTAAGGTTGATTACAAACTAGGGTTTGACCAAGGAAAACCCCTAATCCAAACATAAAAAACATTTTTCTTGTAGGTACAGGTACATGACAATGAATTGAAGTGCATATCTGGATACCCTTTTTGGCGAACTTCTAGGATTCGCAAACAGAATTTCCATCGAAGTTGTTTCAGGTTAGGGATGACCTTTAGTGGGGGGTAAGATTGTGCCCCAGGGTAATATTGTGCCTTGCTATCTGGATCAAAGTTGACCTGACCTCAAAAGGATAAAAGTTTTTTGGGTTTTCTCTGTCTTGGCATTTCCAATCTGGAGCAGGTTGCAAAATTTACCGAAAATGTGCACAAACATCAAAAAATAGTGATTTCTGCATCAGCCTTCTTACAAGATAAGTATTCCTATTTTATTTAGTTTGTATGTCCATAACATCTTCCATCACATATATTTCAAAACCTATTTATCATATCCTCATATCCATATTCAATCCCTATTCATAGAGGTGAATCCCTTTTTACATCTTTTCACCTATAAATTTACCATCTTTAGAGATTCTTTAGATCTTCATCCATCATCCTTAGAGTTCTTGCATCCACCCAACATCTATATAAATTCATCCTTAGATCTGCATTCCATGCCTGCCGAGATGCGATCCAAGAGGAGTAGGAATATGGATCCGAACTTGGCCACTAGCTTGTCTAATCCTAACAATCCTACCAACTTGATGGTAACCTACAATCCAAAAATCCCATAAATCAAGAATGTATGGGATGAGCCTAACAGACCCCCACTTCATTTTCCATGGAAATATTCATGAGCTATCTAGGGCATGCACAAATAGTAAGTGCACTTATTGATCAGAATCGACAAGCCTTATTGGCTAACTTTGTGCAAGAAGGTACTCCCATTCCACCACATCTCCAACCTCACATCCCCATAAACACCATCCAAATCCTAGCAGAAGCCTATACTCCCATGATCCAACACATCCCTGATCCCAACTTGCACATATCTCAGGAAGCCTCACCCATTCCCCATCTTCTACAAAGAAGCTTTGCGAGTCCTACAGCACAAGTAGCAATACAATCCACTCCATTTTACATTATGGGAACACCATCATCTTCTATGAAATCTCAAGCCATCACCCAAGCCCAAAGCTTTTCACAAAACCAATTGCCACCTCTTACACAATCCGTTGCACTAGCAATTCATCCACCATCCATGAGCCAAGTAGCATCACCATTTCTAGGGACAATGCAAATGTTTCCCTCTTTTACCCAACAAACTTCCACATCAGCATCACCCTTTCCCAGGAAAATGCAATCATTTCCTTCCTTTTCTCAGCAAGCCTCCACATCAGCATCACCCTTTTCATGGGCCACTCAGGCATTTCCTTCCACTTCCCAATCATATGTTCCACTTACACCTTTCATTTCTAATACACAAGCCTAGCAAGCTACCTTGACAATGGGGATGCCCTCCATGGGATCTCAAAATCTTCCATCTACATCACAAATCTCCACATCTGCATTCCCAACATTCTCTTCATCGAAACTCTTGTGATGAACCGGTTCTCATTGGGGCCTCACTCAAGTAGAAATGCAAGCCTTAGGCATACCTACCCAATCTCACATATCCATGCTTGCAAACCAACAAGCCACTTTTCCTCAAGTAGTGCAACAACAACAATCACAACCTCTGCTAGCTTCATCCTTTCCTTCATACACCAACTATTTGTCTATACCACCCACTACATCTCAAGTAATACCACCACCACAACAACAGAGTTCATCTCACCTCACCAGCTACCTTGCACAACCACCTCCTATCACTAGCTTCCCAACATCCAGTCCACCCCTAAGCAATGAAAGAATGCATCTCACCTACATCAGCCAAGTGCACCAAGGACCATCCTATCAGCAAGCTGCACCATTCCATCAGCCTCCTCCACCACAACAACACTTCCCAAGGCAACAACAATAACATGCTATTGTTTCACAACAATAATAAGCATCATCCTAACCATCAAAACTACAATATCCCATCATCCCCCAACTACACCAATCCACTTCATATCCTCCAAAACAATATGCTCCCGCACCTCAACAGCAATATCCTCCCCAAAAACCATCACCCCAACATCCATTCCAATTTTCCTACCCTGATAGGAAATATCCATATCCCACTCTGCAATATCCACCTCAAAAGCATCCCTTTTCACCAGGACCATTAGATCCTTTTCCAATGGGAGTACCCACTCCAATGTCGGTCAATGTCGAGTGGGAAGAGATGAAGAATGATCTTAAAGAGCTAAAAGATGGAATAGAGAGAAAGACCTTCAAATTCGAGGAGGTTTGTCCCTATCTCTTTGACAAATCAATCACAACTATCCCTTTCCCTAAACATTTTGAGACACTAAAATTTGATAAATGTCGAGGGAAAGGAGATCCAGTAAGCCATGTTAAAGAGTTCTATATAGCATGCCAAGAAGTGACATATAGTGATAATTACCTTATGCTCCTATTCCCCAAAAGATTGGGAGGAACTTCTATTGAGTGGTTCTACAAAATCCCCTACGGGACAATCTCAACCTTTTCCAAGCTCTTTGAAAATTTTGTCGCCCAGTATGCCCATAATGTTGAGAATGAGTTGTCTTTGTTGGACCTTTGCAACTCAAAATAGAAAGGAGGAGAAAGCCTAGCCAACTATTTTCAATAATGGAAGAACCTCACTACCAGGTTATCATACCAACCACCTGAGAAGCATCTAACCAAGATCTTGATCGATAACCTAGATCCCAAACTATCCCACTTCATGAGGATGAACTACATCAAAACTTACCAAGATATCAAAAGCAAGGGGATAGACATTGAAAAAGGTCTCTTAGATGAAGGCACAATCCGACATTACAAGGACGATTCCCACAATAAGCCCAGTAATGACAATCCCCGTTACTAGAATCGAAACAAGAATGTTGTTACCGATAGAGCCACTGACACCAAGCATGTCCAAATTGTTTTGGCTAGTTCTACACCAACTCTAGCATACCAACAAAATCAAGCACCTAACAATCATAAACCTCCACAACCGTATCAAGTGCCAATCAATCCGCAACCCATGCAACATTCTCAAAACCAACATCTAAATCCAACCTATCAGACTAATGCCATATCAACAACTCCCAAATCAGAATAGGCCTTGAGCCCAGACTCACCAAAAGAGAATCTTCACATCTCTTGGTGAACCTCTGGACATAATCTTTCATTGAATTGCCAAGGCCAATCTAATCACTTACCCACCAACTCAACAATTTGATGATGCCACTCCCAAACCTAACTAGTAAAAAGATCACGAGTACTATGATTATCATTGTGTCAAAGGACACACTACCCTAAGGTGCATGAAGCTAAAGCATTACATTCAAGATCTCATTGACAGGAAAGAGGTCCAATTAGACACACTAGCCCAAGCTTCGCCTAATGCCAATTTGTAGATTTATCAGAACATGTTTCTGCAACACAATGCTGGGAAGAACTAGGCTAAAGCCAATCCTCCACCCCAAAACCAAGGAAAAGGCAAGCAAGGAGACCATGCTAACCATAAAGACTATACTACTACTCATATCAACTATGACAAATTTGTTGGATGTATAACCCAAGTCGAGCCCATAGTCAATGCCATCCACATCAAAGGAGTAGATAGTCAGTATGCTATTACTACATACAGAGTCCAGATATCTGTCACTGGTGCCAATCACTAATACATTTGGGGTGAAATTGCGATGGCAATTTGCGACGACAGGCAAATGTCATGCGGTTTTGGCTTTTTTTTTTCAAATATAGCCCGACACCGTCGCAATTGCGATGACAATACATTTGGCAACGTCGCCATTGAGACGTTGTCGGGATATAAGGACAAAAACAAAAAAAGGAACGTTGTCATTTGTGTTTTCAACAGCGCCGTAACCCTCTACGAAATCACATCAGGATATAAGGGCCAAAAAAAACAAGAACATTGTCATTTGTGTTTTCAACAGTGCCGTAACCCTCCGCGAAATCACATCGGGATATAAGGGCAAAAAAAACAAGAACGTTGTCATTTGTGTTTTCAACAGCGCCGTAACCCTCCGCGAAATCACAGCTACAATTTCTGAGTACGTTGGGTTTATTTTTCTTTTGTCATTATTATGTAATCTGGTATTCAGCTGTTAGAGAGCTAAAATACCCAGAAATGAGGACATATCTATGTTGAATTTATTGTTAGCGGCTTTGGTTATTTAGAAGTTTAATTTTATTTGTTCATCTTTCAAGCACAAACATTTTGTGGACCGTAACGTCTTCATTGTTTCAGGTATGCAGTGAAACAGCCCTAACTTGCAATTGCGATGTTGTCGGGATATAAGGGCAAAAAAAAAAAGGAACGTTGTCATTTGTGTTTTCAACAGCACCGTAACCCTCCGTGAAATCACATCGGGATATAAGGGCAAAAAAAACAAGAACGTTGTCATTTGTGTTTTCAACAGCACCGAGAGAGATTCCCTCCGTGAAATCACAGCTACAATTTCTGAGTACGTTGGGTTTATTTTTCTTTTGTCATTATTATGTAATCTGGTATTCAGCTATTAGAGAGCTAAAATACCCAGAAATGAGGACATATCTGTGTTGAATTTATTGTTAGCGGCTTTGGTTATTTAGAAGTTTAATTTTATTTGTTCATCTTTCAAGCACAAACGTTTTGTGGACTGTAATGTCTTCATTGTTTCGGGTATGCAATGAAACAGCCCTAACTTGCGACTACCTTCACGGTACTTGTGTACATTATCATGTTGTCTTTACAATGACTATCCTCATTCAAGTGGCAATTACACAAGGGACAGTCACTGTGAGATGTCCTCATTTGTGACAAGGATAGTCACACTTAGGACATCTCATAGTGACATTCCCTTGTGTAATTTCCACTTGAATGTATTGCTATTGAACCACATTAATGCTTTTCTTCTTCAACAAATGAGGACAGTCACTATAAAGACAACATGATAATGTACACAATTACCAAAAAATGATCTTGTTAATTGATGTAACACTTTGTCTTGCTCACTCCCTATCCTTCACTAGGGTCTCTTTAGGCCAATGTTTTGACTTGATAGGGTACTTAACTATCCCTACACTCTTTAGGTATCTCTACCCAAGATCCCACTCCTTCAACTAGTGCACACCAACAAGAAATACAACGAACTCTGCTCAATACCAATCTAGCTACTAGGACACTCCTAGTCTTCACAAATTGAAACACATTCAACTAGAACTTTACTCCATGGAGAGGCTGGCCACTAGGACCTCTATTGGTTTCAATATTACTCCTTCACCTATACTTTTCATCAGTACTTCAATCCGGTTCATCAAACCATGCCAATTGCACCCAAAAATAGGCTGCTAGCAATTAGGCCTTTGTCAAGCCTTTTTGTTTATATTAAGCCACCTAAAGGGCTTAGGATTCAGATGCCCTTTATTGAGAACTCCAAGATATCTAAGGTCTTCTCCTCCTAGATTTTTTGTACACCAACTGCTACAGCCATGCCTGAAAACAAGTATTTTGACACAACTTGGACAGTCTAACTAAGAGTTTGTTTTCTTAGCAACCAAAGAAACTCACCCAATCTTCTAATTTGACTTGGGGCTTCTTTAGATGTGTGTCTACCTCTCCATGAGATTTTAGTTGAAGCAACCAATGCATTCAACTTGTTGTAATCTTCTTGTAATGATTTGTCATCCCTAACTGTACTCAACTAACTCACCTAGGACATCATTGCAAACATAGAAAATGAGCTTCCCAGGGCCCCTCCTTCCAAACATATAGTACATGGAGTCTCCTCACCCATTCCAAGAGCCCGTACAAAATTGACAATGGAATGATGAGCTAAGACTCCATTTGTTCAACCTGCCTGGTTCAAACCAATGATAGGGTACTTAACAAAAGAATTAACAAACTAGTTGGAATGCTTCAAAACTCAAAAAAAACACAACACAGAATAAAAAAACAACTTGTACTAACTTTTCCAATAGACACTGCGAGCTATCTAATCCATTAATCAACTGAAAACAAAGAAACAAAAAAACTCAAGAATTCACTAAAACCGTGTTACTCTACAAATCTTCTTAATTCCAAATGTTTTTCCCCCCAACCTTTTGCACAGATTGATGGAGGCCTCTTATAGTTGATCTGATGCCTAATTCAATGGTTTCATATAGTTACATAACCATCTTACTCGAAAATGCTCCCTTGCACAAATGTTGTCAATGTTGTGAATGACAACATTGACAACTTGTTACAACCTTTGGGATTTTGGTTCAAAACTTATTGTTCAAACACCATAAGACCCTAACCAAGACTTAGTTAGGCTATTTAGACCTCACATAGGCCACTTCTACACTTCTTTGCCCAATTTGACCCCTAAATGCTTCATTCCCACTTTTGCCACAATATTGGTAACTTGGGTACAAATTGGCACTTGCCTTCACAAAGGTCACACATGAGGACATCTCACAGTGATTGATTGTCCCTTGTGTAATTTCCACTTGAATGTATTGCTATTGAACCACATTAATGCTTTTCTTCTTCAACAAATGAGGACAGTCACTCTAAAGACAACATGATAATGTACACTCACTGTAAGGACAGTCACAAATGAGGACATCTCACAGTGACTGTCCCTTGTGTAATTGCCACTTGAATGTATTGCTATTGAACCACATTAATGCTTTTCTTCTTCAACAAATGAGGACAGTCACTCTAAAGACAACATGATAATGTACACTCACTGTAAGGATAGTCACAAATGAGGACATCTCACAGTGACTGTCCCTTGTGTAATTGCTGCTTGAATTACACAAGGGACAGTCATTATGAGATGTCCTCATTTGTGACAAGGATAGTCACACATGAGGACATCTCACAGTGATTGTCCCTTGTGTAATTGCCACTTGAATGTATTGCTATTGAACCACATTAATGCTTTTCTTCTTCAACAAATGAGGACAGTCACTCTAAAGACAACATGATAATGTACACTCACTGTAAGGACAGTCACAAATGAGGACATCTCACAGTGACTGTCCCTTGTGTAATTTCCACTTGAATTACATAAGGGACAGTCATTGTGAGATGTCCTCATTTGTGACAAGGATAGTCACACATGAGGACATCTCATAGTGATTGTCCCTTGTGTAATTGTCACTTGAATGTATTGCTATTGAACCACATTAATGCTTTTCTTCTTCAACAAATGAGGACAATCACTCTAAAGACAACATGATAATGTACACTCACTGTAAGGACAGTCACAAATGAGGACATCTCACAGTGACTGTCCCTTGTGTAATTGCCACTTGAATTACATAAGGGACAGTCATTGTGAGATGTCCTCATTTATGACAAGGACAGTCACACATGAGGACATCTCACAGTGATTGTCTGTAATGTCCCCTTTTTGGCTAACTTGGAAAACAGGAACAATTACTCCACTTCTCAGACTTACTCTATCAGATACTTACAATTAAACTAAGTAATGGAGGTTACTTAAGATATCAACCGCTATTTCAGATTCAATCACAATATGTGTGCAAGATGATATTGATACCAATATTTTTAATAGCACTGTCGGATATAATGATATGAAATATGCTATGAATATGATGTTTCCTATCACTTATAGTGATAGTATAATGATGCTATGTCTGATATAAACAATATCGATATACAATCAATAAGTATTGCTTACATCAATGTATTTACTGTGTCTGATATGATGATGTAATTATGCAAATGTGTAATATCGCTATGAGTGATATGTTGCTATTTCAGATTCTGAATTATATGCTTGCAACTTCAGATATTGATGCTGTTTCTGACTATCCTTTCTATCTGTGCAATCATGGTGCTGTCTCTGATCTGCAATGATAAACTTGAAACCAAACTGCCAAAGGCAGATGCTCTATTGAGTATATCCAAATATGGATAAGTAAATAAAGTTCTAATGATGCCTTGAGTGACTGACGAAAATGCATTCTTATATTGTCTTTAACAAATGAAGAGATGCTATGAATGAGACGTGTCTTATTTCTTCCTCCATGTCCCTTTGTTAATCACACCTTTCCATAATCCAACAGTTCACATAATATTATTTCATTATTTTTTGATCATAGATAACTCCCAGATTGACTCAATATCAAATCTTTTTATGAATGTAATCTTCCCTAATTGGTAGTGCAACCAGTAGTTAACATCCATTGTGTTTGTATTAGTTTGGTCTAACTATCATTAGTATTTAGTCAATCGATATTAACTCTTGCCTTATCCCATATTGTTATGATTATATCCAATCTTTCTACTCTGATATAAGTTGATATCATTTTCTGATAATTGTCCATTTATTGGTTGATTGCTGGTAATGGAGTTTGATCTTCAAATTGACTTCCATTCCTGTTAATACTTAAGGATACATTGTACTTATTATCCATGACTGATGCCTCATTCATCAATAGCTTGTGATATAATCACTGATGCTTTTGTGTTTCTACAAGATGTGGTTTATCTCAGACAATCGATAATCTTTCAATCCTTTAGTCGATATCCTCCTATGTGGTGTCTATTGATATAGATAGTAGAATTCAATCTAGTTTATGTTATTGTCATGATAACATAGGAAGTGATGGTGCATATTTGCTAGCGGGTCTTCATGTTTGATATTGCTTTATCGGATATGTCATTGTCTAAACTTGTGCAATTAATGATTATTTATAATATATGAATGGTTATCCTTCTTGCTTATCAATACATCTTCTGAAACACATAGCGACCTATCCCTTATTCATATCATGTTGATCTTGACTTCATAGTATTTGGTTCATTAATCATCCTCTAATGGTATCGATGTGTAATGACTAGTGATTGTTGTATCACTTCTTCATTCCTCATCATGATAGATAATGCAGATGTTTAATGTAGATGTATATCGATTACAGATATTCGATATTGCTTTAAACGTTATTATTATTATTATTATTATTAATGTTATTGTTATTATTAAATATTATAATTAATGATGTTAGTAATATTAATAATATTATAATAAATATTATTATAGTGATAACATATTGTTTTATATTGAGAGGTTTATTAATATTATTTATATATTAAAATTATTATATCAATAATTGATTTAATATTATTACTTAATATATTATTATAATATAATATATATAATTTATTAATAATTATTTATTATTAATTTATATTATAATTATAATCATAATTATATTATTTATTAATATTTTAATATTATTTAATTAACATATTACTTATTATGCTAACTATATATTATTATTATCTTTTGATAATAATTATATATTATTGTTATATACCGTTAATTATAGATTATTATATATCATCTAATCATTTTATTATTATACTAAGTTCAATATGTCACGGCTCATGACATTGTCCCTTGTGTAATTGCCACTTGAATGTATTGCTATTGAACCACATTAATGCTTTTCTTCTTCAACAAATGAGGATAGTTACTCTAAAGACAACATGATAATGTACACTCACTGTAAGGACAGTCACAAATGAGGACATCTCACAGTGACTGTCCCTTGTGTAATTGCCGCTTGAATTACACAAGGGACAGTCATTGTGAGATGTCCTCATTTGTGACAAGGACAGTCACACATGAGGACATCTCACAGTGATTGTCCCTTGTGTAATTGCCACTTGAATGTATTGCTATTGAACCACATTAATGCTTTTCTTCTTCAACAAATGAGGACAGTCACTCTAAAGACAACATGATAATGTACACTCACTGTAAGGACAATCACAAATGAGGACATCTCATAGTGACTGTCCCTTGTGTAATTGCCACTTGAATGTATTGCTATTCAGCCACATTAATGCTTTTCTTCTTCAACAAATGAGGATAGTCACTCTAAGGACAACATGATAATGTACACTCACTGTAAGTGTACATTATCATGTTGTCTTTACAGTGACTGTCCTCCTTCAAGTGGCAATTACACAAGGGACAGTCACTGTAAAGACAACATGATAATGTAGAGAAACGTTGTCATTTGTATTTTCAACAGCGCTGAGAGAGATTCCCTCCGCGAAATCACAGCTACAATTTCTGAGTACGTTGGGTTTATTTTTCTTTTGTCATTATTATGTAATCTGGTATTCAGCTGTTACAGAGCTAAAATACCTAGAAATGAGGACATATCTGTGTTGAATTTATTGTTAGCGGCTTTGGTTATTTAGAAGTTTAATTTTATTTGTTCATCTTTCAAGCACAAACATTTTTTGGACCGTAACGTCTTCATTGTTTTGGGTATGCAATGAAATAGCCCTAACTTGCGACTACCTTCACGGTACTTGTGTACATTATCATGTTGTCTTTACAGTGACTGTCCTCATTCAAGTGGCAATTACACAAGGGACAGTCACTGTGAGATGTCCTCATTTGTGACAAGGATAGTCACACATGAGGACATCTCACAGTGACTGTCCCTTGTGTAATTGCCACTTGAATGTATTGCTATTCAACCACATTTATGGGCCCGTTTGGACCACAACACACAGTAGCTTTAGTTCATATGCTGCCATTTCAAGTATGATTAATGAAGTTACCTTTATCACAGGATGAAAGTGAGCAGTCAACATACTGGTACAGAGCTGGCAGCATTAATACGGTGACTAGGGCATCGTTTAATGGTGGTATTGTGTTTTCCCATGTTTAGGGCATCGACCTTTTGAAGCATTGCCTTCATCTTTCTTAAGTCTAAGTTTTAAGTTTTTTTGTCTCTCTTGGTGCTGTTGAAAATACAAATGACAACGTTCTTGTTTTTTTTGCCCTTATATCCCGATGTGATTTCGCGGAGGGTTACGGCGCTGTTGAAAACAAAAATGAAAACACAAATCCCTTGTGTAATTGCCACTTGAAGGAGGACCGTCACTGTAAAGACAACATGATAATGTACACTTATAGTGAGTGTACATTATCATGTTGTCTTTAGAGTGACTATCCTCATTTGTTGAAGAAGAAAAGCATTAATGTGGCTGAATAGCAATACATTCAAGTGGCAATCACACAAGGGAAAGTCACTGTGAGATGTCCTCATTTGTGACTGTCCTTACAGTGAGTGTACATTATCATGTTGTCTTTAGAGTGACTGTCCTCATTTGTTGAAGAAGAAAAGCATTAATGTGGTTCAATAGCAATACATTCAAGTGGCAATTACACAAGGGACAATCGATCACTGTGAGATGTCCTCATGTGTGACTATCCTTGTCACAAATGAGGACATCTCACAATGACTGTCCCTTCTGTAATTGCCACTTGAATGAGGACAATCACTGTAAAGACAACATGATAATGTACACATACAATGAGTGTACATTATCATGTTGTCTTTACAGTGGCTGCCCTCATGTTGTATATTCTTCTCTGTAGATGCTACTATATGCTAGGGAACTTCTTAGAACTATTGGTATATTCTTACAACTTGTTACACCTGGGATATTCTTCTCTGTAGATGCTACTGTGTGCCGTGGTCCAAACAGGCCCATAAATGTGGTTGAATAGCAATACATTCAAGTGGAAATTACACAAGGGACAGTCACTGTGAGATGTCCTCATGTGTGACTGTCCTTGTCACAAATGAGGACATCTCACAGTGACTGTCCCTTGTGTAATTGCCACTTGAAGGAAAAAAGCATTAATGTGGTTCAATAGCAATGTATTCAAGTGGCAATTACACAAGGGATAATCACTCTAAGATTTCCTCATTTGTGACTATCCTTACAGTGAGTGTACATTATCATGTTGTCTTTACAGTGACTATCCTCATTTGTTGAAGGAAAAAATCATTAATGTGGTTCAATAGTGATGCAGAGTAGTCAGCAAGAAACTTGGATCTATGTCCCAAACCACTTCAAGACACCAAAATGACTCAACTAATCAATTAGGCTCTAATTTCTATAGGTTAATGTTTAAACTTTGCAAAGTAATGAATTTGAAGGTTTCAAGGATCACACAACAACTTATGGACTCAATCCCATTCAATAACAAATTTCCTTTTAGGGACAAGTTCCCTGATTTTCTATCAAAAGAGACTTTTAAGGTTCTAGATCTTACTTCCTGTAGCAAAACTTAGAAACCCCTTAGATATCATCTAAATAACAAGAATCATACATTGGTTGTGATCTAAATAACCCAAGACATCAAAATAACAAACTGACCTAGTGACCCTAGTAGGTCTCCCAAACCTGCTCTGCAGCCATAACTCTGCAACTTGCCAAAGGACTCTAAGAAGTTATATGTTTTTTGAGTATCCTTTTTGGATTTCTAACAGACCACCAACTCCCAGACCCTGACTCCACTCCAGCATATCAATGTCTTCATTGAGTCCGCAGACCTAATGCATGCTTTTAGGTGTGGGTTCCAAAATAAAGCATTAAAAATGGGTGTATGAAACCAAGATCAGAGTTTTGGAGTGTTCTCCGAATCTAGATAAACAAGAATGCACAAGTTTTCAAGTCCTCAATACGATGCAAGCTTCTGATTTTAATCTGATTACCATCTTCCTAGCCAAAAACATGGTAGTTTTTGATCTAGGGCTCGCTCTCAACAAATGCAGATGCAACCCCCTGCCTCAGGGCTTTTAGAATATACAAATATACATCCTTAAATCTCATTCCACCAAGGAAGAAGGAATTCCAATGGTTGAAACGTGAGTTAAGGTCTTTACATCAGTCAAACCCTGAAAATGAGGGTTTGTAAACAATGCACAGAAAATTTGAAATAACTTAGATATAAAACAAAGAGAATCAATAAAACCAAATTCCAAAGCATCAGATGTCACTATTACAACTTCCAGGAAAATTTTATCATCCAACCACCATCTGTACAGCCGTACAGAGTTCATTTTTCACCAGAAATGCACTAAAACAGGGTTATTTTTATTTTTTATGAAAGCAAAATGATTACAATACTAGTTCTCTGTCTGCCTTCGACCATTTGAAGCCTAAAATAGGCTCTCCAAATGTTGGTTCAACCATCTAGGTGGTTAGAACAGTTTATCCAACAAATGTCAACTTTGCTAAGCAACTTTTAAAGTTGCATTACAACTTTGCAAACAACTTTACCGAGAAGGTTAAAAATGTGTTGTGAAACTTTAGGAACCTTATTAAAGTTATTTTGGACCTTCAAACTTCTTAACAACATCTAAAAGACACCTAATAAACACTTACTATGCTCATTTCATCCAAGGACTCAAAAGATGCCCAAGGTTTATAAGTCACCAAGGGGTCTTGTGTGCAACAAGTGGATGTTTATAAGGAGATAAAATCAATCCTTAATATTTATTACAAACCAAGAAAACATCTAAAACTCCTATTCTAATTTATTGTCATTCAAAAAGACTCTGATTTGTCATTCAAAAAGACTCTGATTTGTCAATCAAAAGGACCTTTCACCAGTCAATCCTTCAAAGCTCCAAGGTGAAAATCTTATGTTCCAATTGATAGGATTTGACTCCTTGGCTTCATGGAAACTTCCTTCAATCATGGTGTCTTTGGCTTGCATTAGGGATGCCCCTGCATCAAATAGCAATGCATTCAAGTGGCAATTACACAAGGGATAGTACATGCCCATTAAAGTTGGTGTTTTGTTATCTAGCATGACAATGGAGACAGCATACTCTGTGTCAATTTTACTGATCAAATTTCCCTCCGCCAGGCAAAGCAACAATCTGGGTATGATAAGGTGAAATTTTGTAGTCCTTTTGGGTATGATAACAGTTCTAGTTTCCAATAAGATGGTTCATTTTTATAATCTAGCTTCAATTTCTCTTGTGAAAATCTTTTTTTCATTTTATGGGTGGTAAAATATAATTATTATACTAGAGGTGTGTACTTATGGATGATAATGAAACAAAATGATAAGATTTAAGACTTGTTTTTTTTTTAAATAGCAATTTAAGTTTCCTTCTATTATAAATTACTATTTTTCTATTTTTTAATGTATCTTTCCAGATCTTTTATATCAATTTTATTTATGAAATATAAATATATTAATAATGTTTTAGTGTTTTTAGGATTAGTTTATATCAATTCTATGTATCATCATTCGTCATTCAATTGTCAGTATTATTAATTTAGACTGTGCAATTGTAGAACTACTCGAATATGGGTTGGATGGATACTCAAGCAGGGGAACCCTCCTCAAATATCTCAAGCAGTGAACTTGGAAAAATGTGTCCTGAAGGAACCCTTTCCATCAGAGAGATAAAAGTACAAACAAGTAAAAGAAGCAGGCTCTGCAAATATGTTTTTGAGAAGAAAAATGATAGATTATTCGAGTAGGGTTCATGAGGTATATCTAAAAAGACATTTTTTTTCTTATTATAATAAAAGAGGAAGTTGTGAATGTCAAAGTTGAGTGAAACAAAAATTATTTTCATCAAATTTTGTTAGGCTTGCTTTTGGGAATAGTTTCTTACAATATTGCTATTAAGATTTTTATTGTGTAGTTTTTAGATTAGGTTTATAAAATTATATTTCATGAGTAGTGATTCATATTAATCAATTAATGATACTTTTGGAAGGTATTTTCAATGTGTCAAATTTTGATATTTTTACAAGAATTAGATTGTGTAATTTTTTTAATTAAAGTCATTGACTCATATTTCATAAATAATAGTTCTCATGAATCCATCTCTTATAAGATTGAATAGTCTATTTAGGAAGTATTTCTGATAGTATGTCAAATTATGATATTACTATTACCATTAGATTGCATGGCTTTGAAGTCAACCTCGTTGACCCATATTCTTCTCTTTAGATGCTACTATGTGCTAGGGAACTTCTTAGAACTGTTGGTATATTCTTACAACTTGTTACACCTAGGATATTCTTCTCTGTAGATGCTACTGTGTGCCGCGGTCCAAACAGGCCCATAAATGTGGTTGAATAGCAATACATTCAAGTGGCAATTACACAAGGGACAGTCACTGTGAGATGTCCTCATGTGTGACTGTCCTTGTCACAAATGAGGACATCTCACAGTGACTTTCCCTTGTGTAATTGCCACTTGAATGAGGATAGTCACTGTAAAGACAACATGATAATGTACACATACAATGAGTGTACATTATCATGTTGTCTTTATAGTGGCTGCCCTCATGTTGTATATTCTTCTCTGTAGATGCTACTATGTGCTAGGGAACTTCTTAGAACTATTGGTATATTCTTACAACTTGTTACACCTGGGATATTCTTCTCTGTAGATGCTACTATGTGCTGTGGTCCAAATGGGCCCATAAATGTGGTTGAATAGAAATAAATTCAAGTGGAAATTACACAAGGGATAGTCACTGTGAGATGTCCTCATGTGTGACTGTCCTTGTCACAAATGAGGACATCTCACAGTGACTGTCCCTTGTGTAATTGCCACTTGAATGAGGACAGTCACTGTAAAGACAACATGATAATGTACACGAGTATCGTGAAGGTAGTCGCAAGTTAGGGCTGTTTCATTGCATACCCGAAACAATGAAGACGTTACAGTCCACAAAATGTTTGTGCTTGAAAGATGAACAAATAAAATTAAACTTCTAAATAACCAAAGCCGCTAACAATAAATTCAACACAGATATGTCCTCATTTCTGGGTATTTTAGCTCTGTAACAGCTGAATACCAGATTACATAATAATGACAAAAGAAAAATAAACCCAACGTACTCAGAAATTGTAGCTGTGATTTCACGGAGGGAATCTCTCTCGGCGCTGTTGAAAATACAAATGACAATGTTTCTCTACATTATCATGTTGTCTTTACAGTGACTGTCCCTTGTGTAATTGCCACTTGAAGGAGGACAGTCACTGTAAAGACAACATGATAATGTACACTTACAGCCTATGTACATTATCATGTTGTCTTTAGAGTGACTATCCTCATTTGTTGAAGAAGAAAAGCATTAATGTGGCTGAATAGCAATACATTCAAGTGGCAATTACACAAGGGATAGTCACTGTGAGATGTCCTCATTTGTGACTGTCCTTATAGTGAGTGTACATTATCATGCTGTCTTTATAGTGACTATCCTCATTTGTTGAAGGAGAAAAGCATTAATGTGGTTCATTAGCAATGTATTCAAGCGGCAATTACACAAGGGATAGTCACTCTGAGATTTCCTCATTTGTGACTATCCTTACAGTGAGTGTACATGATCATGTTGTCTTTACAGTGAGTGTTCTCATTTGTTGAAGGAAAAAAGCATTAATGTGGTTCAATAGCAATGTATTCAAGCAGCAATTACACAAGGGATAATCACTCTGAGATTTCCTCATTTGTGACTATCCTTACAGTGAGTGTACATTATCATGTTGTCTTTATAGTGACTGTCCTCATTTGTTGAAGGAAAAAAGAATTAATGTGGTTCAATAGCAATGAATTCAAGTGGCAATTACACAAGGGACAGTACATGGCCATTAAAGTTGGTGTTTTGTTATCCAGCATGACAATGGAGACAACATACTCTGTGTCAATTTTACTGATCAAATTTCCCTCTGCCAGGCAAAGCAACAATCTGGGTATGATAAGGTAAAGTTTTTGCAACAATTTCTTGCTACTGCTAAGGTTACCATTGTTTATGGTTTCTGTTATATAGTTCTATCTATATTGCTATATGGCCTTTTGTTTAGGATTAAGTAGATGAGGGAAAATATTTCTTTTGTGGATTGTAAACAAAACATTGAATTATTTCAGAGAACAGATCTAAATCTATAAGATGCTATGATGGAGCACATGACCATGTACTTGTGAATATTAGGATCCATGTTAATCAAATGACTGCTTTATGTAAATTACTTTTGAGTAAGTAAAAGGCAATACAATTTTTCGAAGTGTGCAAGGATTTTTATGATATACAGGTGTACGAAGAAATGAATCTATGTTGTTTTATATCAATATCAAACATCTCTGATATATTTTCATGTTTTTATAATCTATTTTGCAGATGGAAAGTTGAAATGCCAGCTATCCTAGAGCAGTCAATAAGAATATTGTCTGATGCTGGTCTTGGTATGGCCATGTTTAGTCTGGGTATGTTTTGAATTCTTCTCTATCTCTTTGATTGAGGAGTACTCGATATATGCATGTGCTTTTTTATTCTTTGATGGTTGTGAAGCTTTGTTTGTTCTAAATACCACTGTATTGCAATTGTATTAGTTTCATTATTTTCTCTAAAGTCACTGTATTTTTTCTTATTATAATAAAAGAGGAAGTTGTGAATGTCAAAGTTGAGTGAAACAAAAATTATTTTCATCAAATTTTGTTACTGTCACAAGGGACAGTAACAAAGCCCTAGCTTTTCCTCTGATATAGCCTTCTCCCATACCTCATCCTGAGATTCTTTGTCTTCTGTGTCATCTGATCCTCCTATACAAGTTGCAAATGAAATTTATCATTCATGTATAGACTGAGATAATATAATGCACTTGATATTTGAATCATTGTACATGTATAGAATGACAGAATATAATGCATTCAATATTTGTATTATCGTTCATGTATATATTGAGATAATATGATGCATTCAATATTTGAAAAAAGTGACCGGATACCTTCTTTCTTGGTAAACGTGTTTTTACAACCTTCACATCTACAGCCATCTGAGCAGCCAACCCCTGCCTAAAATAAAAGATACGAGCACTAATCAGAATACACATAAACTACTCTCCAGCCTTTAACCTTAAATTAAGAAATCAATTGAAGATATCTACCTGATAGCATTCACAGTATTTCTTCAGACACATTGATTTCTTACAATTGTAGCCTCTTTTGTGCCTTGCCGATGCTAGAGTCTTGGTGCACTCTCTCTGCTGAAGTAAGATAGCGAGAAAGATAAGAACTCTCCATAGATAGTTAAGTAATAGTGATACTATAAAGAGAAAACACCAGAACAAAGGAAAACCTCTCAGTATTTTCTCACCCCATTAGTTGGTGGAGAGTCAGCACCATGAACAATTTTAGGAGCAAAAGCAAGCAGATTGCGTGATTCTATCTGCTGGCGTGTGCCAACAACCATATCTGTATACTCGGGTTTGTTAAAGCACTCTTGACATGTGCAGGACTCAACGCAGTATACTCCTACTGCAAAACACTCACAATACCTGCAAGAGTACTAGTAAGAATTTCATTTAAATTAAAACTATAAATCTAGTCATGTCAATACATGAATTGAAATGCAAAAATCAAAAAACATCTATTTATTTAATTATCTGATCTGCTGCATCTAAGAGGTACGTAGAATGTTCTGGATTGCAATTTGCTTTTCTTAAGTGCTAACACATAGACCTTCATAGCAATGTTCAAGTTCCAAGACAAATAGAAAAGACATAGGAACCAAATAATAAACCCACTCTAGTGCACAAAGACTCAAAATTTAAGGCATTTTGACTTTTTACAATTGCAACGTTTGCAGCCTTCTTTATCCCCAGTCATGGCAGACTTTCTTCTGGGCATTCAAAGAAAAAGTCAAAGCTAAAGAAAAGGATGCAAAAGTGAATTCAAAATTATCCAGACAACAAAGCATTACAAATGAAGACAAATCTCTGTAAAGTTGATAAAATCCTACAATTACCTTTTCTTCTTAGGACTGCTCTGATTATACTCTTCCCCTATACCAAATCCAGGTTGTTGAGAAATATCTTGTAGCGCTGGCCTCTTCTTGTCAAGTGGACTTGAGTTCATACATTCGGTTTTAAAAGGTTGCCTACATTGCAATGGCTTTATGCCAACTGTTAGGGATCAGAAACATGTAGTGGACTTTGTGACTCCAATCTGTGTGTTTCTAGAAGACTGCACCTCCTGTTGATCAATTCTAGTCTTTTCCACAACTGACACAAGCATTCCAGGAGCCATGCTTGTATTTGTTGATACTGAAATATTTCCACCTGAGCTTACAGGAAGTAAAGAACTTGTTCAATTGTCACTAGGAGCCTCCTTCACTCCAGACAAAGTCAGCATTCCCTGCATGCCAGTAGCTCCCTTTGAAGTTGTTAGTAGCCCAGTTCCACAATTTAATGACATTGAAGAGGCAAGGCTATTTAAATGCAAACCAATCCCAGTTGGCATACCCACTGACATAGAAGAATGCCCATTATTTCTAAGTGAGCTGTCAGACTTGTTTGAGTTACCCTCAGATGTTTTATAAGAGCAAGATGAAAACTATCCAACAGATAAAGATTGGGAACTTCTCCCAGCATCTGTACCTACATCTCTCTTATATACTACAAGTTTCTTGCCATCAGAAATTGCAGTTCCCTCACGTGACATTGATGGTGAAGTGTTCTTTTCAGAACCATCATCTGTGGTTACCAATGTTCCTATTTTAGGCAATAAGTTTGTTGCATTCCATGAGCCATTGGTCAAGTTTCTTCTGCGAGCTTCTGATGCCTCAAAATCTAAGCAGCACCTACACATGCCTCGTTGTGGTTGATTATCATTCTGTACATGAATTATAATGAGTAATCAATTTTGGGCCTTGGAATCTTGTATGTAACATGCACAGGCATTTCATGGCTAAATGAATCTATTTTAAAAGCATCAACTTTTCTTACATGATGCTGGATACATAAGTAGAACAAGCATATATCAAATTGGAAGCAATCAGAACTCCACAATGACATATTTTTTAGAGTACTCTTCAGTTTAAGTAATAATGCATTTATTGACACTGTAAAGACAACATGATAATGTACACTCATTGTAAAGACAACATGATAATGTACACTCACTGTAAGGACAGTCACAAATGAGGACATCTCACAGTGACTGTCCCTTGTGTAATTACCACTTGAATGTATTGCTATTCAGCCACATTAATGCTTTTCTTCTTCAACAAATGAGGATAGTCACTCTAAAGACAACATGATAATGTACACTCACTGTGAGTGTACATTATCATGTTGTCTTTAGAGTGACTATCCTCATTTGTTGAAGAAGAAAAGCATTAATGTGGCTGAATAGCAATACATTCAAGTGGCAATTACACAAGGGACAGTCACTGTGAGATGTCCTCATTTGTGACTGTCCTTACAGTGAATGTACATTATCATGTTGTCTTTACAGTGAGTGTCCTCATTTGTTGAAAGAAAAAAGCATTAATGTGGTTCATTAGCAATGTATTAAATAATTTTTTTTTTAATCCACCCACGGGCGTCGCAATTGCGACGGGCACCGTCGTAATGCGACGTCCTGCCGTCGCAATGTGGTAGAGGTCCAGAATGGGTAAAGGGGAAACATTGCGATGGGAGGGCATCGCAATTGCGACGGCTACCCATAGACGTCACAATTTGCAACTAAAAATCTACGACGTCTATGGGTGTCACTATTGCGACACATAGCCATCGCAATTGTGACACATAGCCATCGCAAATTGCCCCCAAATGTATTAGTGAATCCAAGGCCAACACATAATGCACAACACAACTTTATAGAACATCTTGGGAATACACTTGCCCAAATCTCCATCCTCAACCTTCTCCGCACTTCATCCATCCATCAATATATCCTTAACCGAGCCCTCCAAGATATCATCAAAGACATAAATACCATCCAGTTTGAGAATCTTTTGGGACATTTATCAGTGTCCTATGCTCCCTCCTTTAAACCATTAGATATACCAGTTGTTGAGCTAGACCACAATTTCCCCCTCCACATCATCATCATGATCTGAGACTTTTCCATAAAAAGGGTCATGATAGATAATGGCTCAGCCCTGAACTTGTGCACTTTGAAGTTCATTCAGCAAATAGGGTTCATAGAGGCTGACATATCACATGAGGTCATCACCATCAAGGCATATGATAACTTGGAGCGTACCTCTAAAGGTACCATTCTTTTTCCTATCAAGCTAGGCCCTACAACTCAAGACACCATCTTTGACATTGTTGATCTTGATTGACCATTTAACATCCTCCTCGGCTAGCCATGGATCCATTCCATCAAAATTGTACCATCTATGTATCATCAGTGTGTCAAATTCCCACATCAAGACACTGAGGTCACCATTCATGCAGACCCCCAACCCTTCACATACTATCATGCATTGGAAGCATTATTTTGTCATTCCACCCATTGTCCTGGAACTGAAATCGGCACTTTTGTCGCCAGCTCTTCCCTATCCCATAGCGATCCATAAACAATCCTCACCTCCACTCTTGCTTCTATCAAGATCAACAACCAGGGTTGTGGTGAGTACATCTTAACTGATGCATTTGTAGTAGGGGCCCTACCTCTTGATCCACATTCACAAGGATTCTCGAGTCACCAAAGCAAGCCTATCAAGCTGAACATGAGATCAAGCAATTGGGACCAATGACCTTTGTTTTCCATAGAAATATAGATAGCCTTGAGATGGACCTTGACATTAATCGGTGGTTGTATAGAGATCCCCCACCACCTAACAGTGAACTTATTGGCTACTTCAAAGACAAATATCCACAATCACACAAGTACGCCACATAACAATGAAAATACCAAGGAAATGGTCTAGGATCACAAGAAGGTGGAAGTAAAGATCCAATCAAAGCCTCGAAGAATCCAAAGAATCAAGGTCTTGGCTTTAATACCCCTTTCTTGCATACACAAGAACCCAATACTACAACTGGGCCGGCACTAACTTGACCCATGTTCCCTTCTTGAATAGCTAGGACAACCTCATAGAGATTGAAGACATCCCTGAAGAGGAAGAAAATAAATCATATGATGACATCTTCAAATATGATACCCTCTTGGATGCTTCTCTCCTCCATCAACTCATCATTAATGTCATAGAACTTCCCCTCATCCATCCCAAACTCATAGACTGGGATCAACCAAGCGTTACACATATCGATGAGTTCCAAAGCACACAAGTGCTCCTAAGGTTCATGGGAACATTAGGCCAAAAAGTAGATCAACATCATGAATCAGTTGATGTCTGCAAGCTTGAACCTAAAGGATATTTTGGGGAAGAGGCAAGCTCTAGCCACAAAATTGAAAAAGAAATAGAAAAGAATGATTCCTTATGTGAAAACCCCTTTGGGACACATTCTGATTCTAAAAAAGAGAAAATAAAGGGCATATATTCTTGTGAAAACCTCTCTGAGGTGCTAGTAGATGGAGACTTGCCTCTTCCTTCCATCCAGGATTACAGACCCGAGCAGTCACCTATCATCATTGAGGAAAACAAGCCAGTTAACTTGGGCACAGAAGAATGCCCGAGAATCACCTACATTGCAACATTTTTAACTGAGGGTGAAGAAATGGCTCTCACTGCACTTCTCCACAAAGCCACCACCAAATTTGCATGGTTGTATGCACATATGCTTGGGCTTGATCCAAATCTTGTTGAGCACAATCTTGTAGTGGATCCCAATGTCAAGCCAATAAAGAAGAAGCTATGTAAGATACATCCTAAGATAGCCCTATTGGTAAAAATAGAATTGGAAAAGCTCCTCGATGCCAAGATCATCAGAACTATAGATTAAATTTAGAGTCGATCTCCAACATGGTGCCTATCACTAAGGCTTCTAGAGAAATAATAATATGTACTGACTTTAGGAACCTAAATAAAGAATGTCCTAAGGATGATTTCTTGTTACCTAACATAGACATGATAGTAGATCTTACAGTGAGCCATGAGATGTCACTCATGGATGTCTTCTCAGGATATAATCACATCCAAATAGCAGAAGAAGATTAGCACAAAACATCATTCACCACACCATGGGGTACCTTCTGCTACAACATGATGCCATTCAGGCTAAAAAATGCAAGAGACACTTATCAATGAGAAATGATAGCCATCTTTCATGACATGATACACAAGATCCTAGAAGACTATGTGGATGATATTCTTGCAAAATCTAAGACACGATGCAAACACGTAGACATCCTTGAAAGTGTGTTTGATCATCTCCAACATTATGGCTTAAAGTTGAATCCGAAGAAGTGTCTTTGGTGTAACATCTGGAAAGCTTCTAGGCTTCATAGTATCATGGCATGACATAGAGATTGATCCCAAAAAGGTCAAAGCCATTACATAAATGCCTCCTCCTAGAACACTCAAGCAGCTCAGGAGCCTACAAGGAAAGCTTCAATCAGTGTGTTGATTTATATCACAACTGGAAGACTGTTAAAATAATAACAAAATATAGAGACAAATAGGAAATTGTTTAATCTTTGATCTTAGGAATAGGAAACAATACCATGAATTAGTGCAAGAACTAGGAGCATTCACCAAAAACAAGCAACAAGGAGACAAGATTTTTAAGGGGAAAAGCATAAAAAAACCCCTGTGATATTAATGAATGTGGAAAAAAAATGCCTAAGAAAAGAGAGAGAGAGAGAGAGAGCAATGCTCATACAATGATAATCAAGAAGAAGAGGAAGAATCTCATACGAGAATGAGAAGAGAGCCATCTCTTAATAGAGATGTGAGAGAGGAGTTACATTGTAACTCCCAATTCTGTGTATGCCACATTTCACTAGTCTGTGAGACAAGTGTAGGATTCCTCGTAAGGAGGAATATCTATTTTCCTTAATAAAGGAAATTACAAAATGACATGTCCTCCCACTTGGACTAGAGGATAGAATACATTAGGATACCTTGGTTTATCCTATTAAATACATAAATAACCAAGGAAAGATTAAATTCCAACACAAACAAATGCCAACCTTTCATGCATCTTCTCGGCAAGGACACAAGCTTCAAATGGGATCCTATCTACCAGAGAAACTTTGAAAGGCTAAAAGAGTATCTAGCCAACTCTCCCATCCTTATATCACCAGTTTCAGGATTCACCAGTTTCAGGATGCCCTCTCATACTCTACATATTGATGACCACTACAGAACTGGGGGCACTCTTAGCACAACATGATGATGACAACAAAGAGAGAGACATTTATTATATCAGTTAAACTCTAGTTGGTTATGAACTCAATTATTCACCAATGGAGAAAGCATGCCTTCCAGTGGTCTTCGCCACTCAAAAGATTAGACATTACATGCTCAGCCACACAATCAAGCTCATCTCAAAAGGTGGACCCAATCAAGTACCTACTATCTAGGACAACTCTCACAAGCCGTATGGAAAAATGGGTCATGCTACTCAATGAGTTTGACATCCAGTACATAGATCAGAAAGAAATCAAAGGGCAAGTAACTGCCGATCAACTAGTAGAAGAACCTCTAGTGTCCACATATCCACTAATCATGGAATTCCCTAGTGAAAATATACATATGATCAAAGAATAGCCCATATGGAATCTATACTTTGATGGATCCTATACGTCACATGGATCAGGGGTAGGAATCCTATTTGTCACACCTCAAGGTGACTATATTCCAAAATCATTCAAATTAGGATTCCCGTGTACTAATAACATTGTAGAATATGAGGCACTCATCTTAGGCCTCAAAACTGCCATCCAATGGAATATAATAGAACTACAAGTGTTTGGAGATTCACAGCTAATTATCAAGTAGGTCCTAGATGAATTTTGGATAAAGGATGACAAGCTGCTACCCTACAAAGAATTGGTGGATAGACTGAAAGAGCATTTCTTGAATCTATAGTTCATGTAGATACCAAGGCTTTAGAACAAAGCAATCGATACAATGGTGACCATCAGATCCTTCTTGGAAATCCCTTGTGATGCATCATAGTATGAATTCTTAGTTAAGTAGCTACACACACTTGCTTATGAGAACGTCGGTTTAGAAATGGTGTGTGTCTTAGTTGGTCCTTAGTCCCCATGGTACCATGAAATCCATGCATATCTAAAAAATGGTATCATGTCTCCCCATCTCAACAACACCCAACGCCAAAACCTAATTTGAAGAGCTTCCTGTTACACTCTTGTAGCCAACACCCTTTATCGTCAAGGATATCATAACATCCTCTCTAGGTGTTTAGATTTAAACAAAGGCGTCTTGGCTTTACAAGAGGTTCACGCTAGAATTGGCGGTGCTAATATGAGTGGCATAGTTATAGAAAAGAAGTTGCTTTGAGTCAGGTACTATTGGCCTATAATGGAACATGACGCTTGTGAATTTTTTAGGAAATGTGTACCACGTTAGCAGCATGCAAATCTGATTCATGCACCAGCACAAGACTTGCAGCCCATTGCGCCACCTTGGCCATTTTCATGTTGGGGATTTGACCTCATTGGGTTAATCACTCCCCTTTCCTTAGATGGACATAAGTATATCATAATAGCCAAAAAGTACTTCACAAAGTGGGTTGAAGCAATTCTACTCACCCTCACTACATGCATCCAAATATCCAAGTTCATCTTATACCACATTGTTTGCCACTTTGACATACCATCTATCATCTTCACAGACCACAACACACCTTTTGAAAATGAGCATGTGGATGATCTGTGTGATAGAATCCACATCCACCATCATTTTTCTAGTCCATACTTCCACCAAGGAAATGGCCAAGCTGAGGCAACCAATAAAGCTATCTTGAAAATCCTCAAGAAGGTTGTCAATGATTCTCGTCTTGACTGGCACCTCCAAATAAATCCCACCCTTTGGGCCTACCATACTTCTTATCACACTCCCACAAGAACCACCCCATATTCCCTTGTATATGGTGCCAAAGATGTTCTACCCATTGAGGTCGAGCTCCCATCATTGCGTGTCTCCATGAAGAACTATACCACTGATGAAGACTACCATGTGACATGTCTCATGCAGCTGGACCTGTTAGATGAAAAGAGACAACAAGCATATGATCACCTAGTTGCATACCAGAATTGACTCAAAAGGAGTTATAATCCATCCAAGACATTTCCAAGTGGGTGACATGGTCCTAAAGGAAAATTAGAAAGTGCAAGCACACCAAGAGAAAAAGGGCAAGTTTGAACCTACATGGCTGGGCCCCTATGTTGTCACAACATACTTTGGCTCTGGACCCTATCAGTTATCAATAGTAGAAGGTGAGACATTGAATGATCCTATCAACATCATACATCTGAAGAGGTTCTATGCTTGAACCAGATCCTCCATATTCAGAAAATCCATAAAAATTGGAAAATCCAAAAAAATACAAAAAATAAAAAAAAAGCAAAAAAAAAGAAAAGAAAAATAATTGTCCAATGGTGAAAACTTGGAAATTCAAGCGCCTTGGACAACTATGTTGGTGAAAACCTGGAAATAGGCACCATACATAGTGGAATAAGTCATTCTCTATCAAACTTCCATCCCCCATCCCAAATCCCAGTCCTCTTTATCCAATCCCCATCCCCACCACTAGCCCTTCATCCCAAGGTACTCTATCCTCAAGCCTATCCAATGCAACACTAATATCCTATCCCCAATCCCAAGCTTCCTGTATATATCTTGTATAGCGTAATCCTTCATGTATATATCTTGTATAGCGAGATCTTCCCATTCCAAATCCTTGAGCTTCTGTACATATCCAATGTAAATCTCTTCCCGTCTATTGTACATATCGTTGTGGTTTGTTGTACATATCCTTGTCCATCCTGCAGTAGCATTTGATTAGATAACTCATCCCATCCATTCTTGTACTTCCACAACATCTTTTATTGACTATCCTTGATCACAATGATTATTCTTTAATTCATCACTTATCAAAAAACAACACACATCCTCCTCACCAATCAACAGGTCCTTGAGGATGTATCCTTCCTCTTGTAAGACCTAATCTTCCACCAATCAAACCAGGTCCATGTCGATGTATCCTTCCACAAATTCAAACCAACTCTTCCCACCATCAATCTCTCTCCTTGGCAAGGGATGTCTTTTGGAGTTATCATTTTGGTCTTGGATTTTTTCCTTTGGATCTTGTTAATCTTTTACAGCTTCTCATTTTTCCCATCCTCAAAGGCACCATGATCTTTTATATCATGGTGCACTACGAATGAGGCCAATCTGCGGCAAGGTCTTTTTGATCTTTTGCTTCTACTTGTGAGTCATTTGGACATGACCCTTGCACGGTTCCCATGTGATCTTCTGGGTTACATGGTGCACTTGTGAAATGTCATTTGTTTGTGGTTTCTCCAGCATTGTTTCTACCATGCTTCCTCTTGGGTTCATGTGTGATGTTGGGGCAACCTTGCGTGTCTTTCTTTGCATCAGTCTTATGCAACACTGGTAACAAGGCCTTGTGTTCCTAGTAACCTTGACAGGTCTCTAATGTTTCTATATCAAACTAGGTTGTGCTCTCCACATTTACACTTGGAGCTCCCCAAATCCCCCATCCTACATCATATAGATTAATCTTGCATCTTGCATCTTTCATATAGCTGCATCCTACATCCTGTATTTCACCTCATATTTCATTCATCCTTCTTTGCTCTTGGAAGTTTGGTTGTTTATTCTCTCTTCTTCCTTCATCCTTTTCCCTTCTTCCCTTCCTTTCTATGTTCTTTTTGAGAAAATTCCACAACATTTCCTCTTTGCATTATTTTCTCGAGGGGGCACAACCCCTTATCCTCTATTCTAGCATGGGGCATCTTATTTTCTTGTCTTTGACGCCATGCCACTTGCAACATCATATCAAAGAGGGGCAAAATGTAGACACCTAAAAAGCCTTTACCAAAATAAAAATATTTTATTTTGTAAAACCCCTAATAACATCATCATTTGTTAATTAATTAATTAATTTTTATGCCATTAATTCCTCCTATTTTAATTAAACACATTTAATTAAAGAATCCCTCCCCAAACTACTTAAATCAAATTTGAGTAATTTTTCCCCATTTATTAAATTATTATTTAATAAATGATGTCACATTCCTTAAATAAATTTAATATTTATTTAATCCCTCAAAACCCTAGAATCTTCTAGACTTTCCTAGACTTTCCTAAACTTTCCTAAACCCTTCCTAAACCAACTTAGGAGGTGATTCCTACATTTCTTAGCCTAAACCAGTCTTCTTTGACTTTTGGTCAAACCCCCTCATCAATGAGCCTTAAAGACTCATTAATGGCCTCTTACACACTTGTTAAGGCTCTTACAAGCTCATAAATGAGGACCATGACTCTTATTTCCACTTGGTTCCCTATGCACACTTCCCTAGTGTTGCTCACACACGTGTGAGCAACCTTAACCCTTATCAATCTAACCTTACCCCTAACTATACCCAAAACTCTACCCCAAACCCTGACTCTGACCCTAACTCCACTACCTAACCCAAGCCCATCCTCAAATCCTACAAATACCCTCACTTCTTAGAGAAATTTACCAATTCACATAACCATTTCATAGTAGTGTTATAATGCTAGATTACTCCTAGATCTTAAGCTTTTAATCATATTTGTTAGATTAACTTTATTTTATGCTTTCATAGATCATTCTAGAATAGCTTAATGGATTGGATCTAGTTCTTTGTTAAGCTTTTCTAATCATTTCATAATCATATCATGTTTCATTTGGATTAAAATCAACTCTAGATAAATCATTTGTAGCTTAGTTTGCATTTCATCCTCATTAGGATTCTTAAGGCCTTAGGGGAAAATCAAGTGAACTATACTTGATATTGTGCCATTATGGGGTTATTATGGTCCCTAATCCCTCCTATCCTCCCTAATTTGCATTATGGATATGCTCCAAGTGTTTTGAGAGTACACCCAGATCCCTAAATCAAGAGCAAATCAAACGGTGATAGGGTGCTCCCATTTCGGTTCTATCTGAATGTCTTTACGAATAGTTTTTTCTACATGTTTAGGAATATGTTATTAGACTTTGATTAACTAATGTTTGAATGTCTATGCCTATTCCGAACAGGTTAGGTTTTCTCTACACACATAAAAATTTCTTTGGGGAGAAGGTATGCAATTATTGGAGAGAAAATAAATGGATCAACTTATGAGAATTCGATAGAAAGCTCCAGCCTCTTCAATTGATATTAAAAACCTGATTTGTCAATGATAATTTCCAAGATAAAATTATCTGGGCTCCCAACTTGGATGGTAAGTACATTTTTGCTTTGACTAGTAATATGATGGTTGCAGAGGAAGTGAGGCCATTGTGTTCTAAGTTCTGGTATAAATTTCTAATTCCTAAGATGAATTTCTTTTTTTACATCTTAGCTCAAAATAAACCTTTGACCCTGGATAATCTCACTAAAAGAGGCTTCCTTTTTCCCAATAGATGTTTCTTGTGTAAGGAGGAAGCTGAATCTTATGACCATATTATGCTCCACTCTCCTACCCCTGTAAGGTTTGGGAGGCCATTCTTAGTAAATGGAACTTTTGTTAGTGTTTTCCTCTTACTTGGCAGGAATTAATCACTCAATGGAGATGTCCTTTTTACAATAGTTTGGCTAAGGTTTTTTGGAGCTTGATTCTCCCATATTTCAGTTGGCACATTTGGAAGGAGAGAAATAACAGAGCGTTTAGGGAAAAGACTACGAAAGATTAGTTGGTAGGAAATATCATTTATAGAGGGCTGGGAGAAAAATTTAATTTGGTTATCAATAACAACCCCTCTTTGATTTCATCTCAGGAGAATTTGGAGAAAATAAAAAACTGGCAATTTTTCTCAAATGACTCTATAGTCCGTCATCTTAGAGATGATGCGATTTGGTCTTCACCCCCCAAGAATGGCTCAAAGCCTATTTCTATGGGGTAGGCAAAGGGAACTCGAGCAATGTTGGTGGTAGAGATATTTTACGAGATTGGGTAGGTAATTGTGTTGGTGCTACTTCTTTTCCCTTGGGAGTCCAATCTAATCACAGCGATGAGGCTATGGTGGTGCTCAATACTATCATGTTGGCTAATGAAATAGGTTGTAAGAACTTATGGATTGAGGGAGACTCCCTTAACATCATTAATAACATTAAATACATCTCTAAACCGTGATGGACTATTGAGCACATAATTGAAAAATAAAAAATATTGCTCACAATTTTAAAAGGTTTCACTTAATCCATGATTACCATGAAACCAACATGGTTGCAGATAGGCTTGATAATCTTGGGCTTACAAGTGACATCACCTGCAAGTGGATTGGGAATTACAACATTAATGATGACATCAATCAAATCATTTATTATGAAAAGATTAACCATAAGGAGGGAATCATACAGAGTAATAATGAATTTGTGTGATGTAACACATATTTTAAGAAATCATCAAATGAAAAGGCAAGTGAAGTGAAAGTTCACTATTATGTGTCCTTTTATGCATGCTTTCTGGGTTCCTAAAAAGCTATTGTGTCAAAAGAGCTCTTGTCTGCACTTTGTGTCTTTGGTTTTGAAAAGCTTGGTCTGAACCAGATGAATTTTAATTCTAAGAATCTTGATCACAAGTCGAACTGTATGTTGGAAGAAATTGTTTGGGACTTGAAGAGAGAAGAATCTTCAAAATGCAAATGGGTTAAGGAGAAGATAGTTTGGAAAAAACTTAAGAAAGGGAAGATCGATAAATACCTTAGGTGTTTGCATAGCAATGAAAAAAGTATCATTGAAGAGTTTGTGGCTGGATGGGACAATGGTGTAGTGCACATTGGGGGAAAATCCTTCGCATTGACTCTGGACCTAATTGCAAAAATCACTAGTTTGTCGCATAAAGGTATGAAGTATTTCAAAGACATGAAGATTGGTAATAAGGCTTACAAAGATTTTCCCAAGACTATTGAAGAAAAGGCTATGCTTGTGAAAGCTAATGTTGATTATGTTAGCATTAATAACATTAAGCTTATTTGGGCTCATGTCTCGAGGGTGATTATGGAATATTTGATCTTAGATGATAGATTTACTAGGGTTTATAGTTTTCATTTTGTTCTAGTTAAAACCATTTCCACCATGAATCTAGGGTCTCCTTCCCTTATTTTCTATTAAGCTCCTTGAACCAGAGTATTATGGACAATAGAATCAAATCTTCCTCGCTAGTCCTTCACGAAGGCTTGAATCTTCTTATTGTGGGGTGTTCCAAAGATAAGGTCCCTGAGCCTTTACCAAAATAGATAACCAAGAAGAAAAGGAAAAATTATGAGGGTAGTTCTGCAAAGATAGATAGCTCAACCTCCTCTAAGAAAAGGAAGGCTACTCCAAAAAAAAAAGATGATTCTATCTCTATTTTTGATGATGTAGAAGGTATGAAATCAAAAGATGATGGTGATGATATCAATTTTGATGAGGATGGACCAGTTACTAAAGTGCCTACTGAGATTGAGATGTTGGTTAAGGAAGATCCTCCTATGGTTGATAATGAAGAGATTAAAATCCAAATGTTAAGTTCTAACCCTTTGGAAGGTAATGATGATATTATTCTTGGTGACCCCAAAGATGTCTCTGACAAGGACTCCCACCAAGATATTTTTGGAGATACTGCATATCTACTCAACCAGGACCAGATTGTTGAAGACAATCATCAGGAGGAGGAAGGTACTTATGAAAACATTGGTAAGGTGGAAGAGGAGAATAGTGAAAGGGAACTTGATGAGGAAGAAATGACTTCTGACAATGAGGATACTAAAATGGAAATGTAGGAGAATGTCAAGGATACTTATCTTCTTGAGAATCTGACTAACATTGTCAACTCCAGTATCAATTGGGTTGTTGAGGCCTGTCATCATACTGCAATTGAGAACCCAAATAGTGAGGAGATTTTTGGAAAGGGTAAGAAGATGGATACTCAGGACAAGGAGGATAATATTATCCTTGAGGAATGAGACTTCAATCCGAGAAGTGTCATTAACATGAGCACCCTCAATGCAGCTAGAAGTAGAGCCATTTTATCCTTCAACCTTGACAAATGGGCATTCCATGAAATCCAAGAACTTAAGGTGAAGAACATAGCTTTGGAATCTAGGTATGATGTAATGAATGAGACTTTTGAAAAAATGAGAAATGATGCTACTATGTATAATATTTCTAATAAAAATGTTTTTATTGAGGATTCTAATATTTCTAGTTTGCTGGAAGATAAGATCAATAGTATTATTGAGGAAACGATCACTCCCATCCTTAACAGAGCCAATAACAATGATACTATGTTAAGGAAGCTTTTGACCCTTAGTAATGAGGGAATTAAAGCCACTATCAATAATCTAACTACGCTATATGCTTTTCCGGAAGGAAATCAAACTGATTCCAAGGATATTGTCATTTCTAATGACACTAAACATGATGAGCAGATTGTAGGACCTGGTACCAGAACTAGATCAAGTACTATGAAGAAGATGGCCTCTCCACCTAAGGATTTTTCAAGTCTAAAGAACTCTATCTAAAAGATTCAGGGCCTGTTGGTGGACTCATAGGAGTTCCTTATAAATCTGGATTGATTTGATCTGTTGGGTGTGTTTTTGGGTGTTCGGTTGCTGTGATTGTATTTTTTTGGCTTTTTTTTGTTTAAGTTAGTAGATCTTATTGTATATCTTGGGGTTAGCCCTTTTTGGAACTACCACTTCTTTATGGATAGTTGTTGTAGTTATGTTGATCTTAATGTCCTATCTTTCTTCTAGCTTGTAAAGGGTTTTGGTCCCCTTCAGAACCTATTGTTACCTCAATCAAAAAAAATGTCAAAAGGAGGAAGGTTCCCATAATTAGGGATTGGAAATATGAGATATTCATGCATAATTATATGAATCTATGTGTTGGTTCCCAAAAATGGGTTTTATGCTTTCAAAGCCACCAATACACCCTGTTTAATTTCTATGAAGATGCCAACTTCAATTATGGAAACCAATCATCAAAAGAATTGGACCAACTAACAAGGATATCCTATCCTATTACAATTCAAGCTCTACAAAACCTGGGTTGGTTGACCTTGAGTCATTCAAATAACCTATGTACCACACTTATCCATGAATCATTTAAGTAGATAAATCTCATAAAAGTCTCAACAATAATCTAAGGAGATGCTAAATGAAGGTTAATCATTCATTGATCTATAACTTAAAGTGGAGCATGAGATAGCTATCCATACCATAAACATAAAAAAAAAATCAATTAAAGGATTTTATTTCAAATTGTGATAGAACACACATATTAAGAACATGAAGATATGTAAATATTTCAAAAAACTTGTTGGAGATTTGCCAACAGGCTAGTACTGACTGTATGTTTGTCATTGATGAAAACATATGGAAAGTAGCATGTGTGGAAGTCTTATGTAGTAAGCCTTTAGTATATGATTCATGGACATGATATCATGGGCGCAGAGGTTAACTGTAAGTACAAATAGTTATATAGTAGCTTGTGTCAACAGTGTTCTCGACAGAGTTATAGGTAGTGTTCTGTGTATGGTTGTCCGTACAATTGTCTTATGGGCATGCACCCTAAGATATATGTTGAAGACATGTTAGTGGTGTTTTAGTTATGAAAACATAGTCTAATGATGAATGCAAGTGAAGTTATGTAGTCGCTATTCACCAGCAGCAGTTTCCTGTGTTTGTTCAGAAGAGCCGACAGAGATTTTATTATTTCTTGAGTTGTGCCTATCTTGAGGATATGCGCCCTTGAAGTTAAGCTTGGAGAAGTGTTATTGATGTTCGGTTAAGAGAACATAAGTTAATTCAGCTTACAAAGAAATTTCTAGTTGTTTTGGTAGAGCTAATAGTGTGTGGCCTACGTCTACAATTATTTTATTAGACAGGGCCCAGAATGAGCTGTGTGCATAATAGAGCAGACAAAATGTTTGTTGGAGTTTATTATGGTTTCTCTAATATGATTTCAAGGTGGTTATAACAAGATGACTTGATTATATTATTTAGAGGAAAGATATTTATTGGCAGTCATTTGTGATTTCTTGAGTGTGGTTCATGGTTGATTAAGCAGAGCAGAGCAGAGTGTGCAAAGTGTTGAACCATCAGAAGAAGGTCTATGTGACCAAGTAGATAATGTGTGCTATTCATTGGAACTGATCTAGACATCAGGTCAAAGCACAGTTCACCAAGATCCAAATATAGTGTGTATCTATTATTCAGAAGGTTGTAGCCTTCGCCCCTTTGAGCAGTGAGCTCTTAGATAGTGCGTCCTCTCCCCTAACAGGGAAAATTGTAAAAGAATCCTAACAGGGTCCACCCTTAACCAAGTCTACTATACTTCATCTATTGTAAAGCTACTCCTAATAGGGTAAAGGATCTTCTAACAAGGATCATTATACACTAGTACATAATATTAGTGGGTATCAAGTCTCACCGGGGTTTTTACCTATTTGAGTTTCCCCATAACCAAAATATTGGTGTTGTGTTCATGTGTTCTTTCATTGTGTTTATGCTTTATGTTTAAGTATACTTAATTGGATAAAGAATTGAAACTTTTAGATAACTAATTCACCCCCCCCCTCTCAGTTATCTCTTGGGACTATTCCTAATAATTGGTATCAGAGCCAAGTGCCTCAGAGAGAAATTTTAATAGCTTGAGGTTGATCAGATGGAATACTTTAGGAAATAAATTCCTAAGTTCGATAGAGATAATTATCTTGATTGGAAGAACAAGATGATGACCCATTTGCAATGTATTGCTTATGAAGTTTTCAATGTGACTATCAAAGCAGCCAAGATTCCTACTTTAGAAGACCTTGAATAGGATGATGCTACTGACACTCAAAAGGAATTGTTTCATCATAATGCTGTAGCTAAAGAAGCCCATATCAGCGCACTATCTGATAGTGAGTTTTTCAGAGATAAAGAAGGTAGACACCGCCCACAAGATATGGAAGTACCTTGTAGACATATTTGAAGCAGACAAGCAAGCAAAGGATGCATGCAGAAAGACATGGAAGAAAAGATTCAATTCATTAGAGATGCTACCTAAAGAAAACATTAGAGCTTATAATCAAAGGGTCAATGAAGCAGTTGCTGGAATCAGGAACAATGGTGGAGAGATCTTAGAAGAAGATATTATGGACAAGTTGATGACTACTCTCACTCCAGAATATGAAAGAAAGATCAATATCCTTGATGAGACCATGTAGCTTACATCTAATTTTAAGAGAGAGACCTTGATCAACAAAATCTCAGCTTTTGAGATTTCAAGATTGAAGACAGAACCTAAAAGTGAGACAACCTTCAAAGCAACAATTCATGGTAAGAAATCTGCAAACACTTCTAGTAATTTTGATGATGATGATGAAGAGAAAACTTTATATGATTTTATTGCTATGGTTGCTAAAAGAGAAAAAAAAGGAAAAGGAAAATATGAAGGTCAATTTCCTTTCAAGTGCTTTTCATGTAATAAGATAGGTCACTTTGCATCTGAGTGTCCTACTAGAGTTAGAAAGTTCAAAAAGGATTACAAGCCTAAGTACTCTAAGGCATGTTACTTTGTTGGAGATGGAGTTTCAAATGATGAATTAGGTGAAGAAGAAATTGGATTCATTTCTATTGTAGACAAAATGAATAGTAAATCAGTTCCTAAAGATGAGAAAGTAAATCAAGAGCTAGCATTGATTTCCCAAGCAGATATAAGAACAGACTGGATTATAGATAGTGGTTGTTCACATCACACGACAGGTGATAAAGGCAAGTTTGTTCATTTGGAAAAATACAATGGAGGTATGGTCAGATTTGGAGACAACACTCCTAAACCTATAGTTGGTAGAGGAGCCATCACTTTGGATGGAAAGAATAGTACTGATGATGTTCTTTATGTTGATGGTTTGAAACATAACCTTCTCAGTGTTGGATAGTTACTTGTTAAAGGCTATCGGTTGGAGTTCAAAGATGAAAAATGCATCATTAAAAAAAAAGATGGTGTTATGATTGCATCAGTCACAAAGACAAGAGGTAATGTTTTTCAACTCAATTCAGAAGCAAGTTGTTTTGTTGCTAAAGTTGATGACAGCTGGTTGTGGCATAAAAGACTATGTCATATCAATTTTGATAACATAGTAAAGATACAAAATGTTAAAGTAGTAAGAGATCTACCTAGCATAGCAAAGCGAGTTGATACTATATGCAGGGAATGTGTGATGGGGAGGCATTTGAGAAATTCATTTAGGAGCAAGTAGAATTCAACAGAGAACAAGTTGGATCTGATTCATATAGAACTATGTGGACCAACTCAAACAAGATCATACTATGGTGAAAGGTATTTTATTTTATTTGTTGATGATTATACTAGGATGATGTGGGTTGCATTCTTAAAAGATAAGTTAGAAGCTTTTGAGAAGTTCAAAATATTCAAAGCTACGGTTGAGAATGAATCTGGATTAAAGATAAAATGTTTGAGATTGGATAGAGGAGGAGAATTCACCTCTGATAGATTCTATGAGTACTACAAAGAACATGACATAAAGAGATAGTTAAGTGCACCTAGAACACCTCAACAGAATGGAATTGCATAGAGAAGGAATAGGATCATTCTTGATATAGCGCGCACCATTATGATAGAAGGAAAAGTTGTACACACCTATTGGAGAGATGCGGTCAATACAACAGTCTATACAATCAATAGAATTCAGTTAAGGCTTGGCATTGACAAAAAACCTTATGAGCTATGGTTTGGTAATTTTCCCACTATAAAATACTTCAAAATCTTTGGAAACAAGTGCTACATCAAGAGGGATGAAGCAGTAGGCAAGTTTGATGCAAGAAGTGATGAAGGTATTTTTCTTGGTTACTCTACTAAAAGTAAAGCTTATAGATGTTTCAATTTAAGATTGAAAAAGATCATTGAAAGTGCTCATGTAAAGATTGATGAAAAGTTTATGATTCAAGAAAGATATCATGATTACTCACCCATGATTGAAGAAGAACCTAGACCCTCCACTAGTGAGATAGTTATTGAGGAAATGTTTGACAGCATTGATGTGTTACTCAATGACCCTGAGACAAGTGAAGAAGGTACTCCTAAGGCTGATGAGTCAGCATCACCTAAAGTTCCAAAGTTTACATCAAGAAATCATTCCAAGAAAGACATCATTGGAGATCAGAGCGGAAAAGTCTTAACAAGATCACAAGCAAAGAACTCAGTTAGCAATGATGTAGTATGTTTACTATCTTAGATTGAACCTTTAAGTGTTGAAGATGCTTGTAAGGATTCATATTGGCATGATGCTATGAAAGAAGAACTTGATTAGATCATTAAGAATGACACTTGGGAACTAGTCCCAAGACCTAGTGATAAGAATGTGATTGGAACAAAGTGGATATTCAGAAGCAAGATGAATGAAGATGGTATAGTAGTAAGAAATAAATAAAGATTAGTATGTAAGGGATATGTGCAAAGAGAAGGCATTGATTATTCAGACACATTTGCACCTGTGAGTAGATTAGAAGCTATTAAGTTGTTTTTACCTTATGATACAGTTAAAAACTTCAAATTTTATCAGATGGATGTCAAATTAGCATTCTTGAATGGAGACTTAAAAGAAGAAGTATACATTGAGTAGCCTAAAGGATTCACCTTATTAGACAGACCTGATATGGTATGCAGATTGAAGAAGGCCCTCTTTGGACTTAAGCAAGCCCCTAGAGCATGGTATGAGAGACTAGATGGATACTTAACAAAGATTGGATTCAAGAAAGGAGCAACATATTGTAATCTATTCATTAGAGAGACATCTAAGGGTTTATTACTTGTAGCTATATTTGTTGATGACATTATCTTTGGAGGTAACGACAAACTCAGTGCTGAATTTGCCAAAGAAATGCAAAATGAGTTTGAGATGAGTATGATAGGTCCTATCAAGTACTTTTTGGGATTAAATGTGCAGCAGATAGAAAAAGGTATTTTCATTAATTAATCAAAGTATGTGAAAGAGATATTGAAGAAATTCAAGATGGATTATTGCAAGCTAGTAGGAACCCCTATGATTACTGGATGCAAGCTTACAAAGGAAGATGACTCACCAGCAGTTGATATAACATTGTATAAATCTATGATTGGTAAACTCATTTATCTTACTCATACTAGACCTAACATTTCCAATGCAATTGGTATAGTTGGAAGATTTGCAGCAGAGCCTAAACAAAGTCACCTCATGGTAGTAAAGAGAATATTTAAACACTTGCAAGGCACAATAGATTATGGTCTATGGTATCCTAATTCAAAAAATGTGGAGCTTCATGTGTACACAGATGCAGATTGGGTAGGATGTGTTGATGACAGAAAAAGTACTTCAGGTGGAGCAGTGTTTCTTGGTGATAGACTTGTCACTTGGACAAGTAAGAAACAAAACTATATTTCTTAGTCAATAGTAGAAGCGGAGTATGTTGCAGAAGCCTTGAATTGTTCTACAATTGTTTGGATCAAGCAGATGATAAAAGATTTTGGAATTCAGATTGATTATCCTATTGTTATTCATTGTGATAACACTAGCACTATCAATATGTCAAAGAACCCTTTGATGCATGCAAAGACAAAACACATTGAGATCAAGTATCACTTCCTAAGAGAGAAAGTGGTAGAGAAAGAAGTCAAGTTGGACTATGTGAGTACTAAAGAATAGTTGGAAGATATATTCACAAAGCCCTTGCCTAAGGATACTTTTGAGTATCTCAGGGGGAAGTTGGGAGTAATTCCCTTCCTTGATTTTTCTTAGAAGGAAGCAGGAATGGCATTAGTCCTCAGGGACTGATGGAAGGTTGACTACTCTACCTCAGGAGTAGTACTAGTGCTTAAAATGAGTGGCACCCTTTTGCATTGATGTCAAAGGGGGAGTATATATATATAGAGTCATGAAAAAAAAAAGTAAAAGAGGATTTATATACTAAGGGGGAGCAACATTCAGCTATGATAGCAATACAGTTGAGGAAATGGAGAATATTAGAAAATATTGCAGCAGATGGAGGATTCATCTTTGGGGAAGTTTTGAAGAGGAAATGGAGAATGTTATAAAAGAAATGTTCATTTGGGTTGATGGTGGTTTTTCATTCCACATGTTTCCATCAATGCCAAAGGGGGAGATTGTTGGAGATTTGCCAGCAGGCCAGTACTGACTGTATGTTTGTCATTGATGACAACATATAGAAAGTAGCATGCGTGGAAGTCTTATGCAATAAGCCTTCAGTATATGATGCATGGACATGATATTAGCATGATATCATGGGTGCAAAGGTTAACTATAATTACAGATAGTTATATAGGAGCTTGTGTCAGCAGTGTTCCTAACAAAGTTAAAGGCACTATTCTATGTATGGTTGTTCATACAGTTGTCTTATGGGCATGTGCCCTAGGATATATGTTGAAGACATGTTAGTGATGTTTCAATTATGAACACAAGTGAAGTTATGTAGTCGCTATTCACCAGTAGTAGTTTCTTGTGTTTGTTCAGAAGAGCTGACAGAGATTTTATTATTTCTTGAGTTACGCCTATCTTGAGGATTTGTGCCCTTTGAGTTAAGCTTGGAGAAGTGTTATTGATGTTTGGTTAAGAGCGCATAAGTTAATTCATCTTACAGAGAAAGTTCTAGTTGTTTTGGTAGAGCTGACAGTGTGTGGCGTGTGTCTACAATTATTTTATTAGACAGGTCCCAGAATGAGTTGTGTGCATAATAGAGATGATAGAATGTTTGTTGGAGTTTATTATGGTTTCTCTAATATGATTTCAAGGTGGTTCTAATAGGCTAACTTGATTATATCATTTGGAGGAAAGATATTTATAGGCAGTCATTTTTGATTGCTTGAGTGTGGTTCATGGTTGATTAAGCAGAGCAGAGTAGAGTGTGCGAAGTGTTGAACCATTAGAAGAAGGTCTATGTGACCAAGTAGAGAATGTGTGCTATTCAGTGGAATTGATCTAGACATTAGGTCAAAGCGCAGTTCACCAAGATCCAGATATAGTGTGTATCTTTTATTTAGAAGGTTGTAGCCTTTGCCCCTTTGAGCAGTGAGCTCTTGGACAATGCGTCATCTCCCCTAACATGGACAATTTTTAAAGACTCCTAACAGGGTCCAACCCTTAACCAGGTCTACTGTACTTCATATATTGTAAAGCTACTCCTAACAGGGTAAAGGATCTTCTAACAAGGATCATTATACACTAGTACAAAATATTAGTGGGTATCAAGTCCCATTGGGGTTTTTACCTATTTGGGTTTCCCCATAACCAAAATATTGATGTTGTGTTCATGTGTTCTTTCATTGTGTTTATGCTTTATGTTTAACTATACTTAATTGGATAAAGAATTGAAATTTGTAGATAACGGATTCACCCCCCTCCCCCCTCTCAGTTATCTCTTGGGACTATTCCTAACAAAACTAACCAATGCCTTATCCAAATTGGGCAACACAATATGAATTTAAACTTTCTCTGAATGGATTGACCTTAAGTGATTGACCTAAAGAGTTATTGTACTAAAATAATATTTATCTGTGATTACCACTTACTCTTGTTATAAAGATCCTTGCATTAAACCAATGAACCATTTAATTGACCATTGATCAAAGCATAAAAATAAAATATACACATCATAACAATGCACTGAATAATATAAAGCTTTGAATCATATTATTCACAACTCACTGATTCGACATGAAGGAGAGAAATAAGATGTAAATCATATTTGTATTGATATTATATAATCACCTCCATCATACAATGTTCATAGATTTAAAATTCACAACTCAAAGTATCCAAAAGCTTTAATTAGACTTTTATTTTCTCTGTAAACATTTACAACATACACATACTATCTATTCTATCAATTGACTAAAAACTAAAACTCAATAAATCTAGACTTAAAAAAATTTGTCAATCCCCTCCTAAGTGATTGTGGAATTCCTTGTATAGACAAGGAATACAACAAGCTTCAGATTACTTAGGGAATTTTTTTTGCAATAGTATTACAACCAAAAGATAAAAATGAACTACTAAAAAAATGTAAGTGCAACAATAAAAACTGTCAAACTTGAAATTGGGAACATGAGCAACAAATCTAACTTGGCACCTTTTTCTATAGGTATTTAGAATAACATATTTTTCTTAACGAAGGTCATTCGCAGCTATCACATCAAATTCAAGATGTTTTTTAAAACTATTATTCTCCATGTTAGCATCTCTTAGGTGCCAGGTCATCTAAACCTCTCAATAAGGACAAAAAGTTGAGAAAATTAAGCTGAGGTCTTTTCGCCTCCCTTCAACATCATCTCCCACCTAGAAACCTCTTTATCTATTGGCTAGTCAAACCCATTTTTTCCTCTAACTGTTGCAACAAATTCCATCCAATGAGCATTTGTAACTACCTATGCATCCACAATAAATTTTGCAAAATCTACTTCATCTCTAAAAAGAGAGTCCAACACTTCATCAAACCTATAAACATCTATGTCCTTGCCTAGGTGCATGAAAAATTTTGTTGTTTCCAAAATCAAATCAAACTCACCACCCTAGAAATCAATCTATTTCAAACTATTGGAGTTGATGAGAAAATAGCCCACAACTCCCAAGAACACCTGCATGCAAACACCTGTCACAGAAAGAGAGAAGTAGAAGCTATGAAGGCATGAACGCAAGGATCCATGAAAGAGGAGACATTCTTGATGTGCGAAAAATAAAAGTTGCAATACAATAAAAAAATGAATGTGTTATTACAAGAGAGATCAATCCTTATAAAAGGAGATCAAAACCCTAAAAGGAATTCTAGGTTGCATAATAATAATTAATAAAGGAATTAATCATTATATGCTTAAAGTTTAACTTAAGTAAAAATAGAGATAATAAGTGACTTAATAATTATATCAATATGAATTAATTAATAAGTAAAGCAACTTATTACTCTAACACCCCCCCTTAAGATAAACTTGGGGAGTAGCTAAAAACCTAGAACATCTACTAAAAGAAAATGGGTCCTGGCAACAAAGGCTTGATCAGGTACCCAAGTACAAAAGAGAGTCTCTATAAAGAGAAGAAATAGAGAAAAACTACATGGGAAAAACTCTACTCCAAAAAGAGACAAAGACTAGATGAAGGACTGAAGAAGCCTAAAAAACTAGGGAATATTGCAAAAAATAGGAACAAAGAATGAATATGTAGAACACCACTGAAGTAAGAAACTACAAACTCTGTCAAGAAGTAACTGCTGATCTGAATAGCCTCCACTAAAATAGAACATAACCAGGTAGAGAAGATTGTAATCTGCATGAGTTCCCTCAAATATAACTACTTGAATTAGGAGGCAAACAAAGGAAAATAACTGAAGTCGAAGATACAAATGGCATAAAACACCAAAGTCTGAAGAGTTGATCAATCAAAGATAGAAGGGTACCTTCAAAAAATAGGAATAAAAGAGTGTCTATATGGTAAATGATCCATCTACCTTTTTCATGTGAGTGTTCCTTCCACGACATTAGCCTTGAGATGTCTTTATATATGTTTGTACTTTCTCTACACCTTCAATGTTCCTGGTTCTTCATGTTGCAGGTCTTATTGGCCAATATTTTTACTGTACCTATCACCTATCCCTTGTAAGAATTATGGAGGGGGGTTTCAGAGAAATGTTTTTGGGGCCACTAGTAGTCACCGCCACTGGACCACCAATGAAACTACCAACAATCTCTGGTGCGGTTATCGTGCCGCGATTATTGCCGCAGTTGCTGCTGCAATTACCACTGTGGTCACTGTCAGTAACATAGCCCTCGCTGTCTAGGTTGCGGTCACATGTCGTGACCAGGAGCTCCAAACCTCAACCCTTGCTGCCATCCCCTTGGTCACCACATGAGCAGGGGCTAAGTTTTTTTGGCCCCCAGGCCCTATTTCTTTTCTATGGTGATGACCATATGGTAGCCAAATTTAAGCCCATCAAATGATGATGTCAGCACATGTTAGTAGCCTTGCATGCACACTTTTTGGGCCTTTTAGAGGACTCTGATTTTTTTCTCATAACTTGAGCATACACTATCAAAATTGGGTGAACAAGATGTCAGCGAAAAGCTCTTTCTGAGATCTATCCAGATTTGGAGGTTTGAATTTTTGACTTTTCTTTTTGATGGTTTTTTTTTGTTGTCAAATCTAGAAGTTCCTTTTTGCACTCTAGGAGCCATATCTTGCACATATGGACTCCATTATTAGAAAATGAGATATCGTTGGAAAGCTTGTTCTATGAAATTTCCAGTTCTATGAGTCATTTTTTTACAGATTCTTTTCTAGATATATTTTATTTAGTTTTTTATTTATTTATGCACTCTGGTGAATATCTTGGATGTTTTAGGTCTTGGGATCTCTTCCCTATATGGGATGGCTCATCTTTGGTTGTTATTCATGTTTGTACAGCCTTCTATCTTCTTTGAGCATTGTATACATATTTTTTAATAATTCTTTTATGCAAACACATTGAGATAAAGTGTCATTCTATTGCATATTTGGGATCTTGCACATGTTTGTGCCTTTTGTACTCACAATCCATTATAAAGTTCCATGGGGAGTTTGATGTTTTCCTTTGTTTTCTATCTACCTTTGACCAGTGAGTTTTCCTTCCATGATATCAGCCTAAGGATGTCTTTATCTGTGTTTGTACTCTCTCTGCACCTACAATGTTCCTCGTTCTTCATCATGCACTTCATATTGGTTGTCCTTTTCAGTGTACCTTTCATGTCTCCCTTGTCTACATTATGGGGGGTTTCTACTATGCATTCTTCTACTTTCTTGGTTTGATAGATTGAGATATGTATTTAGTATTTGTTCCTATGTACTAGGTTGATGCAGTGGTTGGGTACCTATGCATTTTAGTGAGATAGATCATTTACCATATGGACACTCTTTCGTTCCTATTTTTTGGAGGCACGCTTCCATCTTTGATTGATCATCTCTTCAAGATTTGGTGTTTTATGCCATCAATATCTTCAAGTTTAGTTGTTTGCCTTTTTTTGCCTCCTCATTCAATTTGTGTCATTTGAGGGAACTCATGCAGATTATAGTCTTCTCTACATGGTCATGTTATATTTTAGTGGAGGTTCTTTAGATCAACAGTTACTTCTTGATAGAGTTTACAGCTTCTTGCTTCAATGGTGTTCTACATGTTCATTCCTTGTTCCTATTTTCTAGAACATTCTCTATTTTTGGAGGCTTCTTTAGCCCTTCAATGGTCTTTGTCTCTTTTTGGAGTAGAGTTTTTCCCATGTGGTTTTCTCTATTTATTTTCTTTATAGAGACTCTCTTTTGTACTTGGGTACCTGATCAAGCCTTCGTTACTAGGACCCATTTTATTTTAGTAGGTGTTCTTGGGAGTTGTGGGTTGTTTTCTCATCAACTCCAATACAGACTTCCCTCGTCATATATTAATGGAATAAATGTGTGGTCACTTTCAACAAAAAATTTCAATTTACCTTTGATCAAATCCTTTCCTTTAAAAAATGCAAGTAATGAATTCACACTTGCTACCATATCTTTAGTTTCACTAATATTCTCAAGAAGATCATCCCTATATATCATGTCAGTCTCTAGCTTCTCCATTAATATATTCCTGCCAGACCAAATACTGAATAGGGGTTCCAAAAATGTCAAGGCATCAACACAAATATTTCCAGCATCCTTTAAAGAAGAATGCAGACCATGTACTATACCTAAGTTTCCTTTTAGGATGTCAATCCTATGTTTTAGGACCTCCATTAAAGAGGATACCCCACTTACATTTTTCACTTCCTCAAGATTCTCAATTTTATCTACATATTCTTCAAGCTTAGCTTTGACCTCATTAGGAAAATATGCTTCTATAAAAGTAGGAATCATGTCTATTGGCACATCTATTGTAGCATCCACCATCTCAACAATATGGGAAGACAATGTTAAATATTTGCAAGCTTCTCATTCAATTCTCTTATCTATTCTTCCATAGCTACATTTTTCATTATTTCTTCTTCATACCTTTTGGCAATAGAAATCAGCTCATGGTATGTCTCTGCATACCTTTGTGACATGTCCTCTATCTTAGCCTAGTTCATCTATGACACATATGTCATGAAATTTCTAATTTCAGTGTCAATGGTATTTTGTAAATTCTAAATGAACTTATCTTCCTTTCTTTCTCCTTGAACATTTATCATATGGGGTTTTTGTGTTGTTGGAGCTAGTGACTAGATTTCCAATGTCTTATATTTTGGACCAAATCTTGTTCCTCTTGTAAGATAAATATCTTAACATAGTACACTTAACAATATTATTGTAAAATCCTTGAAAAAGGTAACATTATAAAGAGTGTTCAAACTCCTTTTACCAGGACACTCCTAACAGGGTGAAGATCCTAACTGATCTGAGGTAAATCCCTTGACCGGGTCACACCTAACAGTGTGTATTGTAATATTTAACTGGATTGACCCTTAACCGAGCATACTTCATAAGAGTATTTTCTTAGTGGGTGAAAATTACCACAATGATTTTCCCAAAGCTTGGTTTCCATGTTAAATACTGGTGTTACACACGATGAATGGTTTATGTGATTGATTTACTATTTGTTAAAGTTTATTTACTATTTTTGGTAAAAAGTGAATTATGCTTAACTAATTTAATCAAAGAAAAGTTCTTAAGGTATTTGTGATTAGGGGTTACTAATTCACTCCCCCCTCTTTGTAATCCAACAAAGGTTACTTGGGAAATTTAAAAGCATTCAAAGTATAGAATCTATCCCAGCTAGAAAAAATAATATGGTTGAAGCGCATGCCCTTCTAATAGGTCCAATGTTAACAAAAAAATAAAGTTTTCAAATGTTCACATTGAAGGGGATTTGACTATGATTATCAATGCATGCATAAATAGATAATTATATAATTGGAAGTTATCCTACATTTTTAAACAAGTGTGGATGCTGTTAGAGACATTTGTAGAATTTAATATATCCCACACATATAGGAGGTCAATAAAGTGGCAAACTTATCAGCAAACATGGGATGTGATAATTTGGATTTGGATTCAACAAGCTCTAACTTACAAATTGAGGATTTTATGTTATTTGTAGAGCTCATTGATAACAAAAAGGTTAAAGCCTATTAAGGAGGTGAGGGTGAAGTATTCAATTGAGTGAATTACTAGTGGTGCAGGGAATGTCTTCAATTTTGTGATAGAGTTTGGATTATTGACATTTCAACATGTAGGTTACAAACATCAAATAATCTAGTTTTGTTGTGACATAGATGAGATTGTACATTTAATGGCAAAGCAAATTTGCACACACAAAATATATACCTCATGACATATTTTTTCATTTTTGTAATAATTCTTTCAGTTTCAAAAGTACATCGTCATCCTTTTATTACAAATGTGAATGAATACTTCACACGTGTCAAATATCATGTTGAGGAAAGCTTAAGAATTTGTATATAGGCTCAAATATTTAGGGGTGTTTAATACATGATGGTACCTTCATTTTTATCTACAATATTAACATAGCTATATCCAACTTTACTAATCTCGGGTAGTAGGATTAAAAGACTCAAAGGAGTTTGTTGGCTTCTACGCTGCAAAATGGAATATTTACTAGCAATCTGTTCTATGCTTTCAATGGAGTACAATCCAAGAAATTACAAAGTTCTCCTTAAAATTTCACATTGGGAAAGGTCGCTCGAAGACTACACTTCAGATGAACAACTTGTACAAGCACTCAAAATTGGCCCCCAACACTGTAAAAGGAGTGTTCAACGTATTATAGGTGTTGAAATTTTATTTCCCCAAGAAAAGAGGTTCATTTTCCCTTCATAGCTAGTTTCCATTTTTTTTCTAATATTGTGGATGTCCTTCAATCATGGACAAAACTAGAGAATGTTGCACTTAAGATAGTTAAGGATGATTTTTTTGTAGGATACATTGCTTGATGTTGTTTGAAGATATGATCTTTGGAATGGGAAAGCTCTTTTGAGGGGACTTTTCCCTAGGGATGAATTTTAGAAAAAAAGAAAAGTTTATTGCAATTTATGACAATATCAATTATTCCATGGAGATTCAGAATGTCAAACCTTTCCAGTAGGTGGCTACGCATGTAGGAAGGATTTTAAGCTAAAAAATGAAGAGTAATTTCTTTTAAGAATGCATGGTATTTTGGAAATTCTAGGGCATGATCATGTCTCATCTAGCCCATCCTCTAATAATTTCTTACCTTTTCTCCTCTTCCAAATTAAATTCCAGTGGATACTTTTCAAAAAGCTAGCTTTGGTTCTGTGCATGATGGGTTTCTAGTAATATCCTCTGACTTGCCTGAAATTTTTATCAATGTCAAGACTGATATGGGTACTCCCATGGAAGAATAGAAAGGTTTCATTGCTTGATTGAATTCAAATTTTGGCCCTCAATTACGTAGCAGGAATGAATTCAAATTTAATGGTTTTTAAATGTAAACATTGAATTCTATCCTAGTGAAAGGTACAATGCTATATTTTTTGTAAAGTTTATGACATATATATTTATTGGATTTTTGGCCATTTTGCTAAGTGGTTCCTAGGAATTAAGGCATTGACATCCTACTCATCAAAGGTATTATTGTTAAGGCACAAAAATACCTAAGAGTTTTTTTTGCATCAAATATATTGGTATTGAAGAATATTGAAGGCATTATGATTTGGAACATCATTGTGATTATTTTGTTTCAAAACCTAGTCTTGTTTTGTGAGAGAATAGAGACTTCTTGTGATATCTGAAGTAGTTTTCAAAGATACTCTTACTTGCAATATATTATATTTGATCTATTTTTTTTATCTCAATGTGGATTATCGTATGGGTAGACTTCATAGTTTTAGGTTCTATGGGGGATTCTGATTATACTTATGATTTCCTAATGTATACATTATTTGAGCATAGGTATAGGGATTATATATACATTGTAATTGAGAAAGGATATAGGGTTTTCTTTCTGGTTCTTTCTCTATTGAGGTTTTGAACCAATTTTTATTATATATATATATATATATATATATATATATATATATATATATATATATATATATATATATATATATATATATATATATATATATATATATATATATATATATATATATATATATATATATATATATATATATATATATATATATATCTATATATCTATATATCTATATATCTATATATATATATATATATATATATATATATATAGAGAGAGAGAGAGAGAGAGAGGTGCCACTTTCACCTTAAAAAAAAAGTTTAGAAGAATTTTAGGAAAATAGAAGAAAAAAATAAATTAATTTTTAAATACAAAGGGGGAAAATGAATTTATTTAATTAAAGTAAAGTTAACTAAATAAATAGAAGAATATAAAAAATATAGTCAATTGATAAAATCAACTATAGTGTTAAGGTTAAATATTAAATTAATTAATATTGGAGTGTACAAGACAATTTTAGGTGTCTACATCTTGCCCCTCTTTGATGCAGTCTCAAAATTGGCATCGCGTCAAAGAAAAGTAAAGAGGAAGATGCCCCAGAGGTCACACAATGACAAAGAGAAAAGGAGGCACCCCCTCGGGGAAATAGTACAAAAATTAAATTTTGGGCAATTTTTTTGAAAAGAAGGAAGAAAAGGAGAAAATGATAAAACACATGACTTTGAGGGTCACAAGAGAAAAAAGAGCAAAAAAGTGGGGCCGAGACAAAAATGAGCCCATAGGGAGCCCTACACATAGGTCCAAAGGGGCCCATAAAGGTCATTTTCCACCGCGGTTAGAGAAAAAGAGAAGGAGTGATGGTAAGAAAAAGAGAGAGGCAATAGCTAGGAAAGCATGTGTGGATCTACTAGTTGCTAGTGGATATGGGAGATCCGGTGAGTCCCTCTAAATTGTGATCAATGCATTTTTGTGAAAAAAAATATTATTTTGTTTTGTTTTGTTTTTACATGCATTGGGGACCAAAAAAAAGGGGGGGAGAGGACCAACAGAGCCCCCAATCCATGGATCAATGACCATAGAGCCTCTAGTCCATGGGATCAATAGCCTATAGGCATGTTGGTCCATTGCATTGGTGGCACCCATAGCTACCGATGTGGGGATCGATGGCCCATAAGGCCACCGATCCACTGGATTGGCAAGACTTGCGGCTATTGACAGAGATTGGTGGCCCGTAGGTCCACTGGTTAGGGATCAGTGACCTATTATGCTACTAGTCCATGAGATGACTGGCCCATGAGGCTTCCAGTCCATGAACCAATGTCTGATCATGCCAAGGTTGAAACAAGATTAATGTCAGAGATGTTGAGATGAGGGAGGGTGAGCATGATTAGTGTTAGAGATGTTGATCTAGGCTAGGAGACATGGGAAAACTGGGAAATTTGGTGACTGGGAAAGTTGTTGACATGGGGAGGGATTAACTAGGGTGAAAAGGGGCACCATGCCCCATACTAGATTAAGTTAGGCTGGACTAACATACTAACTAGATGTAGGCACAAGTATAACCTTTTGAGTCAAGGGAATGTTGGCCTGAGATGATGGAGCTCAGAGAGAGACTCACCGAAACATACTGGGGACATGTCACACTATGAGAGCTACACCACATTCATGAGTGACCATGACTGAGAGTGCATAATGCACTCTTGACCATGCTGATTGAGAGGTGGCATTCTAACACTTATAGCTTTCATCTGTTGATAGGGGAGGAGACTATCACCTTATTTTATGTCTAGAGGATTCTATGGGTTCTAATCATGGGACTCACAATTGAGTACCACATAGAGGATGCAAGGGCCTTCATTGAGTCTTGTTTTAGGAGATAGATGGATCACTTATGAGTAGCATATAATTGGCTATCATGGAGAGAGGTAGTAGAGGAAAGACTACCGAGACTAGAACTCTACCTAGCAGGCTTGATTAGTAGATGGAGGATGCCAGAACATTCAAGATATGGATTTACGATCGGATGGGAAAGGGTCCTCTGTAGGATGGTAGAGGAGGAGGATATAGTGTATAGTTAGGGGTACACTATCTTGGGACAACTCTACTATGATCTACATGTGTTCTTACCATTGTCAGTAGATGATGGGACTCGGGGTAATACTACTACTAGTCTGGGTTTGGGAGTACATCGCAATGGTTAGACTAGTGCAACAATTGGAGACACGATGGCCATATGAGACCTATGCAAGCTGATATAGGACACCTATCATCTACAACAACACCACATTAGTCACATATTGGCATAGGGTCCTAGATGACCTACTAAGTTTCAAGTGGACACCCAATAGGGGTTGCAAGGCGTGGGGCTATTGGGATGAACAACTGGATAGAGAAGATGATAGTCTCAATGGATACTATATAATTTTTGTGCAAAGAGATTGTTGGATGATTAGAATGATAACCTATTAGGTAGCATGGTACATGCCATCCTGGGTCCATTAATAATTTGGTTTCATACAAGATGTAGTACCAAACATCTTTCCTCATCCTCTTGTTACCAAGGAGATAGGGACACTATGGGGAGTGGGGGTCGATCTTCATCTTTCCAAGATCATTTGGAGAGGTATGGAGTGACTATCATGGGAAGCTTCACAAAATAAAATGATAGATGCAAGAGTTACAATAGTATATGTACATTTGTGGGCTACTCATAGGCTTGTGATATTTATAGATCTAGTAGAGTTAAAACCAGATGAGCAACTTGGGCATGTGATAATGATGAGGGGGATGGAGGAGATGACAGTGGTGATAAGGATGGCATAGGAGCATGACCAACTAGGTCTAGGAGGGTGAGATAGATGGTGCCCACTGATTGGTGCAAGGGGATAGTCCATAGGCCAACCACAGGTGGTCCTCCACAAGAACTAATAATAGAAGCACAATAGGTAGCATAGGGACTACAAGGACATGCATCCAAGCTATTAGATCTAGAAAAGGAAGCACATGGACCACCTCCCAGATACGTACCATAGGAGGACTATGATATAGAGAGGGAATGAGATGATAGTGCCTAGGCATTGCTAGATGCACTACAACATAGGATAGACTCTAAGGACCTCACCATGGTAGAGGCACATACAAAGCCATAGGAAAAAGATAAGAAGGCTTAGTAGGAGATCACTGGCTTGAGATAGGAGTTGCAGGAGGTGAGGAAAGAGTGGGACACACTACAACACAGGGTGGACAAGCACAAGAGTTAGAGGGATGACACCTTACAGGTGGCCACAGGACCTAGGGACCTACAAGTAGCACAAGAGGCCATGATAGATATCATATAGAGACCAAAGAAATCTTAGAAATAGAGTATTACAGACAATTGTATTATGAAGTTGTTCTTGAAGACTAGAGGGCTCCTAGATATAGTGAGAGATCCATCACCCAAGATCCATCACCCACACTACAGGGGGTGTTAATACTAAGATTATATTACTAAGAGGGGAGGGTTGAATTGATAATCTACCAATTATCCATCTTTTTATCCTTTTAAAACTTTACCAGAAAAATTCACAAGTTTTTCTTTTAATAGCATCAAATGAAAATCTTAACCATACACAAATCCACAAAATAATGAAACACTTGACACAAATGTTTATCTCGTGGAAACCCAAATTAGGAAAAAACCATGGTGAGGATTAGGACCCACTAAATGATGTACTTTTTTTAAGTACATCATGTGAGGAGCTTAACCCTATTAGGGGTTTTACAAAAGAATTGTTAGGTGCTACCCAGTTAAGGGATTTACGGTTAGGTCTATTAAAACCTTTACCCTGTCAAGAGTAGCCTTGTTAGAGGAATTCAAACAAAAGATAATGTGCCACCTTGTTAGAGAATTTACAATAGGGACCTTCTAGGATCCATTCGATTAAGGGATTTTGACTATTATAAATATTAGGGAACAACAGGAACAATGATCTATAAAATAGTACTACCTTTGATTGATCAGATCCACTGAAGCACACAATCACTTATTTCCACATTTATCTCTTCCCTGGCTTGATCTTAACTCACCCTTCACACCACACTTACCCAACACATGATGAACACTCAAAACTATCAACTTCATCCTTTATATACTATTCATCAAGCCTTTAAGTTTTCCATCGCCTTAGGATTTCCCTAAATGCCTTATAATTTAACTTTCAATATTCATGGTTAGATCCAGTGCATCATACAATAATACTAAATATATATAATAAATTTATTATATCGTGTTGTCTATCAAAATGATTTATATAGAAATTTGAGTCCATGAGTTAAACACTTTTTGACTACACACTTCTTTCTTCATGAATTTTCTCCACACATTAGTCTCAAATAATGTGATGCCAGATCATCACCTTTGATCTTTAATACATGTCAATAGCTCATGAATGACTTAACCTCGATCTCCACAACACTTTCACCAATCAATGATCAAAGATTTAATCATAGTCGCTCAGGAACTTTAACACTTTAACATGTTAACAACTCTAACTTTGTTCTCCAATATTCCACTCAAGAACTTTAACACTATAACATGTTAACAACTCTGACTTTGTTCTCCTATATTCTATCTTCCACTTCAGTCATCCAAAATAGTTGTGATTGCAACCATAACATTAAAACACTATTGAAAACCATATCCTATAACCACATTATAAGAAATAAATTAGATTTGACAAACCACTCAGATCACCTATCACTTGTCACTAACTGTACCAAGAGTTTCAGTATTAGCCTTCTTCTGATCATAACATACTCACTGATCAATATCAATAGTAGTGGTCATGCATTTAACATTCTGAGGCATCCCTTAGTCTCCCATATGAATAACTACAATTGAAACTCAATGAAGCACTCTGATCACTATTCATATGCTTAGTAACATACTAGAAACACTTTACATCAATTACAACTTAATAACTGATCCTCGTGCAATCAAATCTATCTCATTACAACACCAATAATCTCTTTCCATCACTGCATCAAATAGCATCAGTTATGCCAATAATCTTCCCCTTTGGCATTGATGAAAACACTCTCTATTCATGTCTTCATGGAAATATTATCATTAATACCAACAATACTAGAAGTAGACAAATGTTGGACCACTTTTTATCTTGCAATTACTCCCCCTTACACTAACTTCTTTACTTCTGAAAATTATCCCATACATTCTTTTTTTACATACATTTTATCCCATATACATTCTCTCCCCCTTTGACAACAATGCTAAAGGTTTCAAACACATGAAATCTACTTTTCTCTACTATGACTGAACACAACACTTCATAGACTACTTCCCCTAAGGAGTATCCTTACTATATCAATCCAATCACAAAGATATTGATTGAAATACACTTGGATTGATGCATATGCAACTTCTCTTAATTCAAAAAAAATAGGGGAATGATCCCTATCTTACCTCTCAGATACTCAAAAGAATCCTTAGACAATGGCTTTGTGGAAATATCAGCAACCTACTCCTTAGTTGGCACATACTCCAAATTTACTTCTTTCTCTTGTACCTTATCTCTAAGAAAGTGATATTTAATAGCTATATGCTTGGTCTTAGAGTGCATCACTAGATTTTTAGAGATATTAATAGCAATTGTATTGTCACAATAGATAACCACCAATTCAGTTACCTTTTTCTGAATTTATTCAAAACTCTTCTTAATCCACAAAACCTATGTATAATTAATTACAGTAGCAACATATTTAGCTTCAGTTGTTGATTTTGATATACAATTCTACTTTTTTCTTGTTTAGGATACAAGTCCATCTCCAAGAAAGAATGCACCGCTTTCCTACCCAATCTTCATTAGTAAAGACACTTAATGAAAAATCACCTTTATGTCCATACCAAAGACCATAGTCTTCAATTCCCTCAAGATATCTAAATATCCTCTTCATAGCAATTAGACGTGTTTCCTTCAAATTAGAAGAAAATCTGGCCACTAATCCAACTGCCTGTGCAATGTCTAGTCTATTGTACACCACATACTATAGCTTTCTAATAATATATTGGTAAAGTGTATCATACACCTCTTTAGTATCATCTTCTTTTGACAATTTGCAACCATTACCATAGGAGTACCAACCAATTTTGAGTCTTGCAACCCAAATGATTTTAATATCTCTCTCACATACGTCGACTGACTAATGTATATACCTTTTTTCAACTGTTGAACCTATAATCCAATAAAGAATTTGATCTCACATATCATGGACATCTAAAATTATTTTCTCATCTCATCAACAAATGATCTACTCATTTATTCGTTGCCACCAAATATGATATCATCAACAAATATTTCTACAATTAGTAACCTATCATCTTTCTCAATCTTTAGATATACCTTATTGTCATCACTTGTCCTTGTAAAACTAATCTAAATCATATATGAGTGTAATCTCTCATACCATGCTCTTGGTACTTGCTTCAATACATATAAAGCTTTATGTGATTTTTGTGCCATGTTCTTACCTTCTTCATTAGAAAATCCTTCTGGTTGTTCAATGTAGACTTCTTCTTCCAATATGCCATTGAGAAAAGTGGATTTAACATCCATTTGATATACCTTGAATCCTTTATAATCAGCATAAGCAGGTGGTATCCTTACACCTTCAAGTCTAGCCATAGGTGCAAATGTTTCACCATAGTCCATGCCTTCTTCCTATGCATATCCTTTGCACACCAATCTTGCTTTATTCCTCATTACTTCACCTTTTTCATTCATCTTATTCCTAAAAATCCACTTAGTACCAATTACATTTTTGTCCACCGATCTAGGTACTATTATCCAGGTTTTATTTTTCTCAATATTTTCTAATTCTTCTTCCATATCCTTCAACCAATCATCATCTTTTAATGCATCTTTCAAGTAGTTTTAGGCTCAAGTTCAAATAATAAACATGTACTTTATCTTTCTTTTCTTCTTGTCAAAACACAAACATTTCTATCACTAATAATTTGATGAGGTATGATTAAATTTAACATACCTTGGAAATACCAGTTCTGATCTTGGAGTACCTTCAACAACTTGTACCAGTTCTTGTTCATTAACCTATCTTTCTATTGGTTCATCTATAGTTTCCTATTCCACTAGTTGTACATCTATAAACCCATGATAATCTTCTGGTTCTTTCTTGCTAAATTGATCATTATGTTCAGAGAATTCATCTATGCTCACATTAGCACTTTCCACTATCTTGTTTGTTCTTTTGTTTTAGTACTTATAAGGTTTTTCTCTTTGTGGAATGTCCCAAGAATATTTTCTCATCACTTCTTGGATCCAACTTTCCCGACTGTTCATCTATTTTTATATAACATCTACTTCCAAATTTTTTGAAATAACTCACACTAGGAGATCAACCATGCCACAAATCATAAGGATTTTTGTGTGTACCTTCAATTGAATTTTTTTAAATGTGTAAACAATAGTACTTACCACTTCTCAACAAAATGTTTGTGCAACACCCTTTTGAAACATCAATGTCCTAGCACAATCAGTGATAGACATGTTTCTTCTTTCAACAAATCCATTTTCTTAACGTCTCCTAGGAGCCGACATCTGCCTTTTGATTCCCTATTCTTCACAATATGAAATAAAATCATGTGAAGTGAATTCACCTCCTCTATCTAATCTAAGACATTTCGGGGTCTTACTGGTCTCCTTTTCCACACTTTCTTTTTAGATCTTGAACATGTAAAAATATTTTGATTTATCCTTAAGAAAAACAACACACATCATTCTATAATATTCATCAACCAGCAACATAAAATACCTATCACCATAATAACTTTGAGTTCTCATTGGACCACAAAGATTGTTATGAACCAAATCTAAGATACTTTCAGAAGAGTAATTTTTATTGATAAAACTTGAACTAGTTAACTTCCCAACATGAGATTCTTTGCAAATCACATTGTCTGGCTTCACTAGGTTAGGAAAACCTCTTACTATCTTCATCTTACTAACTTTTACCAAGTTATCAAAATTAATATGAAAAAACCTTTTGTGCCATAACAAAAAATCTTCTATCTTAGAAATTAGACAACCCTTAATAGTATAATTCAGATGGAACAAGTTACCTCTTACCTCATAAGTATGGGAAGAGTGAGGATTAACAGATGGAGAATTAGGTATCAGAATAGGAAGATTAGGATTGATAGGATTAGGATTAGGAAGATTAGGAGATGGTGTATCATCTACCCAATTCTTCACATAATCCAAAAGATGAATAAGGCTACCACATAAATCTCTAACAAAAGTTTTAAATGTAGGCAGACTAGTGTCGGTTAACTTCACAAAAGCATAAGCAAGAGAAAAGTGAAGGGTCATCAACATAATGAAGTGAATGATACTCTCACAGACATCATAAGTATTATAAAGGGATGCTAAAAGAAGAGTAATAAAGAACATAAAAACATACCAAAGCATCTTAACAATCGCCATAGAAAATAGAATGCAAGAAATATTTTTGGATTTTTGAATTGTAAAATACAATAGCAAAAACTAGATATAATCTAAATGCAAGAAAATATCTAAAATCTAACACAATAGGGCATCTAATTCCATAAAAGAAAAGGAGAGTAAGTATGTCAGGTTCACCAAAATGAATAGAAGTAAAATGGATTTATCACTATTCAGATGTAAAGGGGGAAATATGAGATCTATTCTCAAAACCCAAATTCCCCAAAGAAGAGATCCAATTTGATCAACCACAAGGTTAATACACAATTGAATCAATTTTGTGAAGAATATGGAAGAGAGAGAGAGTAAATCCAATAAATCCAATATTTCCCTATGGAGAAGGATTATATATTATGTTTGGAAATTTGAGATAATTGAGATATAAATACTGACCTCAAATTAGGGCAGATCTGGAAAATGTTGAATTCTAATGTCTGTGTGTACTTTCAAGAAAATCTAAAACCTGTCCTGGACTGGAAATGCCGAGACAGACAAAACCCAAAAATATTTCTCCAAGATGACTCAGCTCGGGTTTGACCCTCATAAAAGGTCAAATACTACATTCTTTATTTGAAGTCTGATTCAAATTCTATTCGTAGATCTCAGAAGTTTTCCGAAAAGGGTATCCAAATTCACTCTCAAATCCAAAATTTTGCACCTATACCTGCAAGAAAATGAGGATTTTTGTTGTTTGTTTGAGGGGTTTGCCTTGGTCAAACCCCGGTTTGGAATCAACCTTAATATTGAAATTGAAATAGGAATGCTAGCAAGTAGTAGAAAATGATCTAACAATGAAGCTATGCAATTCAATAGATATGCAATTGTATTTTGAATGTAAACAAGTATATTGATATGAAAGCTTGAACAAAAAAATAAATGTAAATCAAACCTCCATGATTGTATCCTTGAAATCCACCTTGGTAAGAGAATGAAATGGATCTTGAAGATGAAAAAAGGATCTTTAAGGAAGATCACACCATCATGATGGCTAGATCTATGGTTTGAAGGATGAATCATGAATGCATGAAGCAAATCCCTTCAATGGATTGATCTAATACCATGCTCATTAACACCTAGCCCTAAACCTTTATAACCTTGTTTAGTCACCATATTATATCTAGTAGTATACAAATTATGTAAAGCTTCTACAAGAGGTGATTGTTTATCATGTTCATGAGTAAAGGTTGTATAAGGTGGGATAATAGGTTTTGAAAAAGTTTCTTTACCCTTTCCTTGAATATCATCATGAATCAGAGGAGAAGGTAAATCAAAGAAATCTTGCACATTTGCATCTTGCACTATAGCTTGAATCCCATCATAAGTACGGGAAGAGCGAGGATTAAGAAATGGAGAATTAGGTACCGGAATAGGAAGATTAGGATTAAGATTAGGATTGAAAGGATTGGGATTAGGATTGGTAGGATTAGGATTTGGAAGATTAGGAGATGGTGTATCATCTACCCAATTCTTCACATAATCCAAAATATGAATAAGGCTAGCACATAAATCTCTAACAAAAGTTTTAAATGTAGGCAGACTAGTGTCAGTTAACTTCACAAAAGCATAAGTAAGAGAAAAGTGAAGGGTCATCAACATAATGAAGTGAATGATACTCTCATAGACATCATAAGTATTATAAAGGGATGCTAAAAGAAGAGTAATAAAGAACATAACTACATACCAAAACATCTTAACAATCGCCATAGAAAATAGAATGCAAGAAATATTTTTGGATTTTTGAATTGTAAAATGCAATAGCAAAAACTAGATCTAATCTAAATGCACTATGTTGGTGTTCAAAATGGACGCTTATGCTCATAGGCTACCAATATACCCTCAGGTTGATTTTAGGATTGGTTAATTCCAAAATGTATATAGATCTTAGGGTAACTGGACCAACTATAGGGACAAGATTGCCCTCTTCACTTTTGGCTCTGCAAAACCAAGGCGGGTGCACCTAACCTAGTGAAAACTATACTTCACACACCAAAGACTAGGTCTAAACAATAGATTGATAGTAAGATAGTACTAAATTCTAACCTCACATTCATTGACTTTCCATTACTATTGGGTAACACAACCATACAACCAAAGACTTAAAGCTTAGAAAGGTTCTTGATTTCAATATTTGGGATGCAATAACTTCAACTAATGTATGTTAACAAGAGGAATACTCATTTAGGCCAGTGCCTCATCTATTGGGCAAGAGTCCTTAGACACAAAAAAACACAAATTTGAGAATACCTGAGAATTCATAGCCATAAATACATTTATCCTAATCTTTACTACTTACAAAACATCCTTACATAGACAAGGGCAAACTCATATCCCATTAGGAGCATTGTTTAATCCAATCCTAGATCAGAACTCAAGAATGAGGATACATACATAAAAACAATATGTAATGAGCTAGAAAACTCAAAGCTTCCTTGACTTGACACAAAGGAGAGATAAGAATCAGATATTTGTATTAAGTATGATGAATTCCTTCTGTGTATACAATGAATCACAAGGCACCCTGCTTGCAAACTACAACTTAGACCTGCAATTTTCTTCTTTGATTAACAAACACCGAGTCAAAAATTATTACAAAAACTTGGGACCAAAAACTAGGGACTGATTTTGAACTTCTAAATTGGAACCTCTTCAAAATTAACAATTCAACACTATATACCACTAATTACCTTGGAATCCTACACAAGTTAGGATGCAACAAGATACGGATAACCAGGGTAAGGGTTAGGGTTTCCACCCACCAAGCAATTCAAATAGATCAACAATTAAAACATTGGATGGAAAACCAAGCAATCCTAAGCATTTAGATCTAAAATTTAATCTTCACTTATGGTAAATCTTCTAGAAATGTACTGAAGATCAAGAAATTCCTACAAATCCATCTGATTTGACCCCTGCAACATGCTTCGAGAAAGTAAACCCATCCCACATGGTACAAAACTCTCTGGAAATAATCATTAGACTCACTGGACCACACCACAACAATTGTAAATAATTTCTATTAAGTTCAGCTGTTGAAACATTTAATTCTGGTCCTTTCTGTCACTAGAAAACATTCAAATTTTCAAATTTGCAGAGAACGGGTACTTTATGGCGCTTACCGACGTATCAATGACCCATATTCAAATCTAATCTTGGTTTATATTGTGACCGTTAGATGCTTTTCCTTTTCCCGGGTTATGTTCTTTACTATATAATAATCTAGTGAATACACAACTGAAAAACCTTCGCCCATTCGCGAGAACTTTGAGAGCACTGCTAAATCATTTGGCTACCATGCGAACACTGTTCGCCAAATTGCTAAGTCATTAGACCCTTCACCAAAACATCACATGAACCAGCGAACAAAGCAAACATTTGTCAGAACCACCAGAATTTTATCCAAACTGCCAAAAGACTGAGAAAATTTAACTGGGCCCGCATCAAGAAGATTGATGGCTGTCTCATCTTTGCATAGACCTCCAAGATTCCTTCAGATCATAAGACAACCATTGGATGGAGAATCTTACCTTGCTCTGACAACCCCCTGACACCAAAAGAGATCAACGGCTGTCTTAAGTTTGCATGTGTCAGATAAAACCCATCAGATTACACGCCGATCGTCGATGCTCTGCAAGTGTCAGAATCCACTGAACCTCAAAAAACCTGGCCCCACTGACAACATGCCTAGTCATACAACGTGGAGAAATTAGATAAAAAAAATCAGCGCACCATGTCACATAAAAACCATCTGGCAATCAGACCCACCTTTATACTACCACCTGAGAATAAAGTAACATCAACAGTTGGCGTAAGATCTCAAAGCTCTGACACATCTTATGAGAACTTACGCCAATCATTGATCAACTGACAATGTTAGGACCCTCTGACAAACTTGAAAACCAAGTCCCACTAACAACTGCTACCGCATTAATACATGGACCAATCACAAATTACCATTTGTGCATACATGTCACCTTGGACCCACAGTCTGAAACACCATGTCATCAAGTAAGATCAAAGGCCGTCGCAACATCACATAGCTCTAACAAATCCTTTGCACTTTAATGACAACTGTTGGATTGAAAAGCTGTCAGAGAGACTGGGCCAGGGGAAAATCAAGCCGAAACATAGGAAATATTAAGGCACTGACGTAGGAAAAATTAAAGCACCACTGGGCTCCAAACTTAGGAAAAATTAACCTGGGAGACTTAGGCAAATTGGTAAATATTAAAAGGGGCTTGAAAACCTTTATTTGCAAGATCGCATGACATGAAAAAGGTTCATGCGATCATGCGACAAAGGGTAAACAATTTAGCACATGCTTTTAAGAGTTTTAAGTGGCTTGAATAAAATAACACAAAATTAGAACAAGGGCAGGGTAAGCTAGGGCTTTTCAAAGTAATGGCTAGATTTTTGAATATTTGCAAGGGTTTCTAGGCCAAAGACCAGGAAAAACACTGTAGGGACCAGGGGAAAAGACCAGGAGCCATGAAAATTTTTCAGGGTGCTAACACAAGAAAAGATCTAAAATCTAACACAATAGGGAATCTAATTCCACAAAAGAAAAGGAGAGTAAGTATGTCAGGTTCACCAAAATGGATAGAAGTAAAATGGATTTACCACTATTTAGATGTAAAGGGGGAAATATGAGATCTATTCTCAAAACCCAAATTCCCGAAAGAAGAGATCCAATTTGATCAACCACAAGGTTAATACACAATTGAATCAATTTTGTGAAGAATATGGAAGAGAGAGAGAGTAAATCCAATATTTCCATATGGAGGAGAATTATATATTATGTTTGGAAATCTAAAATAATTGAGATACAAATACTAACCTCAAATTAGGGTAGATCTGGAAAATATTGAATTCTGATGTCTGTGTGTACTTTCAGAAAAATCTGAAACCTATCTTGGATTGGAAATGCCGAGACAGAGAAAACCCATAAATCTTTCTCCAAGATGACTCAGCTTAGGTTTGACCCTCATAAAAAGTCAAATACTACATTCTTTATTTGAAGTCCGATTCAAATTCTGTTCGTAGATCTCAGAAGTTTGTTGAAAAAGGTATCCAAATTCGCTCTCAGATCTGAAATTCCACACTTGTACCTACAAGAAAATGAGAATTTTTTTTGTTTGTTTGAGGGGTTTGCCTTGGTCAAACCTCGGTTTGGAATCAACCTTAATATTGAAATTGAAATAGGAATGTTAGCAAGTAGTAGAAAAGGATCTAACAATGAAGCTATGCAATTCAATAGATATGCAATTGTATTTTGAATGTAAACAAGTATATTGATATGAAAGCTTGAACAAAACAATAAATGTAAATCAAACCTCCATGATTGTATGCTTGAAATCCACCTTGGTAAGAGAATGAAATGGACCTTGAAGATGAACAAAGGATCTTGAAGGAAGATTGCACCATCATGGTGGCTAGATCTAGGGTTTGAATGATGAATCATGAATGCATGAAGGAAATCCCTTCAATGGATTGAGTGCTTGAATCCTTGATCTTCAATGGAGAACTTGGATGGAGAAGAAGACTTGAATGCTTGAATGGATGCTTGCTTGATCAACTTGAGAGCTTGAGAGCAATTTCTTGAGGATGAGATAAAAATGAGAGAGGAAGGCCTCCTTTTATAGTGAACTAGGGCACAATCCTCTAGAGGGGCCACCTTGGAGAATTAAATCCCAATTAGGTCCTAAAATTTAGAAAATATACTTAGATTAAATGCAATTAAAAGATTTACGATCCTGAAACCCAAAATGATTAACCTGGAGGCGGGAAACTAAATATCACGAAAGCCCGAAGCCCAAAAATTTTGGAAATTGGAATTTTGGAGAAAGGGGTCAAAATCAAGGTTGGACCTAACCTAGTCAGGTTTGAGCTTGACCCTAACCTAGTCAGGTTTGAGCTCAACCCTGACCTAGTCAGGTTCGACCTTGAATCTGACCCTGGTCCTGGATTGGCTCAGAACCAAGTCAGGAGGTCTCAGGGATGCCCATAAACCTAGAATTGATGCCAGAACATGATAGAATGTCAAGGACAGACATAAAATCCTATGATTACTATGATGAAGGCTAGGAGGATCTATTTCTACAACGTACCTAGAAAATAGAGCCATGGAAGAGGGAAAATCAATAGAATCCTTAAGATCCTAACCCTAATTTCATCTAGAATGAAGGAAAAAACAAGTGGAAAGCGGGGAGAAATCCAGATTAAATAAAAGATCAATTCAAGGCATCTGATGTGACCCCAAACCACTTACTCAGAGGGCTAAACACTCTTATCATGGAAGTGCTTCCATTTTAAGAGGATACATTAAGCCCCCACTTTAGCAAGAGTATGGACTCGATGCAAACTCTTGGTAAAGGAGAAGAAAGAGGAGATCCAAGTGGATTTGCAAAGAGATAAAATAACACTTAGCTAAGGGCACAAGCCCCCAGACTAAGGATTCTAGCTTGACATATACGCACGAGGGTGCCAAAAGAACAAGGGTTAGTACTAAACAACCCAAATCAATTAGCATAAGAAACCTTGCTAAGAAATATTTCTCATACTAATATCATATTTAGAAAGCTATCATAAAAGCATAAATGTTTACATAAGAAAGACAAGAGAAACACTATAAATAACATAGCTTCATGATTGTCATGACCCTCTATTCGAAGGCCTTTTGGGCGGTATCTACATCTTGTTCTATAAGATCTCTAAAGACAATAATAAAAATTCAAAGGATGAGAATGATATAATTAATGAGTATAATATCGAATATATAATAAGTGATATATAAAATATATAATAAAATAATATAGATATATTATATATTATTTGTTGATATTAATAATTGATACGATGTATATTAATAATACAACAATAACAACATATAATAATAATATATTGCTAACATATTATGATTATAATAATAAAAAGAATTATTATTATGATTATTTTAATAATTATAAATAATAAATTAATTAATCCTGTTAATATGTTATTGAGGTTATTGATTAATAAATATTGAAATCTTTCATTTAATATTGAAATTGATAATTGTGAAATTAATTAATTAATCTTTTAGTGATTAATTAATATCACAATTAATTAATTAATAAATCAATAAACAATATAATTCATGTCAAATTCCATATTAATAATTAATAAGGAATTTTTCATTATATAATAAAAATAATGAAAATGATCAATATGATAAAATGATACTAATGAAACAATACCGAAAAATATCGATTCATAAACGATACATAAACGGTACTAATATACGACTCATAAACATCGAAGGATAACAAAATAATAATATCATTATCGAAGGATAACAATATTGAAGGATAAATAGTGAAACGGTAGGACAGCGGACGCGTCTGCAGACTGTCTCCCATAGCCGCATCACATATAAATGTAAGTGTAGAGGAGCTCAATGGAAAAAAGGGAACGTAGAATAGGATATACATAGAACATATATTGACAGTATAATATGAATTGGCAAACCGGTATAAGTGCGATGGCATGCAGATAGGGATAAAAGGAAAATATACCTCTAATCTGGTGTTATGCGCACACTCGAAACTTCAATGCACAGTTTTGGAATTTAAAGATCACCGTCTCCTTGTAATAGCAGTAATACCTATGTGGGCGTCGGTTGACACATTCAAGCCTCTGATGACTTCACACAGTACTCCTTATACCCACCATGAGTAATTATAAAATTTGGTAGCCGATGCAACTATTAGTTGTTCCCAGCATTATTACCATCCACGATACAGTATGATATCTCATCAGTATATAATCTTCAAAGGTTATGTTCGGTGCTTGGAACTTATGATACATGATAAGGTAAAGGTGCCCGTTGATTTGTATATGTCTCCATTGTATTTGTTATAGACTCGTATGGTGAAAGTGCAACGTCTGCAATTATTAGATAATGACAAAGTCAATATGCAATAGGAGAATCATAGATCATTAACAGATACATATTATTGATTAAAATCTGCATCGAATAGGGGAAGACTCAGTAAGGAGAGTAGATATAGATTAGTATATATATATATATATATATATATATATATATATATATATATATATATATATATATATATATATATATATATATATATATATATATATATATATATATATATATATATATATATATATATATATATATATATATATATATATATATATATATATATATATATATATATATATATATATATATATATATATATATATATATATATATATATATATATACTATATATATATATATATATATATATATATATATATATATATATATATATATATATATATATATATATATATAATTTTTTTTTTTTTTTTTGACATTGATCAAGTGTCTAGAGACTTCATACAAGAAGATATTAGTAATATAATTCAAAACTAAGGCAATCTACAGAAATATTCATTTAATAATATATTAGTTAAATTATTGGCAAGCTTGTTTGTTTTAATCTATTCCTCAAATCCATATCGGACTGGGAGTTTGTCGTGGATAGGAGTAATTCAACCATTATGGGCAAGGCCATATTGGGAGCCTGTGGTAGGGTGTTTCCATCCCTAGGACAATAATTCTACCATCCACTATGGGTCAGGAATAAATCAAAATGAGCAACCATGCCAATGAATTAATACCATAATCCCATACAGTAATCAATATTATTGCAAATATAAAAATTATAATTAGGAATTAAATCAAGGTTATAAACTAATAACATAAGGTTATTTGTCTCTACTTATTTAATCTAAATGCTAAATTTTTTTGGATTCCATCCAGAGACAGACTCATCACAATGATCCTGTCCTATTAGCATGAAAGTAGAAAAGAGAGAAAGGAGAAAGTGATTACCAGGCCCAGTAAGATGCCCACCTTACTATGAATCACCCTGGAGGGAGAGCCCAACAGATTCACCCATAAACTATGGTTGCAATTGTAATGCATCTTCTGATGGCTTCTAGAATACCCATAGATCCACCTTCTTGTATCACCATGAATATAAAATGCGTGTCTCCTCAGGATTTAGCAACTTATGTGTGTTACCTTTGAAAGATTTAGCATATAGGTGCATGTCTTTTCAGGATTTAGCAACTTATGTGTGTTACCTTCCAAGATTTAGCTTATTTGAAATTGGAAATGTGTGTCCCTTTAGGATTTAGCAACTTATGTGCGTTACCTTCAGAGGATTTAGCATATTGAAAAATTTGAAAACTGCATGTCTCCTCAGGATTTAGCAACTTATGTGCATTACCTTCGGAAGATTTAGCATACAAATGCATGTCTTTTCAAGATTTAGCAACTTATGTGCATTACCTTCCAAGATTTAGCATGTAAAAATAAAAAACTATAGTACAAGGGAGGCCCTATATATTCCCCCCTCCTTAATATGGCAAAAACATACTATTTTGACATGTTAAGGAAAGAACAAGGATAAAGCCTTCTTCAACATCAAGACAATATCCACAAACAACACCCAGTCCAAGCCAAGAAGGGCACAACTCCTATGAGGCCATGGAAGGGATGAATTTAAAGAGATATCAGGCAAGAAGTGAAAAGAAAGTAACCCTTATGAGGGATAGCACACTGTTCAGTTTCCAAGGTGAGAGATATATCAACCATGGAAACCTAATGTCAAACAACAAAAGAGGTTATTATCAAGAACATAGATCCTTAAAAAAAATCATAATTTTCATGTATGATTGGATATCACATAATAGATAAATAATGCTTAACCAAGGAAAGAGGTGCATCTGGAAAAAATAGAAAAGAAGGAGATGACATCCTTGCCTCCCAAGTGTAGGAACAAAGATGGAAGAGGATACCTATTTCACAATACAAGGAGATATCCTATTTAGCAACAATGTACACCATATCCCGAGTGAGGGATAGTGACCCCTACATCTAAGAATATAGATAATCATGAAAAGAATATGTCACTCATGGAAAAAGGATCCTCAAAGAAAGAGATCTTATCAACAAGACCCCCACCAAAGAGGAGTGCTTTAGATAAAATATCACCTTTCAAAAGGTGGGAACAAAGATTCAATCATCAAGCCCCCTGTAAACAAGAAGAAAAGGAATCTTTGGAATGAGAAAAACAACTCTAACACCAAAGCAAGAGTGAGAGTTTATAAAGAACATAATTTGCAACATAGAGAAGAAGTGACGACCTAGGACAACAACTTCTCATATAAGAAGGTTATTCACAGTCAAAACATCTGTCAATATGTTGAAATAATATTGCAATATAAACAAATACCACTAAGCTAAGGAAAGTAGCTCCCTAGACAAAGATAAAGAAAGAGGTACCTTGCCCCCTAGAGATAGAGTCAAGGGATACCTTTGCAAAAAAAATGTTTTTAGAAAAGATATCTTAAAAAGAAAGGATAAATTCTATGGATGATTAAAAACATAATGCAAAGCCATAGAAAAATAGGAGAGAAAGAATACCAAGTAAGCCAACATAAAAGACCTAATAGATCCTAGGAGACTGGATGAAGATACACCTCTTGACCCCCAGTCATGAGACAAGAGGAGAAGAACAATTTACATTATACCTAAAGGAGGGGAATCCCCTATATCAAAATTATGAAAGAATTGTAAAACTGCACGGCAGTGAGATATAATTCCTAAAGCAGCTCATTCTCTAACATATAACTTGAAATGTTTACAATCAGCAAGTAAATGTTTGTTAGTATAATGAAAAGGACACTTATATTTGTAGAGAGCATCTATCGGCATAGGTCGAAATATTTCTTTCTTGGAATTCATTAGTTCAACATATACCTTTTTAGCAATTTCTTGACGAATATTAGGGTTATATAAGATAGGTGTGAGGAGAGGAGGATGATGTTTAGCATCACCTACCTTAACTTGATATTTTGAACACCCAACACCATACATATCTGGTTTAGGAGGTATATGAACTGGAAATCTAATACCATGCTCATCAACACCTAGCCCTAAACCTTTATAACCTTGTTTAGTCACCATATTATATCTAGTAGTATACAGATTATGTAAAGCTTCTACAGGAGGTGATTGTTTATCATGTTCATGAGTAAAGGTTGTATAAGGTGGGATAATAGGTTTTGAAAAAGTTTCTTTACCCTTTCCTTGAATATCATCATGAATCAAAGGAGAAGGTAAATCAAAGAAATCTTGCACATCTGCATCCTACACTATAGCTTGAATCCCATCATAAGTATGGGAAGAGTGAGGATTAACAGATAGAGAATTAGGTATCGAAATAGAAAGATTAGGATTAAGATGAGGATTAGGATTAGGATTGATAGGATTAGGATTAGGAAGATTAGGAGATGGTGTATCATCTACCCAATTCTTCACATAATCCAAAAGATGAATAAGGCTACCACATAAATCTCTAACAAAAGTTTTAAATGTAGGCAGACTAGTGTCGGTTAACTTCACAAAAGCATAACCAAGAGAAAAGTGAAGGGTCATCAACATAACGAAGTGAATGATACTCTCATAGACATCATAAGTATTATAAAGGGATTTTAAAAGAAGAGTAATAAAGAACATAACTACATACCATAACATCTTAACAATCGCCATAGAAAATAGAATGCAAGAAATATTTTTGGATTTTTGAATTGTAAAATGCAATAGCAAAAACTAGATTTAATCTAAATGCAAGAAAATAACTAAAATCTAACACAATAGGGCATTTAATTCCACAAAAGAAAAGGAGAGTAAGTATGTCAGGGTCACCAAACTGAATAGAAGTAAAATGGATTTACCACTATTCAGATGTAAAGGGGGAAATATGATATCTATTCTCAAAACCTAAATTCCCCAAAGAAGAGATCCAATGTGATCAACCACAAGGTTAATACACAATTGAATCTATTTTGTGAAGAATATGGAAGAGAGAGAGTAAATCCAATATTTCCCTATGGAGGAGGATTATATATTATGTTTAGAAATCTGAAATAATTAAGATACAAATACTAACCTCAAATTAGGGCAGATCTGGAAAATGTTGAATTCTGATGTCTGTGTGTTCTTTCAAGAAAATCTAAAACCTATCCTGGACCAGAAATACTGAGACAGAGAAAACCTAGAAATATTTCTCCAAGATGACTCAGCTCGGGTTTGACCCTCATAAAAGGTCAAATACTACATTCTTTATTTGAAGTCCGATTTGAATTATGTTCGCAGATCTCGGAAGTTTGCCAAAAAGGGTATCCAAATTCACTCTGAGATCTGAAATTCTGCACCTATACCTACAGGAAAATGAAGATTTTTGTTGTTTGTTTGATGGGTTTTCCTTGGTCAAACCCCAGTTTGGAATCAAGCTTAATATTGAAATTGAAATAGGAATGCTAGCAAGTAGTAGAAAAGGATCTAACAATGAAGCTATGCAATTCAATAGATATGCAATTGTATTTTGAATGTAAACAAGTATATTGATATGAAAGCTTGAACAAAACAATAAATGTAAATCAAACCTCCATGATTTTATGCTTGAAATCCACCTTGGTAAGAGAATGAAATGGATCTTGAAGATGAACAAAGGATCTTGAAGGAAGATCACACCATTATGATGGCTAGATCTAGGGTTTGAATGATGAATCTTGAATGCATGAACCAAATCCTTTCAATGGCTTCAGTGCTTGAATCCTTGATCTTCAATGGAGATGAAGACTTGAATTCTTGAATGGATGCTTGCTTGATGACCTTGAGATCTTTAGAGAAATTGCTTAAGGATGAGATGTGAAAATGAGAGAGGAAGACCTCCTTTTATAGTGAACTAGGGCACAATCCTCTAGAGGGGCCACCTTGGAGAATTAAATCCCAATTAGGTCCGAACCTTTAGAAAATATACCTAGATTAAATGAAATTAAAGGATTTACCATCCCGAAACCCAAAATGATTAACCCGGAGGTGGGAAACTAAATATCCTAAAAGCCTGCAGCCCAAAAATTTTGGAAATTGGAATTTTGGAGAAAGGGGTCAAAATCAAGGTTGGACCTAACCTAGTCAGGTTTGAGATTGACCCTAACCTAGTTAGGTTTGACCTCGAATCTAACCCTGGTCCTGGATTGGTTTAGAACCAAGTCAAGAGGTCTCGGGGATGCCTAGAAACCTAGAATTGATGCCAGAACAGGATAGAATGTCAAGGATAGACGTAAAATCCTATGATTACTATTATGAAGGCTAGGAGGATCTATTTATACATCCTACCTAGAAAATAGAGCCATGGAAGAGGGAAAATTAGTAGAATCCTTAAGATCCTAACCGTAATTTCACCTAGAATGAAGCAGAAAAGAAGTGGAAAGCAGGGAGAAAGCTAGATCAAAGAAAAGATCAATTCAAGGAATTTGATGTGACCCTAAACCACTTAATCAGAGGGCTAAATGATCTTATCATGGAAGTGCTTCCATTTTAAGATGATACACTTCCTTAGCAAGGTAACATGATTTCTTCTTCTTTCCCTTGAATCTCCTTGGTTTCTCCTTCCTATCATTGTCAAGACATCTAGAGGCTATGTGTCCAATCTTATTACATGAAAAATATTTCAAAGGTAATTTACCTTTGTATTTACCTTTTCCTCTAGGTAAAATTTTTTCAAACAATGCTTCCAATTATTCATGCTCTCTTTCTTCAAACATGACAGTTTTGTAATCATTAGAGTAAAATTATGAAGATTTGTTAGATATTTCTTTTACTTTCCTAGAAGGTGCAATTGTCGATGATGACTTGAAATCAGCTTCAACCTTAGGCATTGAATAGATGTAAAATGGATTAACCTCTATTCAAATGTAAAGGGGGAAATATGAGATCTATTCTCAAAACCCAAATTCCCCAAAGAAGAGATCTGATTTGATCAACCAAAAGGTTAATGCACAATCAAATCAATTTTATGGAAAAGAGTAGGAATAGAGAGAGTAAATCCAATATTTCCCTATGAATGGAATTTATGCTTGGAATATGAAATAATTGAAATACAAGTACTAACCTCAAATTAGGGCAGATCTAGAAAATGTTGAATTCTAATGTCTATGTGCACTTTCAGGAAAATCTGAAACCTGTCCTGGATTGGAAATGTCGAGACAGAGAAAACCCATAAATATTTCCTCAAGATGGCTCAGCTCAGGTTTGACCCTCATAAAAGGTCAAATACCACATTCTTTATTTGAAGTCCGATTTGAATTCTATTTGCAGATCCCAAAAGTTTGCCGAAAAGGGCATCCAAATTCACTCTTAGATCCAAAACTCTGCACCTGTACTTGGAAGAAAATGGAGGTTTTTGTTGTATGGGGGGTTTGCCTTGGTCAAACCCCAATTTAGGAATTAACCTTGAAATTGAATTGAAATATATTGTGCATAAACAAAGTAATTGAAACAAATCACCTCGCTTATGTTGAAGTCCTTGTAGAGGATTCAAATCCTCAAATCCACAAGTAGGAATGGATGTAGGATTTAGGATGTCTCCAATCAATGGTATTTGATCTTCAACACCAATCTTGAATTGATCTTTGCATATGAGGAGGCTTGAATGAATGGAGAAGGATGGATCATCAAAGGGGGCTCCAAAGAGATTGAATCCTTCAATAGCTAACAATGGATCTCCTTGATGAATGGATGCTTGAAGACTTGAATACTTGAAGACTTGAATTCACTTTCTTGCACTTGAGAGTTTGATTGCAAAACTTGATGATAGCTTGCTTGGATGAGATGTGATGTGAAAATGAGAGAGGAAGGCCTCCTTTTATAATGATCTAGGGCACACTCATCTAGATGGGTCACCTTGGAGAATTAAATCCCAATTAGGTCCTCACCTTTAGAAAATATACCTAGATTAAATGCAATTAAAATATTTACCATGCCAAAATCCGAAATGGCCGACCCGGAGGTGGGAAAATAAATTTCCCAAAAGCCCGAAGCCCAGAAATTAAAAATCTTGAAAATTTGGAGAAAGGGGTCAATGTCAAGGTTGACGTTGACCTAGTCAGGGTTGACCTAAGACCTTGACCTAGTTAGGGTTGACCTAAGACATTGACCCTGATCCTAAGTTTGTTTCAGAATCAAGTCAAGAGGTCCCAGGGATGTCTAGAAACCTAAAAATTGATGCCAGAACAGGACAGAATGTCAGGAATAGACATAAAATCCTATGATTACCAAGATGAAGGCTAGGAGGATCCATTTCTAATTCCTACCTAGAAAATAGAGCCATGGAAGAGAGAAATTTAGGAGAATCCTTCAGATCCTAACCCTAATTTCACCTAGAATGAAGAAATCAAATGCAAGGAAGAAGTGGAAAGCGGGGAGAAAATCCAAATACATGCAAAGACCCAATCAAGGTGCTTAACATGACCCTAAACCACTTACTCGAAGGGCTAAATGCTCTTATCATGGAAGTGCTTCCATTTTAAGATGATACATTAAGCCCCCACTTTAGCAAGAGTATGGACTCGATGCAAACTCTTGGTAAAGGAGATCAGAATAAAAACATAATCTTATCATAATCCAAAGGACAAAGAGAAACCTTAAGCCCCTAGTGACTCAAGTCTTCATAAAATCCTAGATCACAATAAGAGAGACATCTCTAGAGAGAGAAAGAAGGTGTGATTACCTCACCCAATGAGAACTTATGTCCTGTTGTGAACCACATAGGAAAATGGTGCAACTGGAAAGATGGAATTGAACCGCCTAGTGAATGTGGCTACTCACTAGTCAACCCATCAAGGATTTATCCTTAGGAATATTATATTCCATAAGAATAAAACCAAAAATAAAAATAAAAGAGATCCAATCTTAAGGACACTTCTAACCTTAAGGGATCACAATAAATGTGTATATTTTAAACTGGAGGGATCAAGAGATCCTAAAATATTAATCTGTGCTTTAAGGATTAGTTACTAATCCAAAAAGGGAAAAGAAGTATCTTTAAAAATATGTGCGTATTGAAAAGTGTGTGTGTGCAACAGGTGAGCAGAGCATATGCCCCCACGTTAAAGTCATTGCTGAAACTTTAACAGAAGCAATGGCTTTAACGAAAACATAAACAACTCCACTGATTACGTTTCCACATCAAGATGCCCCCCGATGAAGACAAATCAAGGGAAATATCATAGAAACAGATAGAGAACACAGAAGGGATCTACCTACCATGGGGTCAGTATGATCATAGGATATTATTGCAAATGAATTGACATCATTCCCAAAAGACAGTGGAACTACAATCACAAAGGAGGAAAGATCACATAAGTTATATGAAGGAGTATCTTTTCGGACCATGACATGGAGACCAAAAATAATTAGTGCTACCATATCTCGAATCCAAGAAGATTACATAAGGAAACATTTATGAACAATAGTACATTTACCACATAACATTGAACAATGCATAGAAGAATAGAGATACATATAGAAGAGTTTGAACAATAGTTTCGATTCCTTCATCACCTTGCACCAACTGAGTAACAAGGATTGTATAAAAGAATCTAACAATATTTAGCAAACACATTATGGGAGAAGCACAGTACAACAGGAAAACACACAATAAAGCTACCACAAAGGAAAAGTTGATCAAGCATGTCACCTTCTCTCCCCATCTCATTGTATATCATTTAGGGAAGATGGGTAACTCGCAAGAGAGACTATATCCAATGTAGTAGGAATGATAGCTAGTTCCAAACAAGGATCCTCTTGAGAATCACTATGTTCGACACTAGGTGTATGAGTTAATTGTGCTGAAAGCAAATTAGGTAAATCAATGTCAATGTCAATAGTTTCATATTCATCATTAACATCATTAGTATCATCAAGAGTATCTTCCTCATCCAAGTTAACTAAAATAGGATCTAAGATACAAATAGAATCATCATAATCATGCATGTGAACATCATTATTAGTAGTAACATCTTCTAATACATTATGCATAGATTTATCGGAAGAAGGTAGAGATCGTTTAGCTTTAGCATGAGCATGTGACTTTTTACGATGTTCATTAGCAGATTGGTTATGTTTTGATTTATTTGAAATAGGTTGAGAACTAGGAGGAATGATCACAAGATCCATCATAGGTTCTTTAGGAAGATTAATAGGATTATTATCCATAGGAGAAACAATCACAGGATCTTTGATAGATTTGGTAGAAGGAACTTGATTAATAGAACTAGAAGCCACAATTAAAGGAGGTATCGAAGGTGTAGGTAAAAGACCATGATTAAGATCCATAGGAGGTGAACTTAATTCAAGGATTTTACGATGCTTATAAACTTGATATGATCAAAAAAGATTATCAGGGCGAGGAGGACATGAATTAGGTAGGGAAGGCCAAAAGAAATCTAGAGCAGCACAATCTCTAGGCCTAGAAGGTTGATATAGACTATGATTGATCATCTTCACTTCATCATCATGAATGAACTTAAGACACTTATGGATAGTGGAAGCAATGGCATGCATGGCATTCAACCAAGGAAAACCTAGCTTAACTTGAAATTGATCAGAAGTAGGAACAACAACAAAGGTAGTGTTCACAAGTTTTCCAAAAAGTTCAACCGGCAAGGTAATAGAACCAAATGATGGATAAAGGAAACCATTGCAAGTTTGAATCCACACATCCGATGTATCATAGAAGTCATGTTGTAAAATTTTCATAAAAATATTTTCTTCAGTGATAACATTGACTAAGGAGGTAGGATCAACAAGACAACCACAAGTAGGTATCTAAGAAATCCTAGCAGCAATGTAAAGGGGACCATCAGGAGCTTTAATAATCTTAGAGTCATCAAAGGTAATCAAAAGTTCCTGAGGTCTTTTATTCTTGAATTTTTGTCGAGGTTTAGGTTGAGGTTTCACTTTAGGTTTAGGTTTAACTTGAGGTTGAGATTGAACTTGGGGTGAAGGTGGAGTTGGAGATATAGACTTATCAACATGCTCCACTTGATTAACGACATGATTGAGATCATCCATCTTTGAATCATACACAATTTCCATAGTAGATGGTTGAGCAATAGTATTAGTATCATGCGTAGGTAAAGGGTTTGTATAGATTTGAAGGTTATGATTAGGAGGAGAGACAGATTGATTCCCATTACTATCCAGATTATCAACAAATAAAACCTTAAAATCGATTAGATCTTGAACCTTATGTTTTAAAGAATAACATCTCTCAGTATCATGACCATTCTGACGATGATATTGAAAAAAAGCATTTTGATCAAAAGATTTAGATGCAATCATAGTAGGTAAAAGAGGTTGAATAGGAGGTAAAGTAATCATATTAGCAGCTAACAACCTATTCATAATAGCATGTAAAGTTTCAGAAAGAGGAGTAAACGTACGATTTAATTGAAAAGTAGTGGATGCAGAAGTGGCATTATGAGATGCAACAACAACCTGATTAGCAACTGCATTCGCTTATTTGGTTATCTTGACATAATTATTGAATTTGTGAAACTTGTTTGGATTAGGAGTAGCATCACTCTTATCAACTGGAACAGGAGCCATTGGAGTGGTGCTCTCAAATTGACTCACTTGTAATTGATAATGATGAAGCGCTACACAAAGTTGTTGAAAAGAGGTAAATTCAGTAAGAAGAATCTTATCTCTAATATCCTTTTGCAAATTTGAAATAAACATACATTGAATATCAATATTAGGAACATGATAGGAAATCTGAGCATGCAAATGCTTAAATCTACCAATAAATTCAGTCAATTTTTCTTTAGCACTTTTTTTACAATGCATTAAATCAGTTAATGACACTTGCGGCCAATATTATTTTGAAATTGTTGAATAAAGGCATTAGCAAATTGTGGGAAGGAATCAATTGAATAGGGAGGCAAGGAACAATACCATTGTAAGGCCTTGTCACGAAAGGTTCTAGAAAATAGTTTGGCTAAAATCATATGGTCATGAGCATAATCAATACAAAGGATTTGGAATGTTTTAACATGATGAACATGATCTCCTTTTCTAGTATAATTCTCAAGATGAGGCATCTCACCTTGTTGAGGAATAGGAGTACGAATAATATCCTGGGACAAGGGACTTCCCATGTCACATGTAGGAATACTAAACTTGTTTTGAGTTAAGCAAGCAAGTTGTTATTGTAAGGATAACACAGTCTGAGCCAAACTGATGATTGTTGAATCATTAGAGGAAATAGGAGTAGCAACATTAGACACACTTGGTAAAGTGTAAGAAGCTAGAGGAATAGAGGACACAACTGGAGGAACACTAGGAACTACAGTTGGAAGCGGATTGGAATAAGTAAAAGGAACATTATGATATGAAGGTTGTGATATAGGAAGGGACATAGGAGGAACACTCATAGGAATAGAGGGAATCATCATAGTCACCAAAGAAGGAGTATAGATAGGAATACTAGGTAAAGGATTAGAAGGAGGTTCAACACTAGTGATAGGAGGAGTTAACCCTAAATCTTGAGCTTCTTGAGCTAAAGGTTTAACATTGGAATGCACAAGATGAGTAATACCACACAAGAGATTAATACCTTGATCACTATCATAGAGAACTTTCTTAAGAGCCTCTATAGCTTGAATGGAATCTTGATTATGCTTTTCTTGAAGAAGCCAATTACCCATTTTATCAAGTTCAGTGGAAAGTTTTTGGACTTGTTCAAGAGGAACTCTTAAAGCATCATCCTCATCATGAGATGAGTGAGAAGATTTTTGCTCCATAGTAGGATTAGAATAATGAAGAATCAAGTTATCATCCGAGATCCTAAGGAAAGGAGAAGAAGATTCAGGATCAAAGGCACCCATGAGTCTACAACTTCTTCTAACTAGAATGTTATAAGTAGGATTAGTGGTAGTAAAGCTCATAAACTAATGTAATGCAAATGAACTAAACTAAGAACACATTAAGCATGAATATGAAATCTAATTAGCATGGAAGATCAATCATAAAGGAAAAATCTAATACTAACAAGATAAAAGGAAAGCACAATAAGGCATCCAATTCCACAAAAGAAAAGAGAGTAAGTATGTCGGGTTCACCAAAATGGATAGATGAAGGTGAACACACATACAATAAGACAAAGGCATATCTAACACCAAAAAGAAAGAGAGTAAGCTAGTCAGGTTCACCAAAATTAATGATGAAGGTGAACACACATACAATAAGACAAAGGCATATCTAACACCAAAAAGAAAGAGAGTAAGCTAGTCGGGTTCACCAAAATGAATAGATGTAAAATGGATTCACCTCTATTCAAATGTAAAGGGGGAAATATGAGATCTATTCTCAAAACCCAAATTCCCCAAAGAAGAGATCCGATTTCATCAACCAAAAGGTTAATGCACAATCGAATCAATTTTATGGAAAAGAGTAGGAAGAGAGAGAGTAAATCCAATATTTCCCTATGAATGGAATTTATGCTTGGAATATGAAATAATTGAAATACAAGTACTAACCTCAAATTAGGGTAGATTTGGAAAATGTTGAATTCTAATGTCTATGTGCACTTTTGGGAAAATCTAAAACCTGTACTAGACTGGAAATGCCAAGACAGAGAAAACCCAGAAATCTTTCCTCAAGATGGCTCAGCTCGGGTTTGACCCTCATAAAAGGTCAAATACCACATTCTTTATTTGAAGTCCGATTCAAATTCTGTTCACAGATCCTAGAAGTTTACTGAAAAGGGTATCCAAATTCGCTCTCAGATCTAAAACTCCGCACCTGTACCTACAAGAAAATGGGGGTTTTTGTTGTATGGGGGGTTTGCCTTGGTCAAACCCCAATTTAGGAATTAACCTTGAAATTGAATTGAAATATATTGTGCATAAACAAAGTAATTGAAACAAATCACCTCGCTTATGTTGAAGTCCTTGTAGAGGATTCGAATCCTCAAATCCATAAGTAGGAATGAATGTAGGATGTAGGATGTCTCCAATAAGTGGTATTTGATCTTCAACACCAATCTTGAATTGATCTTTGCATATGAGAAGGCTTGAATGAATGGAGAAGGATGGATCATCAAAGGGGGCTCCAAAGAGATTGAATCCTTTAATAGCTAACAATGGATCTCCTTGATGAATGGATGCTTGAACACTTGAATACTTGAAGACTTGAGTTCACTTTCTTGCACTTGAGAGCTTGATTGCAAAACTTGATGATAGCTTGCTTGGATGAGATGTGATGTGAAAATGAGAGAGGAAGGCCTCCTTTTATAGTGATCTAGGGCACACTCCTCTAGATGGGCCACCTTGGAGAATTAAATCCTAATTAGGTCCTCACCTTTAGAAAATATACCTAGATTAAATACAATTAAAGGATTTACCATCCTAAAACTTGAAATGGCCGACCCGAAGGCGGGAAAATAAATTTCCCGAAAGCCTGAAGCCCGAAAATTAAAGATCTTGAAAATTTGGAGAAAGGGGTCAATGTCGAGGTTGACCCTGACCTAGTCAAGGTTGACCTAAGACCTTGACCTAGTCAGGGTCAACCTAAGACCTTGACCTAGTTAGGGTAGACCTAAGACATTGACCTTGATCCTAAGTTTGACTCAGAATCAAGTCAAGAGGTCCCAGGGATGTCCAGAAACCTAAAAACTGATGCCAGAATAGGATAGAATGTTAGGAATAGACATAAAATCCTATGATTACCAAGATGAAGGCTAGGAGGATCCATTTCTAAATCCTACCTAGAAAATAGAGCCATGGAAGAGAGAAATTTAGGAGAATCCTTCAGATCCTAACCCTAATTTCACCTAGAATGAAGAAATCAAGTGCGGGGAAGAAGTGAAAAGCGGGGAGAAAATCCAACTACATGCAAAGACCTGATCAAGGTGCTTAACATGACTCCAAACCTCTTACTCAGAGGGATAAACACTCTTATCATGGAAGTGCTTCCATTTTAAGAGGATACAGACATACTATTGTCATAATTTCTTAATTCAAATGCAATCAACTTTCCTATTAAAGAATCTAGGGTAACAACAATCATTCCTAGAGATAAAAGCTCTTGAATAACTAAAAATCTAATAGAATACTAAGGTAAAAGAGTTATTAATACTTTTCTTACCACATATTGTTTAGGAAGATTACCTCCAACACCTTGGATAGAAACAACAACCTCTTTGATTCTCTGACTATATTGCTCAATGTTCTCATTTTATTGAATTCTCCTCTCATCATATTTTCCTCTCAAGCTATCAAGTTTTTCCTTCTGCACATGTGGATCTCCACCATAGATAGTTCTTAGCTTTTACCATATCTCATGAGTGGTATCCAAGTCTTTGACATCTATAAATTTTGCATCTGATAAACTACTTGCAATGGCTTCCATAGTAGCAGTGTGTCCTTGTCTTTTCTTCAATTGATCTTGAGTTATGATTCTTGATGGGACAACATATCTAGTAACCACATGATCCCAATACTAATCACCTATACCTTTGAGGTATAACTTCATTCAATTACACCATACTGAATATTTTTCTCTTGTAAACTTAGGACCTTCCTTTTGCATCATCTTTGGATCTCTACCTCAAGCTGTTAAGATTCACCACAATAGAGGAACCTTTTCTTTGATACCAATTATTAATACTAATATTAGATTACTAAAAGGGGATGGGTGAATCAGTAATCTACCAATTATCCATCTTTTTATCCCTTTTCTCTGATACCAATTATTAATACTAAGCTTAGATTATTGAAAGGGGATGGGTAAATCAGTAATCTACCGATTATCAATCTTTTTATTCTTTTAAAACTTTACCACAACATTCATAAGTTTGTCGTTTAACATCATCAAATGAAAATATTAACCATACACACATCCACAAAATAATGAAACACTTGACACATATGTTTATCTCATAGAAACCCAAACTAAGAAAAAACCATGGTGGAGATTAGTACCCACTAAATGATGTACTTTTCTTAAGTACACCCTGTGAGGAGCTTAACCATGTTAGGAGTTTTAAAAAAACACTATTAGGTGCTACCTAGTTAAGGGATTTACCTTTAGGTCTGTTAAAAGTATCCTCATTGGAGAACTTTAAAAATAAGCTAATGTGTCACCTTGTTAGAGGATTTACAATAGGGGCCTATTAGGATCCACTCGATTAAGGGATTTTGACTATTGTAACTATTAGGGAATAATAGGAATAATGATCTATAAAATAGCACTACCTTTTCTTGATCAGATCCACTAAAGAATACAATCACTTCTTACCACACTTATCTCTTCCTTATCTTGATCGTAACTCACAATTCACACCGCACTTTCCCAACACATGATCAACACTCAAAAATATCAACTTCATCCTTTATATATTGTTCATCAAGCCTTTAATTTTTCCACCACCTTAGGATTTCCCTAAATGATGTACAATTCAAATTTCAATATTTGCGGTTAGATTGAGTGCATCATATAATAATATTAAATATATACAATAAATTTCTTATATTACGTCGGCTATCAAAAGGATTTACATGGAAATTTGAGTCCAGGAGTTAAACACATTTTGACTACACATTTCCTTCTTCATGAATTTTCTCCACATGCTAGAATCAAACAATGTGATGCCATATTATCGCCTCTAATCTTTAATACATGTCATCAAATGATGACTAACTTAATATTGATAATCTCAACACTTTCACTGATCACCAATCAAATATTTAATCACACTTGCTCAAGAAATTTAACACTTTAACTTGTTAACAACTCCGACTCTATTATATGGTCTACTATCTTCCACTCCAGTCATCCAAAATAGTTGTGATTGTAACCATAGTATTAAAACACTGTTGGAAACCATATCCTCTAACCACATTACAAGAAATAACTCAGAGTTGACAAAACACTCGAATCACCTATCACCTATTACTAACTATACCTGCAGTTGTACTATTAGCCTTCTTCTAATCATAACTTATTCATCGATCAATATCAATAGTAGAGTTCATGCATTTAACATTTTGATAAGTCCCTTAGTCTCCCATATGAATTACTACAACTAAAACTCAATGAAATAATCTGATCACCATTCATATGCTTGCCAACTTACTAGCAACACTTGACATTAATGACAACTCAATAAATGATCCCCATGCAATCAAATCTATCTCATTTCAATACCAATAATCTCTTTCCATCACTGCATCATTTATCATTAGTTATGCCAATAGGGGGAGACACATCAAAGGGATTAGTGGTGATAAGACCACCATGTAACAGAGGAGGTGATAGCACCAAAGGAGTAGGGGGGCCAAGTACATGAGGGACCTCCTCTTAGTACACTTTGATACATTTTTGCATTTTTTTACATGAGATGAGATGTATAGCGGAACTTAGGTGAACATGCATTATTGATATATATTTTTTGATGTACTATTCGATGGAATCGATTTACCATTTATATTTTCATGATGATACTATATGGACTATGGACATTTTAGTCATGCTTATATGTTAATATAGTTACCTTGATGATGTTTATATGAGTACTATGTGATGTGTGTGATTGTGGCTTGTGGATGGACATATTTATTATGCAAACATACGATGGTACTAACTCATGAGATTCTTATATGTGGTGTTCATGCTTATATTATGGATGGATGTACTATTATGTTTATGGATGCATTATTTGTATATGATGGTTTAGTATATGATGCATTATGACACTAACATGTTTTATGCAAGATGGGATGTGATTGTATGTGATGCATTAATGATGTAATGCTTAATCATTTATGCATGTATTTTAATGATTAATGATTAATGTTGTGAATGTATAGTATGGATGTATGGATATGAAAGATATGTAATGGATAAAATGTGAAATGATATGTATAATAATTAAATGCAAATGTTACCACTAAATGAAAACTATATGAAAATGAAATCTAATATAGAACCACAAAATGAATGTAGTAAAAGACTCTATATAAATAATCCAATGAAATGGTCATGAAAACTAAAATGAATATGCAAAGTGATATGTTTTTTTGTATCGAAGTAACCAAGAAGAACATATAGCTAGTGTAAGGTGACATGAAAGATGAATAAGAAGTATTCACTATGCAAGATTGGAAGACCTAACTAATATGAAAATTTAACCTAGATGCAAAACTAATCTAAAAATGCAAAAGAGAAGGATTTCATGGTAATTATATCATGTTAATATTAGAGAGCACACCCTAGTTTGACTTTGCAACAAGAGGTATGCATCACATGCTAGAGAGCATAGATGACATGATTTTGTTGCATGAAATGGACTTTCAGACAAACAAGGATAGATGTATGAACATACTGGAAATTCAAACAACCATCGTGGAGCCAATGCAATAGATCCATGGTGGGAGTGTAACACTCTTCCCCTAGTGAGGTATGCATAACCATGATCACCTAATCAACACATATTCCCCAAATATACCAACAAATAGACCATGCCACAAAAGACACATATTTAAATGTACACCATTCATAATATACCAAGATATAGGAGATCAAGGAAACCATGAGTAGGTTCCATTGAAACACAAATGATAAAATAATCAAGAAGGCCTCATGACCAAGTAGTCATTCGGCTCACATTTCTTTCCATGAACATAATTGGATTATTTAGGATTGGATGAGATGACATAGGAACCATGCATCCTAATGGGCCGAGATTAGATGATTGATCAAAGTGGTAAGAGAATTCGCTAGCAATAATGTTAAGAAAATGATAGCATAGTGATTGAGTCTGAAAATGTCATAGCCAAAAGGCATTCCTTTTATTATGACCATGATGAACGCCTTGTCAGGGAGGGAGGGAGAAAAACATGGGATGGATGGAAAAACTAAAAAGGATCCCCACATAGATAGAGGGGAGACAAGATGAAGGGAAAAAAGTATAGGTGGAGCAAAAGCTAGATAGACAATGGACCAAGTTTGATTGCACATGGCACCTGGAACAGGTTATCACCATGGTACTTGTCCAGAGCACTTGTTGCTAAGTTTTCACTACTGGATGGTATATTTCTTTGATTTTTTAAAGTTTTTTTAGGTTTCATCAAGGCACCTATTTACTAGGTTTTCACCAGGATGATGATTTTTTTAGGACTTTTTTCTAATTTTTTAGGATTTTTTCATGAACATTTTTTGATGTTTTTGAATTTTTTCAAGAACAATATCTAATTGTTTTTGGATTTTTTAGGACCATAAATTATTGTACATGAATTCTTCTTTCTTGATAAAGTGTAGAACCACTTCAAATGCTAAATATTTTTAGGATCAGGAATCTACTCTCCCTCTGATGTAGCTATTTGATATGTGTAGACACCTAAATTCATCCTTTTAACATTAATTAAATTTAATTTAATTAATGACCCGTAATAATATTATAGTTAATTTTTAATTGTATTTGTTAAATTCATCTATGTATTTAATTATAAAAATTCACTAATTATAGTATTTGAATTAAATTTAAATGCTACATTTCATAATGTATTAAATTTAATTTAATACATGTTGCTCCATATTCCCCTTTTAAATAAAACTTATTGTATTCTCTCACATTCTTTATTTCTACTAAGCCATGATTAAATTAAATTTTATTTAATTTAATCCTAAATCCAACCTAGATACTATCCTACACACATCATTTTCTATCTAATAAACCTACTCATTAATTAACTAAGGTTAATTAGGCTATTTTTAAATTACCATTTCAAAAATTGCCAAAATTTGCATAAACAAGGCTTCTTACAATTTTGATGACACTTCTTACACCTTCCAAAATTGTGAAAATGGACTTTTTTTCTTACACATTTCTTACACACACACATGTACTTGGAGTACACATTGACCTCTCACATCCCAAGTTGCTCACACATGTGTGAGAAATTCTTGGACTTTGCATGGCTTATGTGTCTCCTTGGTGGCACTTATGTGGATTCCACATAGATGCCACCTCATCCCAGCCCTCCAAAATCCTATAAATAGGACCCTTGCCTCAAGAAAATCATCCATCATTTTTATGTAGAATTATAATGTTAGTTTGATTTTGCATTTAGAGTTTTTTTTACTAACAATTTGGTAGTTGCTAGATTTCTCTTAAGTTTTTAGAACTTAGTTTACTCCATGCTTTAGCTTCATTTGCATTTGTTACTTGCATGTCATTGAGCTTGAGGATTTCTTTCATAGCTCTTCCTTGAGCTTCTTTGGTTTCTTGCGTTGAATACTTGAGGGTTTCTTCCATAGATCCTCCTTGGGTAGTTCAAGTTTTGTTTTAATTTACCTTGCATTCATAGTGGGATTCATACTTGTGTTGGGAGAGAACACCCACAAATATCTCTAAGAGTTTAAATCAAGCAAGTCTTGGGTGCACTTGCTTATTGCTCATCGGAGGTTGTGGAGAAAAAATCTTTGTTTAGTTCTTGCAAATTTCATAAGTGTTAGATTTATATTTGAATATGTTGTTTATTTCTAACATTTGAATGCTTAATCTTGCTCTTAACAGGATTAGTTTTCATCGCATACATTTTTGCATGCCCAGTGGGACCCACAATCCCATTTTCTAACCATTCTTCTTGATCTTGTGAAGGTTTCCTGTGAATTTTCTAGATAGGCATCTCCGCTAGACCAGAGGCATCTCCACCTAGACACAGGCATCTCTACACACATGTGTCTCTGCCAGAAAAGAGTTTTTCTCCCATTTTAGTTTTTTCTAATCAATAAAAGTGGTGTTTAATAATTACATTAAGGCTAATGATCATTATTAAAACACCTTACTATATCTCCAAATGAAGGAAAATACATAAAACTAATAAAATCTTTTTTTTGTGTGTAGATAGGTGTCTCTGCATGCACACAGGTGTCTCTACCAGAAAAGGGAGTTTCATTTGTTTTATTCTTTTTAGCTTATTAAGTAAATTTTTTTGACATATTAAGATTAAAAAATCATTATGTCTTTGTCATAAGAAACCTTTTTATGCATTTGTAAATTAATGGGAGCATAAAGCCTTAAACATTAGTGGTTAATATTTTCTCTGTATAGACAGACATCTCTGCCAGTACACATGTGTCTCTGCTTGTACACATGCATCTCTGCCTGGAAACAAGCATCTTTGATAGACATGCATCTCTACCTGTAGACAAGCATCTCCACCTCCAGACATGTGTCTCTACCTATACACAGGCATCTTTGCCCAATTTCAACACTTTTTCATAATATCTTGCATTTTAAGTTTGTTGATTTGAGTTTTTTAGAAGATATTGCATTTTATGACTTCTAACAGTGATTTTGTAGAACGTTGACCAATATTTGAATATTCTAAGACTACTAATTTTTTTATTTTTCAGGATGTTGTTAGAAGACCAAACACATTAAACTACTTACCAAAGTTGTTTTGTAGCTTGCCAAGGAGATTCAATCAAACATTGTTTTTTCTTAATGATTTCTTAGGCACCTAGCATTAATTAGTAGGTTTATTTTTTTGATAATGATTCATTAGCTAGGGGATTATGCTCTTTTCTCCATGTGGGAAAATCAGAAACCTAAAACCTTTTGAATTATTGTCTTAAAGAAAAGACTTGGAATTGATCATTTGTTTGGTGTGTTTGGGAGAAAACCTTGTTGAATAGGAGATTATGCTCTTTTACCCTTGAGGGAAAATCAAAAATCTAGACTCCTTGTGGCCAATCCATGCATTTATTTTCAATCCTTTAGATGGGCCTGTCAATGAGGTAAAAAGCTCCTGGGAACAACCCATGTGAGAATGAGGTGTTAGCCCACCACTCCAACTCATGTTAATAAAATTTTCTTTTAGGGGTTAAAGCGTCAAAAGCTGGATGACATTTGAGCTTATACATGGCTCTCGCCTAACATTTAGTAGGGCCTCACAGTCTTAATCATGTTTACATGACTACTTGTGTCAAGGTTCTTTATGGGGCTATATGTCCTAGTCGCGCTTGTGCAGACACATAGTGTGTTTGAATGGAGACCCTCTCTAAAATCCATTACTTAGAAGCCACCTGATTCACCCCTAAAAGGTTGATAATCTATGTGCGAGGAGAATAGTAATCTCCCCAAGACACTCACCATATTGAGCCCCCTTCAACGTTAACACTTTGATAATATAACATCATGGCTGGAGCCATTACGTGCTTGGTGATGACCGTATTCAAAGGAGTTGTTGGGTGTGTTCCTAAGTTAGCAAGAAAAGGGTTTCAATCTCAACCAAATTCATTTTATGGATAAAGAGTGTGCTTGTTACTTTCATTACAAAAAAAACTCGTACACTTGAATCTTGCAAGGTTGCTTTGTCCCTTGCAGGATTATAATTGACAAATGTGCTTGTAATCCAAACATTTGATGTATGCATGAAATTGGTTCTTTCCAAGAACATCCTTTGATCTATCAAGATATTGTCCTCAAGTCATGACTGATAGTGTTAAACATAAGAAAGGAAAAATTCTAGTTGCATGAGTCCATAGAGAGAAGAAAATCATTGATTAAAAGACTAAAGCCAACCAATCTTATTTGAAACCCATTCAAAAATTTCTAGAGGCTATTGAGAAATTAGATAAAATCATCTACAATAATCGAGTTTCTAATTTTGTTTCCAAGAACAAAGTGAACATGGCCTTTGTCACTTGGTAATCCTATGACTAAGTACCTTTGACCTTCTTTCTTCATCCTCTTCAAGTCATTCATCCCTTTCTCATCTTTTAACACCCTTTTCTTCATCCACATTCCAAAACATTAGGAGCATTAATTAGAATCTTGGATTTTAAATCAGGATCAGATCAATCCATATTTCACACCTTCATCAAGCCATAGGGTGAAAGAATGATTCCAATAGTGTCTCATAGACCTTAATTTCAAAGTAAACATTAATCCCTTACCACTTTGAGAACTGAGTCTTTCTCTAGTAGTCCTAATCTAGTCCTATTTTGTTTGGGGATCATTAGTCTATCACCGAAACAAAAGAAGTCTTTAAATCAAAACCAATCTTATGTTTTCATAATCACAAGGTCTTGTTTCACCTAGGTTTATTCTAAACCTTTAAATCCAATCAATCCTTGAGGCTTAGTTCCTCTTTAATCCAATCTCATCAATCGATCTAATTCTCAATCAAATCAATCAATCCAATCAATCATCAAGACTTAATCATTAGTCCAAGTTTCTCCTAGTTCACAAAATCATTTTCTTTCCCTACCTCATCAACCATTCACGCTTCTTCAATTCAACCATTCTAAGGTCCCTCGTGCATGGTACTTACCTAATCATAAGAAAAACTAAGACAAGAATCTCTCACCATGGATAACGATTAGGAAACTACCTATCAAGAAGACTTTAATGACGAAGAAGAACCCCACATGGAATCTAACATAGTAGTACCTGAAAGTGTCAGTTCCAATCCATGAGCTAAAGAATTATTTGAGGATCCTAATAATTTAAGCTTAGTGGAAGACCTAATCCAAGACAACAGTACCATCATCTTCATGAATCTTATCCAAAGGGGTGTTACCCTCCTTGATAATTTTGATGAAACTTTTCTTGAGAACAAATTGATTCAAACCAAAAAAATAAAAGTAGCGCACATAATGCCATCGAAATCTATTAATACAACTCAACCTCCCCCCCGATACACTTGAATTAATATGAAAAATTTTAAACAAGCCTAACTTAAACAATGGGGTGAGTAACAATGGTTTAAGTGCGGGTCATGCACCTGAACAATAACTAGGGTCCTCAGGATGATGCTCTGCTTCTATTTTCTTGAAGCCTAGTGGAGTCCTAAAAAATCAAAACTCTGCACAAACAAACAACACCAATCAAAGACATAACACCAATCCTCCCCCTTTGGCAGGACATAATGGATCATCAAGAGAAGAAACACATCAAGTCCATACGATCATTACTAATCCTCTTGAATTAGTCCAACAAATTGATGAGCTCAAAGGCATGATGATGGCTATGCAGAAAGGCAGGAAGAAGGAATTTTCTTTTGTAGAAATATGTCCTTATCCTTTTGAAAAATCAATCACTCTCCAACCATTCCCCTCCAATTTTGAAATGCCAAAATTTGATAAATACAAGGGAGACTCATGCCCTGCGCAACATATCAAGGAATTTTATGTAGCAACACAATAGGTTTCCCACAATGATCATCTTCTCCTAAGACTTTTCACTAGGAGTCTTGGAGGACTAGCCTTAGAGTGGCTATTGAACCTCCCTCCTAGTTCCATCTCCACCTTTCATGATCTCACTAAAAAATTTGTTACACAATATTATTATAACATGGAACATCAAGCATCCCTCAGTGATTTGTGTAACATGAAACAAAGAAATGGAGAAACCTTTTCCATCTTTCTCCAAAGTGGCAACATCTCACCTATCGCATGCCTTGGAAAATCCTAGATTCACATCTAGTTGATATCTTTACAATGAATCTGGTTACAAAAATGTCATTTCAAATGAAAATGGCCACCCCAAATTCCTTCGAGGCACTCATTAAAAGGGGGAAGTCTATTAAAGATGGACTTTTGATGAAAGGAGCAATAAAACACTATACCCCTAATTCATCTAACAATACTAATGATAAACCCAAGTTCTGGTCTAAGAACAAAGGTGTTGTTAATGATGGAGTAACAGATGCTAAACATGTCCAAAATGTCCAAGCATCCAACAACAATAACCAAGGCAATCGCAACAACAATGATCAGAACAATAATCAAACCAATCCGAATAATCAAAGCAATCAAAATAATTTGAATAACCAGAATCAAAATCAAGGATCTAGTTATTGTGGCTCTCTATTCTCACGATATAATGGAAACAACAACAATAATAATAATGATGATAATTTACACAGCTAGTAGATTCTCTTGATGTGATCTTCCGACGTCTAGTCGATCAAGGGATGATGGTTTACCCTAACACCAGGCTTTTCAAAGAAGATCAACCTAAACCTAGCTGGTATAAGGATAATGAATATTTTGATTATCATCACATAAAAGGGCATGAGTTTAAAAAATGCATGAAGTTTCATCATTTTGTGCAAGATTTGATCGATGATGGTAAAATTGAAGTAGAACAAAAAAATGCCTCTACTTCTGACGCCTAAGTAAAAATGTATTCTAAATGCTTTCTAGAACATAATCAAAATAATACATCCACATCCAAGGAATTTTCTTACGGTTATTCAATAAAAAAAATCTTAGGAGATGAATGCACTTATGGAAAATTAGCTGAGAATGATGTCTATGGCTTTGACTCACTATGTGGCCATATTGAACAATCTGAAACCAATATAAATACCTTGACTTTGAAGAGTGTGGACTACAATGTTACTACCCACAGCCCTCGGGTGACTGTACAAGCTGCTACCAATCCACCTGTTGTAGATCTACCTACTACATCATCTACCTTGACACAACCTACATTGTGTTATGACTTACTTTCCCAACTAAAGAAGACCCCTACATAGATATCCATACTAGAGATTTTGCACACATCCCCCATTCACAAATAGGTCCTTGAGAATTCCCTAATTGAGTCTCACATCCCAGAAAATATTAATGCCTCTCAATTCCAAGAGATGGTCAGAAATTTGGCTGCCCAACAACACCTGGTATTCACTAATAAATATTTCCAAGGTCTTGACCTTCATCATAATAAACCACTGCACATCCAAGTCACCATCCATAACACCTAGATTAAAAGAGTCCTTATAGACAATGGATTCAGTCTGAATCTTTGTAAATTAAGCATGATCCACAATATTGGTCTTTCTGAGGGCCTCATTGATGTAAATAAAAGGATAACAATAAAAACATATGATGACAAAGAAAGGGTGAGAAAAGGTCTCATTGTACTCCCCTTACAAGTGGGCACAACCCTTATTGAAACTATCTATCATGTACTTGATTAGATCTACCCTACAATATCCTTTTGGGCTGGCCATGGATACATGCTATCTTAGGTGTCCTGTCCACATTTCACTAGTGTTTAAAATTTACACACCATGGAGCTAGAATCACCATTCTAGGAGATCATGAACCCTTTCAATATTGCAAGAGGTTGGAAGGAAAGCAATCAAACTACTACCCATTGAATGAATATATTCATCCTATTTTACAAGAGCTTCCCGCCCAGCACACTTTTTTTGAAGAACAGTTGTCTAAACAAGCCAAGGGAAAGGAAAAGGCTACCCAAGAAAAGAATACTAAGCCTGAAAAGAAAGTTAGGTTCACGGATCAAGGCCCAAGGGAATATAGGTTTGAAAATGCCATGTGCATTGGTCAACTCGCCATCTCTCCTAGGTCTTATGGAAAACCTTCACAGCTCTTCCCTAAGGAAAATAAAGAAACCATGAAGTTTAAAAAAACCACATTTGAACATTGGGGATCTCTTTCAGACAAACATATGGAGGATAATGTTCTTTCTTAGTTGTTTGATGAAGAAGAAGACAAACCTATAGACATTCCTAAAGGGAAGTATATAAAGACCACATCCATTGTTGAAAGCATGGGATATCATGGCACTAGCCTTAGAGAAAATGAAATTGGAAGAAAAACTCTCATTAAAGAAACTGGATACCCCCGAGGAAGAGGACTGGGTTCCATAGAAACTGAGAAAACATTTGCCAATGACTATTGTTTGATTGACTAAGGAAGAGTTCTTTGAAGTCCCTTTCCATTACATTGAAGATGATCTTGATCTCGTGTCCTCCATATCACCCAATCTGACCTTTCCTCACTTGAACTTCCCCTTACCAATCCTGAACTAATCGATTGGGACCAACAAGATTCACCACCTACCTTAGACATATGCGATTCAGAAGAGGTAGTTCTAGCACTTTTTGGACTAAGAAATCTCCAAGAAAATGAACATCAGATTCACTTCAGTGAGAAAGCCTACTTTGGTAGCCAAGTCAACTCCCTTAGTCGAAAAAATGAAGAAAAAGAAAATTAAAAAAATTGATAAAACATCCTTGGGTGAAAAAATTTCAGAGGCACTTGACGAGCATCATTTTTACACAAGACAACAAAAGTGGTGCTAGAAGGGGGGCCCTTGAAAGGGAGACCTCAAAATATTGGATGATTCTCTCCTGAAAGGTTTGAACGAGTCCTCAGATCCTCACCAAAAAAAGGGGAATTCCTAGAACTCAGAGAAGTTCGCAGATCTTGCAGCAGCAAAGAAAGACTCAGAGAGGATGTTTCATACTAGCTTAATCTTCCTCCATTTCCACACATTGCTACCCTACTCGGTACCGCTCCACCACTAGCCCCAATGGCCTTCTTAAAAAATGCACAAAGTTCTCCATTGGCTCTACAAGGATAGGTTCATGACCTACCCAAAAACCCCAAGAAATTCTATCCATGCTTCATCTATGGGGAATCCAAGACAGTGGAAGAGCACATCCGCGCCTTTTAAGAATTATGTAACAGCAAGGAGATTGCACATCAGGATGTTGTGTGCCACCTTTTCCCCTACACATTGGGGGAGTTTGCATATAATTGGTACTTGAACTTGGCTTGGGCATCCATCTCCACCTGGGGGGAATTTGAAACAAAGTTCCTAAATCAATTCAAGCTATATGTGGACCCAACTAATCTTCACCATCAATTCATTTCAGTTAGAAAGGACCATAATGAACCAATTGCCATGTTCAATCACCAATTTCATAAGATGTACCAAAAATTGGAGGCTCCTTACACTGTACCTGAAGGCATTGCTATACAAGTTTACCTAAGGGCCTTGGATCTGTTAACTTCCATATTTTTGAAAAGGCTACCCACATGCGACATTGATACTCTAGAGAAAGTTTGTAATGAAGCTATCACATTCACCCAACAAATGGATCCACAAGGAGGTGGAAACTATGGTTTCTCACTAGCATTGGGGAATGCTTCCATGACTGGTCCACTCACAGTAAATAATCAACTCTTGGTGCAGCACATCCCAAGACTCAATCCAGTGCTAGCCCCATACACTGCTGCCCCACCACTCACCATCACATACCCAGGATGTGATGCACATAAGGTAGCTTTGTGTGAACAAAATATTGTTGTCCCAAACAAGCCAAACCATGCCTTAGTGAATGAGTTGGATGCCATAAAAAAGATATTGTCCAAGTTAACAGGTGAGATCACCAGGATGAAGCTTAATCCACCTCAAAAGCAGGGGAACTACCAACAACCAACTGCTGCCCCAAACACCTACTCCCAAAATCAAAATCATAATTATGGTGGTTATAACAACAACAATAACAATAACAATGGAGATTATGGAAATGATTCTCAAGATAAATTGTATGGTAAAAAATAAACTAATAGAACTTGGAACACACGCCCCAATAGTGGTAGCATACCCTCTGACAATGCCAATGCCTTTAACTCATCTGAGTTCAATTTCACTCAAGCTCCCAACACACACCAATTAGATAATGAGTATAGGGGAGAGTTTGAAAATCAACTGTGCCAAGATCCCGATAACTCCCAGACTCACTTTAGTGCCATGGTCTTCAATTCCTATGACCCGGGGACAGGGGGAAGTTTCATCGATAACACAACTGAAAAGGAATTTGTATTCCCCTTTAGTCAGCAAAGTCAGCTTGAGTACTTTGAGGTCCATGCTTTTCAAAATAATAATAGAAGCAATTATAATCTGAGAAGCCAAAGGGAACCTCTAATTGATGGTATTCCCCTAGGAATGCAGCCCACTCCATTTGACCCATGGGCTAACAATAATCCTACACCTCCTAGAGGTCCTAGTGCCATTGGTACCCTGATAATGCAATGCCAGCCCACCATGCTAAAGAATCCAGCTTGGGCCACCAAAAAGTATAGCGCACTAGAGGAACTAAAGAGAGTTAAAGCCAATATGTCAATGTATGACATGTTGCAAAGTTGTCCTTCATAGAGAGAGGCCCTCCTAAAATCACTGGATCATTCCAAATTGGTCTCATCTAGCAGTAATGCTAGAAATTCATCCAATGTCAATGTGGCTGAGGCAAAGCCAACCATGTTCAAAGACAGGGTAGAAGTACCCCCATTCTTGCTCAGCCTTCAAATTCTTGGAAAAAACTTACAGAACTTCCTGATTGACTTAGGGGCTTCATGTAACATCATGCCATTATCCATATGACACAAGCTAGGGATGAACCCTCAACCAACCAATAGGGTTGTGATCTAATTGGACAAAATAGAGGTCAAAGTCATTGGGGTCCTGAAGGATACACACATATAGTTAACCACTGACCCTAGGATCCAGGATTGTATCGACATACATGTGGTGGACATCCCAAAAACATATGGCATGTTACTCAGCAAGAAGTGGACCTGGTCCTTGAGAGGTTGGTTCTCCACAGATTTCACTCAACTTTGGCTACCTTGGAAAGGACTCAATAGTCAAATCAATATTGATGTTGAACCTAAACTCAAGCAGATGATAACCAAATATAATACCCCAAATGAATTCCTATTTTCACAAGCTGATCTGGGGGTGTACCGATTCGATAAGGTTTTGACATTTCACCTCAAAGAGGAAGAATATGTAAATGATAGCCCTGTACAATGGTTGATGCATACCTAAATTCCCAAGGAGATCCTCGTGTAGTTGTAGGAAATATGATGAAAAACATAAAACATTTTGGCCAGGATGCTAACCCAAACATACTAATGTTCTCGGGATATTGTCACCTGTGCCAGACAAATTATTTAGAGTTTGAATGCCAAGATTACCATAGCATGATAATTCAAGTAGTGAACCAAATGTCTTGCATGCCTAAGTTTACGAAGAGGACAACAACACATTCAGATGATGATAGACGTCCCCTTAGTGAGAAACCATAGGTCCCCATAGCTGAGTTCCTTATACCAGAGGAATAGAGTTCCTCCAATGATGGTTTCTTACCCCCATGGCACGAAGTATGGTGTGACGTGAAAGCCAAACAAAAGATGAAATGGGTTCCCCTCTCTACAAGGGAAAACCCAGGCGTAGAGGATATGGAGGCCTCGATCACAGAAAATGTTTCACCACTAGAAAACTCTCCTAAACCTCAAGTTGGCATACATCCACTAAAGGACGCATTGGAATCCAAAGCTAAGCCCTCTTCTCATAAGGGTCATCCCATATGGAAGCTCAAGTTTGATGGCTCCAAATGTAAACAAGGAGCAGGGGCCAGGATAGATTTGGTCAACCCCCGAGGTGTTTCATACTACATTTCTTATAGGCTACAATTCTATTGCACCAATAATGTTGTTGAATATGAGGCGTTGGTACGAGATCTCCTCATGGCCCATGAAAAGAAGGTGAAAGAATTCATTGTAGAAGGAGACTCACAATTAATAGTTAGACAGATGTAGAGCTAGTATTCATGCACTGATAAGATGTTGGCATCTTATCGTAACCACGTGTGGGATTTGATCAAAGATTTTGAAGCATTTAATATCCAGAGTGTCCCAAGAAGAAGGAATACTATCACTGATGCTTTGGCAATATTATAAAGTTCCTCACAGCCATTGGAAAAGTCTAAATTGAAGAAATTCTTTGTTGAGCTGGTGGCTGTCCCAGCCATTCCAGATAATGTCACAAACTTCTAGGTATTCCAGGATGACCAATAGATACTAGAGTTCATCATGAGTGCCAGAGTCTTTAAAAGAAAATACATTGATGAAGAAGAGGATGAAATGGAAGAATCAGATGATCTAGGGATTTTGAACTTGAAGACTAACTCCATCCTAAAAGGAATGGTAGCCCTGGAAATAATTTTTGACAAGGACAAATATGCTCGTGAAAGAGGGAAGACACCAGTAGTAGGAGGTGATGACTGCAAACTCTAATATTTGGGCACACAGCTGGAACCTAGGGAGGTTCATATTAGAAAGGTCAAAAATTATTGAAGAAAAGAGGTAGATGGTAGAGTTACTCATGAAGTACAAAGATTTCATAGCTTGGAGCTATGAAGACTTAAAAACTTATGATCATGTAATCATTGTACACAAAATCCTATTATAACCAGATGCTAAACCTTTTTGCCAAAGACAAGGGCCGGTGAATCTGGTGATTGAGCCAGTAATCCAAAAGGAAGTACAGAAGTTGCTCGATAACAAGATCATCTTTCCCATTTGACATTTGACTTGGGTAGCGCACCTCATCCCAGTAAGAAAGAAAAGTAGAGAAGTGTGGTTTTGTATGGATTTCTGCAATCTGAATAGATATTTTCAAAAGGACAACTACCCATTACTGTCCCTCGACGAAGTGTTGAAAGTGGTAAATGGCTCCCAGATGATATATTTCCTCTATGGTTACTCTAGGTACAACCAAGTCATGGTAAAAGAAGAAGACCGCCTGAAGAATGCTTTCACAATAAAGTGGGGGATGTTTTCTTAGTTTTGTATGCCATTTGGTTTTATCAACGTGGAAGACACTTTCCAACGAGTGATGGATGAGGCATTTAAAGGCCTGGTCAAAAAGTGTATTGTTATTTATATGGATGATCTCATGGTGTTCTCCAGAAACTGTGTGGACCACATTGAAGATCTACACAAGGTATTGAAAAGATGTCAACGTTACAGAATCTCGCTAAATCCTAAGAAGTGCATCTTTGGGGTAACCCAAGGAAAACTCCTTGAGCACATCATATCTGAAACAAGTGTTTCAATCGACCCTAAAAGAGTCAAGGCTATTCTCAAATTGGTTCCCCCGAATAGCTAGAAAGAGCTAAAATCTTTCTTTGGAAAGATAAACTTCGTTAGAAAGTTCATCAGTGGGTTTGTAGAGATAGTACATCTATTGAATGACATGTTGAAAAAGGATGCTAAGATTGAGTGGAGTGCTCTAGCAAAAGAATCCTTTGAAGAACTAAGACATCCATTGCTACCACTCTGGTTCTAGTCAGCCCCGATTATTTTTTGCCATTCAAAGTCTACTCTTTTGCGGCATAACATTCGTGTGCAGGCATCCTCACCCAAAAGAAAGAAGGGGAAGATGAGAGACCAATAGTTTTCATGGGCTATCCTTTGAAAAAAATAGAACTCAAATACCCCGATCTTGAAAAACAATCCTTTGCTGTGGTCAAAGCTATCAAGAAGTTCAGACATTATATTCTCCGTAGTAAAGTCATCGCTAGTGTTCCTGATCTAGTTGTCAAATCCTTACTAATGCAAAATGAGCTGGGAGAGAGAAGGGGAAAGTGGATGGATATACTACAAGATTTCAACATCGAGATCCAGCCAATGAAGTTAGTGAGAGGTCAAGGCCTCACCAAGATGATGGCAAAAATAGAACAAGGTTTAGTGTGCTAAGTATACACCAATGAAGGAGTGGTCACTGATGTCTAGTATCAAGATATAGTCTACTATTTGCTTCAAAACAATTGCCCAAAAGGATTAAATGGTTCTTAGAGGAGAGCCTTGAGAAATAAGAGTGGCTCCTATATGCTAAAAAATGGAAACCTCTACAAGTGCAATTACAATGGTCTCTACCTGCGTTATTTAGATCAGATAGAAGCTGAGCAAGTTCTCACGGAGTTTCATGACAAGTATGGCACAGGGCATGGGTCAACTGAAACCACAGCCCATCAAATATTGAGATCTGACTATTACTGGCCAACCCTATTCAAAGACACTCACGAGCACATGCATTCATGTCATGTTTGTTAAACTAGTGCCATGCGCGAGAAACATCTAGCGATGCATTTACAACTAGTCTATGAGGTACATCCATTCACCCAATGGGGGCTAGATTTCATAGGGATGATTAACCCTCCTTCCATAGGACATGGGTACATATTGAATACAACTAACTACTACACATGATGGACAAAGACACAAGTTATGAGAAATTGCACCACTGAGGTGGTACAAGGTTTTTAGAGGAGTTCATTATCACACGGTTTGGAATGCCTTTCTTTCTGGTATGTGACAATGCTCCCTATTTTTCATCTACATCCCTCATTCAATGGGCCTTCAAAAATTAGGTAATTCTCAAATTTTCATCCAACTATTATCCTCAAGGGAATGGGGTTTCTGAATCGACAAATAAAAATTTAATGATGATAATGAAATGCCTCTTGGATGATAACCCCCAGGATTGGCACACTCAATTGAAGTACGCCTTGTGGACTGACGGCACAAGAATAAAAAATGCCTTAGGGACTTCCCCCTACCAATTGGTCTATGGACTACAACCTATTTTTACGATGAACCTAAAAATACCAATTCTGAGATTCATGGATCAATACATCGAAGGTGAGGATCAGGTATAGATTCACCTCATGAACTTATGGGATCTAGAAGAAAAGAGAACCATGGCTCTGGAGCATGTGGCCAAACATCAAGCTGTCATCAAAAATTGCTTTGACAAAATAGCAAAAATAAAGGCCTTTAGGATTTCTAATCTAGTTTTGATGTGGGACAAGGCAAAAGAAAAACCAGGTAGCCACACTAAATTCCAATGTCTGTGGATAGGCCCTTTCCATATTGTAGAAATTCTTGGAGAAAATAATTTTAGAATTAGTTCTCTCGATGGAGAATTGGTCCCATTCCTTGTTAACGACCAATTTCTCAAGCACTACTTTGGGTCTTAATGGACCCTTGATCTTTCTTATATATTCTTTTAGTTTAGAGTCTCTTCTTTTGTCTTCTCTTTGAGTCTTGTCTTTTGTGTCTTTTCCTTGGGTCTTTTGGTTTGTGTCTTCTTGAGGGGTAGGTGTTTCTTGGGCTTAATGATTTGCATCTGGTATTCTGGGCAAGAGATAAGGTTCTTCCTTTGTCAAACCCTTTGATTTAATTTTATCTTGTAGCGAGCCAGATACAAAGGTCGAAAGTGAGGTGTTTTCCTCTCAGACTTCTTGAAAGGATTCATCGGAATGAACCATCCTCAACACTGATGCATGTTTAAAAGGGATCCCAGACCAGCAGCCTCTTGGATAGGATTCTAGTTAGAAATAGGTAATGCCCATGGTTGTAGAGAAGGTCAGAAGTCAGAACCCTCTCCCAACTAGAATGTAGACTAAAAGAAAAAAGAAAGAAAGAAAAAAGGAGGAATGCATAAAGATAAAGGTCAACAAGGAAGGAAGCTCAAAAAATGGGGTAGCATAGTCTAAGCGCTGCCCCAGTTTCCAAAAAAAAAGAGAAGAAACAATTTTTGACAAGAGCAGAGAGAACCAAAATGGGGTAGCCTAATCACTACCTTAGTTCACCAAAGTACCAAGATTTGAACAAAGGAGAAATAAGTTATCTAGAACGCAATGGTTTGAATGATTTAGTTTCAATCTAACATATGTTGAGTCTAAGAGCCCTCCAAAGAAGTTTTAAACTTCAAACAAAGCTCATCTACAGAAGGTGTAGGGTTATTTTAGCAACCTCTACCCGGGCTATAAATGCCTAGCTGGTAGTAGAGCAAGGTAAAATTGAATCTTGGCCGAATTCGGATTGGTGGACAATGATCTGATGATGATTGGTTGAGAATCAGGAGAGGTTTATGGTGAGGGATTCCTGGAAAATTTGAACACACATAAACACACATTGGATGTAGATGTAATGATTTTCTCAATCTTGATGATGATAGGATAATCACTTTGGCTAAAGGCCTTGTGTCTTGCTCACCATGAGATAGGATTGTTTCAGGATGGAATGGCTTTGGGATACTTAGTTTGTTTCCCTTTCTTTTGTTGGGGCTATTTGTTATGGTTCCACAACCACGCTCCCCTTTTAAGCCACTTGGCTTTAGGCCACCCCCTCTTTCTGGCTTGCTCTAGGTTATTTCTCTGCTTGTTTGTTTAGCTATTTGTCTTTAGGTCTAGTTGTTTCTTTTAGTCTTGTTTGTGTCTCGCACATTCACACTTTTAGAGGCCCGAAAGTGTGAAAGGTCCAAAAATTTGATTAGCCTTGAGCATATTGAATTCCAGGGGTTTTTGACTTTCAGAGGTTTGAGCACCGAAAGGTTCGATTCTCCAAAGAGAGTCGACCTTTCAGTGCTTCAAATGTTCAGAGGTCCGGGACCCTCAAAAGGCCGATCAGTGGAGGTGGCTGACATCACCACCATTGGTTGCCTATATAAGGTGGTGAGCTTCTTTTTGGCTCACTTGTTCACTTATCATGATCATCATTTTTTCAGAGCTTCAGGGTGTGTTTTCTTCTTGGATTTTTTCGCTCCTCGGCTGCTTGTGTCTACTTCTTTGTTTCTTGTCTTGTGTCTTGTTTGAGGTTGGCTTTTTTCCTCTCTCTCCCCCTCTCTCTCTTCTAGTTTTAGTTTTGTTTCTTTCATTTTCCTTCTTTGGTAGTGTTTTGGCTAGGGTTTGTCTTGGTTGGTTAGTCTTGTCCTGCTTTGGGGTCACAGGGTTGTCCCCTTGGACTCCTTAGCCACGAGTTTGTGGTCGAACCCATTTTTGAGCTCATTTTCAGGCTCAAAACCCTAAAACCTCAATCTTTACCATTCGGCCCCAAAAATTTTGTACTTTCATAGTCCAAAATTCACAGAGGGATCTTCCTTCAGGGAACCAGCCAAGTCCCATTTTTGGTGTTTCGGTGGTTTCACACATTGAAAACTTGACATCTCCAAATTTACAAAACCTGACCTTTTGTACATCTAAAGCACTAAGTTGTTAACTCCTACTGGGTCCCCTTCTTTCAGTGTTTTGGCCTTTTTGGCCTTTCAGAGGTCATGTACCCTCGAAGGTCCGAAAGGCCAAAATTGGTTTCTAGACGCTTTAAACTTCAGTAGTTTAGTTGTTTCTATCTCATTTTCTCTTGCAGAATTTGTGTAATTTGATAATCTCATATTTGTATCCCTTGGCTCTTTGCAAAAATGGAAGACAAGGTCAACTCACCAGCCATGAGGCACTAGTTCAAAGGATATCACACACCCTCCAAAGTGGGGAACTTGCATGCTGAGATCGTGGATACTGATATCGGGAATGTTAGTTGGAATGACTACCTGATCAAATGTGCACATCAAATAGGGAAGTCTGAGGAATGTACTTCATTAGTGTATTGTTCTCTGGTGAACGTAGCAGCACACCCTGTCTCCATCATGTCCTCAGATTTTATCAACACTCTAGAAAGTCACTATATACCAAATGAAAGAATGGTCAAGAACAACATGGGTGAAGTAGTTCTGGATCTTAGACTAGACAATATTGAAGATGTCTTCCATTTACCCAAAGGGGTAGACAAATCATAAAACTTTTCCATTGGAAAGGGTATGGAATTCTACAACAAAGACATCTCATTATCCCATGAGATTGTGAACAAAGAGTACCTCATACAACCTCTACCCAAGAATAAACTAGAAAAGATAGACATGAGGAGGGGGTACATGAAAGAGGACATCCAAGTAGCCAATATACAATTGGAACCATGGATGATCCTACTTATTTAAAAGATAAAGGAGAGGTAGGAAAGATTTGATTGGGCCACCATCCTTAGTGACAACCTAGATCAATAGATGATCACAGTAAAGAGTGACCCACACTTTTACATGACATCCTATGTTGTGTACCTATTGGCTGCAAGAGCAGTGTACCCAAAAATGGTGAAATTTGGTGCTATGGGTGATCAGAATGCATGGCCATTCACAGTATACCCACAACTAGTTTGGAAGGAGTATTACACACATAATAGTCTTGATTTCCTCATTGTCAATGATGCTTTTGTTTTCACTATCATACGCTCCATAGAAGGAGACTATGCCAAAAGGATGTCAATAGAAGTTGTTGCAAAGGTGAAGGCCCTTGGGGCACTTTATATTCAGTTCAAGACTTTTACATACATCCGGGTGACAGGATGCACCCTAGCTCCTAGGAAGTTTCCAAGATATCCATCAGATAGGATAATCTTGTTGTAGATGGATAGACAACTATCGAATTCCCATGAACATATCTGGCACAAGAAGAAGCACTGTTGGGACTTCCCTATTTCCATAGGGCCCCACTGCGTACAAGACATAAAGGTCTGTAAGTCCTTGGCATTCAAATGGGATGAATTCCCACTACAGAGTTATAACCTCATAAGGACCCATTTCGATCCAATTGGTACATACAGTCACATAATGAGAAGACATTATGTACACAAGCCCCACATTGAGGACCATTAGATAAACTGCCTAGATGACTATGAGGTCAAGATCCGTGACTACTACTGGATGAGCTTAGAGCTAGCATAGACTACTCTACTACTGAGGATACCCCCAAAGGTGAAGGGAGATGACTCTGAGGATGTCTTGGATCCTATTTACAACTTGGATAAAGTATACACCAGGGCCATTTTGAATGTGGAGGTTGATAGGGATGAAAATGATGATATCAACTTTAAGGCTAGACACTTCATCAAGGTGACTAAGGCATGGATCTTCTATCCATTTCCTATGGATCTTGTGCCTATGAAACAACAACTAGCTCATCCCTCCAAGAAAAATAAGAATAAAGGGGAGAAGGTGCTGATGCCACAATTCAAAGAGGCTACGCCACAAAATCCATAAATAGTGTATAGACATGAGCACCCTATGACATAGAGCTCATCTACCCACTCAAAGAAGCCCAAAACTAGAATGAATGGAATCATAGTGCCTCTATATGTTAGTTCTTCTAGTGGTCCTAAACCTCTGAGTGCACCAAAGAAGACACCCAAGTTCAAGGTAACCAGACCTAGGCCAGACAGGGTGATAAAATGATATGTGTACAAAAGGAAGAAGGCCTCGATGCTCACTCATATGGATACCCTCTTAGAAGAAGATGAAGATGAGGAGGATCAATTTCCCCTAAGAAGAAGAACCTACTTTGTGGGATTCTTAAAGAGAAGGTAGGTACAGGAGGATGATCAACAAGAAGACGTCAGAGGAGAAACCCAAGGGGAACCTATAAATTTGGACACTCTAGGAGATGATGAATTTGGCATCTCTGACTTTGAGGGACTTCATGGTTTCCAAGAATCTGAACAACAGGCTCCAACTACAGGACAATCCTTTTCTTTTGATTTCCTCTCTATGTGGTTCACTAGCCCTCTTGGTAAAGTGGGAGAGGAAGTCCTATGAGACTCTGAGGAATTAGTCAAGGAGGTCATGACTGAAATTTAGAAGGAGACTATAGAGTCAAGAAGAGATTCTTCTATAGGTGTTACTTTTAAGGAAGATATATCAGCACAAATTCCCTCAGTTTCACACATATTTCCACATCTACCTCCACCGATGCATCAAACTCCACCTCCACCTCTACAATCAACACCACCTACCACTCCACTTCCACCTCTAGTTCAAACTATTCCATTGCCACCAAAACCTCCAGCCATTCATGTTCCCATGCCAAATCCACCTCCTCTGCCAATGCCTTCACCCACTCCCCCGACTGCTCGTACTCCTCTTGTGCAGAACCCTCCTTCCCAAGCTCCTATTTCACCACTTGTCTATACTGAAATATTAGCACAAGGGCCACAAGAGCTAGAAAAGGAAATAGAGGCAATCAGTGAGATTCTGTTAGAAGGAAAAGATGGTTCAGAGAAATAGGTTGAAGAGGAAGAATAGACAAATGTGGAAGAGGAGCTGAGTGTGATGGAAGAGAAAGAAATAGAAGGAGGAGAGGAAGAGAGTCATGAGGAGATAGAGATAGAATGCCCACAACTACCTCAACTCTAGTAGCCCCTTAATGCTTTTTCAAAGCCCACTTGGTTCACCAAGGAGATTCAACCAAGAACAAGGGTGTATACTGATGATGAAACATATATGGCTGCATTAGGGTGAGCATTCCATCAAGTGGGATCTAGTACTCGAGCAAGGACCCTTTCATATATAACACAGGACCAAGTGGGTAGATGGAAGGCTCAGGTGGTTGTCCCCACAATGAATATTAGTATGGTGGAAGTCACTCTAGATGATTATGTGCTGGAAGAGGTAGACCTATGAGAGCCGGCTAGAGAGGGAAGTAAAACTCTAGCTACACTAGGGCTAAAACATGCTTTAGGATTCATGGAAAATGATGAAGAGAAGATCGAGGCATTAATGGAATAGAATGAAGCAATGAAGAAATTCATTCTTAAGACAATAGGTCCCATTGACCCTAGTAATCCCGAGGCCTCATTATAGGCTATTTTGGAGAAAAGGGGTGATATAAATATACTAGCAGACATCCCACATTCTTTTGTTCAAGCATGTCCAAACTGGAAGGCTGATTTTGAGGGGTTCACCAAGGTGGCTCTTAGGAAGATTTTCAGGCCTTTCCAAAGTGTTCTTCAAGGAATCACATCTTTGGTTGAGATTATGAGTGAGGAGGATGGTTTGGATAAGAAGACCATGAAGTGGCAAAAGGCACTAGAGGATCTCGTAGTAATAAGGAAGCGACGCTTCCAAGTTTTGGTCAAAGTGTATGAAGGGTTAGAGCTGGATAATTTTGAGGAATGGATCCAAGATATCACGGGCACTTTGACCATTTTTTAAAAAGTGCTGAAAAGAATGAATAAAAAGAGAGATGAAAGTTTACTTTTTGTGGGAGAAATGCATAATATCTTTGAAGGGTTGGACCTAGACTTGTATGAAGAAGATGATAAGCAAAAAATGCATCCCATAAATTTCATTATAAATCAGTATCTAGATATCCTTGGAGGAGTTAAAACAAAAGAAGACCTTCAACAAATGTTTTATCAAAAGGAAGAAATTCAAAAGATGCTATCTCAGGAAGAAGAAATAAAAGGGCTTGTAGATGAATTGCTCACCTTCTGAGAGAGACAACAAGAAATCCTTAAAGGGGTCAAAATGGCTGACTTTGAAGAGGTGCAAGAGATTGTGGATAGGTTCTGCAATGCTCACCTAGAAGTCCTCCCAAGTCGATAGGCATCCAGTTTTGACTTAGTAACAATTTGTATAGAGAAAAAACATTTTTCACACTTAGCCATTTTTTAAGAGAAGTATTTTTGGCATTTCGGCCCTAGATCATTTTTGGCTTCCGAAATTTTTAAAGTTGAGAAAAAGTCACCCTTACACTTAGTCAATTTTGGAGCTTCATTTTTTTGGGGCAACAATCAGGATCTGAAATTTCTAGGCATGACTGCCATTAAAATTGAGTCATCCCCAAATTGATTTTTTAGTCATAGAAATCACATCAAGGGGGTCATTTCTACATGATTTGAGGGCCTCTTCCAGTTGAGTCCACGTGGGGGAGTCATAATAGAGGATAAAGCGCATGATCACAAAGTTTCATGAAGAACATGCATGAGTTACAGTTGCATTTTTGAGTTATTTTATGCATGATCTACTCTAGTTTTGTAATGAAGAAGGTTTAATTCCGTGCTAGGGTAGTTTAACTTGTTTTTAGAGATAGTTTCCTTCATGTAATCTCTAGTTTAGATTTATTTTTGAGTTTTAGATGCAGTCAAAACCCTAGCTATGAAATTGAGAACACATCTCTATAAATTGTATGAGCTCAATGTAATGAAGGTCCGGTTTTGATCATAATACAATGCATACAATTGGTGCTTCAAATATGGTGTGATTTATTATGCTATCTTTGCAAAATTTATGAATGTGTGAATTTCTCATTTGTTTATTTCAAAGAACCAGTTGATTGTGTGGTGATTTTATTTTGCAATTCTTTTAGTTCGGTGTTTACCTTTTCTGCATTGCTTCATTGTGACAAATTATTGAGATGATCTCTCTTTTTCGGTGCTTTGAAGATAAACTTATCTCACGTGTGTGCACATCCATTGTGGCTTCGTGATCTGATGATTTTTGGCTTATTATACGTCTGCGCTTATTTCCATTGATGATTGTATCTGCCTAGCTGAGATTGTGATTTCATCATATCTCTATTTTGTGGGTTTTCATCATCTTCTTGGTATTTTAATTCATGAAGTAGTGTGATATTGGTTTATGTCCATTAGTTCCTTTCAACATATTTCCTTTAAATTCTTATTACCTTTCATCTTACCTTCCTTGCATATCAATTACGGTAGATTAATTATATTAACATTGTTTTCATTTAAAATTTGAAAATCCCAAAAAGAAAGTATTGTTGTGTTTGAAGTTTGTTTTGTAGCCCTTTTCGAGATACAAAATAGCAAAGGCCTCCTTGTGAACAGATTCACATTTATCTTCCGTTGAACTATTCAAGCAGTTGAGACCCAACCCAGAAGGAACCTTGAGATTGACTAATATCATTCTTCCAAGAGGGGAATTTGGTCACGTAAATTCCTAGCCATTGTCTCGTGTAAAAATGATGCTCAACAACACTTTGGATGGAGATAAAGATAAAATAAAGGATGCATCCTCTAGTGAAAACCTCTCTGAGGTGCTAGAGGAGGGGGAAGTTGACTTGCCATTCATGTCATTACCATCAAAGAAATCTTCTATCCTCATAGAAGAAACAATTGTATTTAATCTGGGCACAAAAATAGATCCTAAGATCACCTATATTGCAACCTCTCTGGATGAGATAGAACAAGAGTCCATGACTACATTCCTAAAGAAATCCCACATTAATTTTGCATGGACATATAAGGATATGCCTAGACTTGATACTGACTTGGTTGTGCATCATCTCGTTGTGGATCCTAAAATCAAACCCGTCAAGAAAAAATTATGCAAGATGCATCCATAAGTGGCACTCCAGGTTAAAGCTAAATTACAAAAGATGCTAGACATAGAATTCATCAGGCCTATATAGATTATCCCGAATGGATCTCCAACATTGTACTAGTAGGGAAACCCTTTGGGGGCATCCAGATCTGTACATATTTTAGAGATCTTAATATCGCCTATCTTAAGGATGATTTTCCACTTCCAAACATTGACATCATAGTGGATTTGACTATTGGGCATGAGATGTTGTCCCTCATGGATGGTTTTTCTAGATATAATCAGATTTGCATAATAGTGGAAGACCAACATAAAACTACATTCACTACACAGTGGGGTACATTATGTTATCAGGTCATGCCCTTTGGTCTCAAGAATGCAGGCACCACATACCAGAGAGCCATGATGACCATCTTTCAAGACCTCCTTCATGTGATCATGGAATATTTTGTGGATGATATCTTAGGAAAATCCAAGACACAAGAATCACATATTTCTTTTCTCACAACAATCTTTGATAGATTGGAAAAGTATAAGGTCTGATTGAATCCCAAGAAATGTGTCTTTGGTGTACAATCAGGTAAGCTGTTAGGCTACATTATCTCTCGTAGTAGAATAAAAGTGGATCCTAAGAAGGTGAAAGTCATTTTGGAGATGCCACCTCCTAAGACTTTGAAACAATTAAGGAGCTTACAAGGAAGACTTCAATCCATCCAGAGGTTTGTGTCACAACTAGTAGACAAGGTGCATCCTTTCTCTCATCTATTAAGGAAGGATATTAAATTCATTTGGGACTGCTTGTGTTAAAAGGCTTTTGAACAACTCAAGGTATATCTAGATAATCCACCAATGTCGGTCCTACCTATTCCAGGAAGACCTTTGATTCTCTACATCTTCGCAACTATAGTAGCACTGGGTGCTCTCCTAGCACAACTAGATGACAATGGAAAAGAGTGTGCCATATATTATCTTAGTAGGATTTTAGTGGGTTATGAGCTCAACTATACATCTATTGAGAGAGCTTTCCTGGATGTAGTCTTTTATAGGTAGAAGCTACGTCATTACATGCTTAATCACAAAGTACAGTTGATAGAAAAGATTGACCCACTTAAGTACTTGTAATCTAAATCCACCCTGACAAGTCGCATGAAAAAATGGGTCATGATCCTTAGTGAATTTGATATTATATACATAGAACACAAAGAAATCAAAGGAAAAGCAATAGAAGATCAACTTGCAGAGGCTCCCATTCTTGGAGATCATCCTATTGTCATAGACTTTCCTAATGAAACTATCATGACCATCACTCCCAGCATTCAGTGGAAGCTTTATTTTGATGGATCTTTCACCCAGAAAGGACTGGGGGCATGAATTCTAGTTGTGACACCTCAAGGGGATTTTATCCCTAAATCTTACAAACTGAAATTTGCTTGCACAAACAACATAGTAGAATACGAGGCCTTGGTCACAGGGCTTTGCCAAGCTATCAGATGGAAGATCAAAAGTTTTCTTTTTTTTGGTGACTCCCAATTAGTTATCAAACAAGTAAATGATGAATTTCACACAAAGGATGATAAGTTTCTCCCTTACTGACACATGGTCGAAGATCTTAAAAAACATTTTGCAAGCATTATTTTCTAGCAAATCCCAAGAGCATACAATAAAGTAGCAGATTCCATGGGTACTATTGCTTCACTATATCTATGCCAGAAACAAGCACACTATGTGAATTTCTTATCGAGAATCTTATGGTCCCTACTTATGACCATCCAGATTCTAAGATGGTGTGTGAAATTGTTGGTCTCGAATCACCTTGGTATTAGGATATCCTTGCCTTTCTTCATGATAAAACCATTCCCCTCACTCTTACACCTAACCAACAAAAAAATTTTGTTCGTCACACTTCTCATTACACAATCCTTGGAGACACTCTTTTTCACAAAAAATTTGATGGAACTCTTCTTTGATGTCTGAATTTGAAGGATGCACACACAACCTTGGAAGAGGTGCATCAAGGAATCTATGGAGCCCATTCTAGTGGTCTCACGTTAGCAAAGAAGTTGCTCAGCACTAGATACTATTGGCCAAAAATGGAGCAGGATGCCTATCATTATGTGAAGAAATGTGTTCCTTGTTAGTAGCATGGTGACTTGATACACGCTCATGCTTAATCCCTCCAACCCACCATCACACGTTGGCCTTTCTCCTGCTAGGGTTTTGACCTTGTGGGCCATATATTTCCAAAATCTATTGGTGGTCACAAGTATATCCCACCTACCACCAAATACTTTACCAAATGGGTCGAAGCAATCCCCTCACTTATACAACTGGTAAGAAAATTTCCAAGTTTATCCTGAATTATATCATTTACCGCTATGGCATCCCAAAATATTTGCATACTCATAATGGAACACCCTTCAAGAATTAGGATATCTGTGACCTTTACAAGAAATTTTGCATTACCCAACATTGTTCATCCAAGTACTTCCTGTATGGCAATAGTCAAGCTGAGGCTACAAATAAAACTATATTAAAGATCCTCAAAAAGACTATTGATGACGCTAGCCATGATTGGCACCTACAACTCAATCCTTCCCTTTGTGCCTACCACACCTCCATCCATACTCCTAATGGCACCACCCCATTCCCCCTTGTCTATGGTTCTAAGGTTGTCTTGCCCATTGAAATTGAGCTCCCTTCCCTCAGGATTTCTCTCAAGAACCTGATGTCTGAAGAAGAATATAGGGTGGCTCGCTTGCAAGAGCTGCAACTCCTTGATGAGAGATGCCTCAATTCCCTTAACAACCTTCATGTGTATCAAAATATCTTACACTTACAGTTTAACAAGCAGATCAAACCTCATGATTTTGATGTAGGTGATTTGGCCCTGCAGCATAACATGAAGAATCTCCAGAACCAAGAAAAGAAAGGGAAGTTTGAACCTGATTGGTTGGGTCCATTCATTATTACTGCTAAATTCAGTTCTCAAACATATCATATTGCAACACTTGAGGGAGATCTACTCCCTGATCCTATAAATATTCTACATTTCAAGCACTTTTATCCATAGCTGAGCATTCAATTCCTATACAGTTTTTTTTAATCGATAATAATGATAACTTTTATTCATAAATCAGGAAAGAACCTAGCCCATTCCAAGGATGGTTACAAATAGGGAAACCATCTTCCCCAATAGAAAAACAAGACAAAGAGTAGTAAACACTAGAAAGATCAATAATAGAAACGGGAAAAGAGAAAAACATGAAACTATCTCCTTACACCTCTTTTAGTATGTCAACAAAGAATCATTTCAATTGAATTCTTCATTTTTTTATCCTTTCTCTTCTTCACCAGTTCCCAACCATCTTCCAACCTTGAAGCCACATGTTGCCAATCCTCTAGGAAACCTTCAAAATCTTGTAATGAATCTACCAATGTATCCTCCCTTGGCTATCCAAGATTATCCTCTATGGATTCCATCTTCTCCTTCTCTCGAGAGCGCACAGGTTTCAACTTCTCTCCGCCATCCAGTGTGCCAAAATCAATTTCTAAATTTGGAGCCCCCCCTGAATAGTTCTATTATTGTCTAGGGGAGACTGTGTAGCCAGCTTTGGAACCTTAGAGACACCTTGCACACCATCATCGTGCACAACCTGTGCATAGCTCTTCTGACTTTCATCCTTCTTCTGACTTTCATCAATGGGCAGCCATGTGACCCATTTTAAAACATTTCCTGCATCAGAAGGGTACTCCTTCATAATCTACAGGTTGGACCAAACAACCTGTTGAAGTTTTTATCTTGGTATCTTGAGGAAGATCCCCTAAAATATCCATTTCTACTAGGATTCGAGCATAAGTAGAATGCAGGAGATTAGAAGACCCCTCATCCACCATTAAAAAACTTCCTAAAGAGTTTCCTAAAGCCTCCAAACTGGAATCAAACAAAAAATGTAGAGGGAAATTCAAAAGTTGTACCTAAATAGGGACCTTGTCAAAAGCTTTAGAGGTGGAAGAGAAAGCTAGATGCCAAGGTTTTAGTATAAGTGGAAACTTGTCATCCCAATTCCAAAATAAATCAAATAAAATCTTATTTCTATCCTATTCTTTTTTAAAAACAATAGTGAAAAATTCCCTTCCTGCAGGGTAGATTTGAACATAACCTTCCAGAATCAGTTCCCAATGCTCTGTTATCCATTTGTTAAGGTCTTTCAGACTCGGACAAAAACCCCTGAATCTTCCTATCAACCCAAGATTTGAGAAAAATATAGCATAATGGAGAATTTCCACTTCTATTTCCTTCTCAAGCTCCATAGAAAGAGGCTCTTTTGTGGGCTTGTCTATTGCCTTTGAGACCCAGTCTCCTATATTGAAGTTACCAAATGGAGTCATCCGCTTCCCTGTTAAATCTCTCTCAAATGAAATACTAAGAAAACCCCTCTGTGCACCCAGAACACCTCCACAAGCATTGCCAAACTTCCCTCCACCCCCAAAATGCACCTTCTCCAACCTGTATGCATCATTTGAGGTGCCTTTGTCCTCCACATTACTACCTACATATAGTTGTTGCATCTCCCCACACACCTTCTCATCCTATTGTAAAGGGGCCTTTGAATCCCCTTGAGAAAACTTCTAATCACTAACAAGTGCACCTCCATTCTAGGCATCCTTCGCAATGCTCGGACTCTTGTTCCCGCATCCACCTATCTTCCCTCCAATCCATGTCACTGGCCTCAACAAATCACTCCCCTGGGATCTTAAACTGATCTCATCAAGATTATTTTTGGCCAAACGCTGCTTGGTAGAAGAAATCAACCCTTGCACCAGTCGCCATTTTGTCTCCTTGGTTCCAGCGAGTAGAGGAGCACCAACAACACCGCCATTTTTTGCTAGAAACCCTAGCTCACAATTTACAGTAGACACTTCGAACAACTCCATTTAAATTATTTTTCAATTTAGTTCTTGTACAATGTTATTCAGTAGAAAATCCCTAAAAAAGAAGAAAAAGTCTTGAAAAAATCCTAAAAATTAGAAAAGAACTTGAAAAAATCCCTAAAAAGCAAAAAAGTCTTAAGAAAATCCTATAAAGAAGAAAAGATCCTGAAGAAATCCTAAACATCAGAAAAGTAGAAAATCCCTAAAACGTAGAAAAGGTTCCTTGAAAAAAATCTTTGTTTTGGTGAAAACTTGGTAAACAAACACCTTACAAAAATAAAAAATAAAAAATAAAATAAAAAAATCATCCAATAGTGAAAACTTGGCAAACAAGCATTTTGGGCAAGTATTATGGTGAAAACCTATTTCAAGCACCATGATAGAAGATTGGATCCATTATCTTCCTGCCCACTATACATATACATCCTCATCCTAATCCTCGTCTTTGGTCATCGCTTCCCACATTGTGATAAAGGTCCAATCACAGTTTCCAACAAACTAAGCTTAACCCCATCAGACTGAACTTTTTCCTAGACACAGTGATCACGGAAGTGCTTATCGAAATCAGCATCAAAATAAAATCTTTGAGTTATTGTTCCTTTCACATCTATTTCCAGTGAATATCCATTTCAGTCAATCAATCTTTTCCCTGTAGGATGCATCCTTCCTCAGTCAGATCAAATCAATCTTGTCAATCCTATCCCGTTCATGGAAAGAACTGTGGACCGAATGACCACTTGGTTAGGAGGCCTTCTTTTTTGATTTTATCTTTTTGTATCATTAGATCCTACTCATGATTGCCTTGATCTTTCATATCTTGGTATATTGTGACTAGTGAAATCTGATGCAAGTGTCGATTGTGATATGATCTGTTTATGGATACTTTAGTAGCATTTTTGTTGGTTTCTCAGTTATGATTATGTGTATCTTAATGGGGGCAATGGGTTAGCATACTTATGTCTGTTAAAAGACCGAAGTGTGCCTAGATGTCTCTAATAGGTATATGTCACAGGTTCTATCATAGTCAGGAAATCTACATCTCTATTTCTACAGCTATCTGAGAGTCTCATCCATGCAATGGAACAATGTCATATGTGCTTTTATAACACATGATGCATACCTCCTATTGCAATATCAAACTAGGGTGTTCTCTCCAACATGAACACAAGTGATCCCACTAAATCATGTAGTCAGGTTGCATTATAGCTCAAATTCATATTAGTTTGTTTCTTTTCTGCATTTTTGTTTGAGAAAAGGGTCTTGTTTATTCATCTTCCCCTCCCTCTTCTTTAGTGGTTCAATTGATCCTATTGGTTATATCGGATACACAAACAAAAAAATAATAATAAAGTAACACTAGTTCATTCCATTGCATTCTACCTCATATAGTTAAGCTCATTTTAATTACTATTGCATCATTAATCATTAACCACACATTGCATGTCAAATATATCTCATTAATCATTAATCATTAACCATACATTGCAGGTCAAATATGTCTCATTAATCATTAATCATTAAATACACATTGCATATCAAATATATCTATTTAACCATTAATCATTAACTATGCATTGCATATTCAAAAACCATCACATATGCATAATACAACATCAATTCATTAGATATTTACATAATATCTACACATTATGTAGTACATATTTCACATAATCACACACGTCAGTACAACAATTTAACACTATGCATAATCTCATAATCCATCAGATAAACTCATAAAATGGCTCCACAAAAATATTTGTATATATATCATAACATCATAGTACATCAAAATGATACATTGGGCACCTCAGTGTTGTTATACATATGTATCTCATCCATAAATCCATAAAGTATGTATCTTATATAATCAATTGGATCTAATGACCATTGAAAGATATCCCCATCATCATGACCTCCCCCTTGTGCACCTCATGGAGTAGATCTCTCTACTCCTCTACCACTATCACCTCCTGTCTCCTTGTCCCTTGGTGGCCTAACTACTGACCCTGATGAAACCCCTTGAGTCCTCTTTGATATCCCTTGCTCTGAATAAGGGCCTTGTCTCTACTCTAGAGGTACTACCTGATGATAGAGGCCCATATAATAGGTTGCCTCTCTTCCCATCCTCGATGCATCTCATTGTGCATCCAACATGGTTGTCAATAACTGCCCAACACCTGTCATCATTGCTTCCTATCTCGCTAACTCCCGCTCCCCTCAGTATATCTCTTCTCATCTCCACCACATGTCCCTATCCTTTGTCAATCGCTTGGTGAGAATGTCTATCTGTCTCTACATCTCCTCTATCTGGCCTGACAATTGGGCTACCTCCCCTGCCATCCCCTCTATACATGTGTCAGCTCCTATCCTAGTAATCTCTCCTGTACCCACTTGAGCCCATAGTATGGCTAACTCCCATCACATACTCTCTATCTAAGCCTCTGTACTCTCTCACTCTATCACTCTGGTTGCCTCAGCCCTGTCAGCTCTATCCCTCTCTACTGCCACCGAAGCCTCTAATCATGTCACCTATACCTATAGAATGAATACCTACTCTTGATCCCCTGCCTCTCATCTCCTCCTCACCCCATCTCCTCATCCTCCAGAAATGGCTCCTGGGCCATTTCCTCTCTCCCCTCCTGCACTACCTATGGAGGACCACCTGTAACTGGTCTCTATACTATCCCTCTCCCTTGCTTTGTCACCTGCCTCTATGCCCCCACCTAACTCCTAGTGTTGTTGCTGGTCTCTCCTCTTCATCCTCCTCCTCACCCTCCTCACCCTCCTCCTCTAACTTTGTCTCTGACTATGTCTACTCTATGGCCTCTCCTACTCCTAGCTTTGTCAGCCTCACTAGCCTGCACCTCTCCCACCAGGTTGCATACTCTGTTGTCACCCCTGCATCTACCACCTGACCCTAGAGTACTATCCATGGTACTAGTTGCATACCTCTCTAACTGCTCCTGGCATTCTGGAGAACTAATCCATTTCCCCATACTAACCTAATCTCCCTCGTGATGATCAGATGTGGATAAATATTTGGAACTATACCCTGCCTCATGCCAAACTATTTGCATACTCATGATGACATGTATCTCGCTATCTAAAATATCATCCTCCCGATCAACCAACAATCTATCTACACATATCCTAAGTACTCTACATCTAGAGCACCATCCTCTCTCCCTGCCTACTCATCCCAATATCCTCATGCCTTATAACCTCTATTGGGTGTCCACTTGAACCATATTAGCTCATCTAGTATCCTCTGTCAGGTCTCAACTGATCTCACATCCCCATATGATAAGGGCGATCAATACCAACACATGAATGGCTCATATCTCTTTCATCAACCCTCCCCTCATAGTGGTCGTACCACTAAGATATGCTCTCGCACCCAGACTAGCAACACTGTCACTCCTGGTCCCATCATATGCTGAGTACGGTATGCACACATATGTAAGTCATAATATACCTATGCCAAGATCATATATCCCCAGCAATACCCTATACCATCCTCCTCCAACATCTAGCTCACTACTCTCGCCCATCTAATCGGAAAACCTTGACCCTAGTGGTCGGGCATTAACCTCCCTCCTACCAATTTGTCTATATACAAAGCTAGTTGGGGCAATCCTGCCTCCATTCCCCCTCACCATGGCATCCACTAATGGTCAGTAGATAACTAATTTACCTGCCATCTGAAACTCTGCTCCATAAACTACTATGCTCTCTCCAATTGATACTCTTCCATCTCCCCCTGAATCGGTATCCATAAAATCCTCCATACATTTAGCAACGTCATTATTTCCTACCCGGTCAATAAATGAAAACTCGATGTGTCAAAGTGCCATCTCTCAATCAATGTTGTCATCAGTGCATTATGCACTCTCAAGTGTGGCCACTCATGCACATGTTGTAGGTCACGTAAGGTCACCTGCCCCCACTTTGCCTCAGTCAGCTCCTCTTGTAGTGTCATCGTGTCTGGTCATCGCTCTTTCAAGAGAATCCAATAATCTAGCTCCTACATCCAATCACCTGACACCCTTCACCAGTCTTAGTCATTGCCACATTTTCCCTATCTATGCCCTTGACTTTCTTCTCCTCCCATCCCCACATCTTCTTTTCTTATGCCCAACCCACCCCCCCTTTTTGGCCATGGCATTGCTCTTCTTAAAGTGGGCAACTCCCCCAATTTCATGGCCCCACCATTCATCCCAGGATGCATAGCACCGGACCCTTCACTGCCCGTCTATAGCGAGGGTGGCTCTGCCTCCCGTCGCTTGTCCATAGATGAGTAGCTCTACCCTCATCTTTGGCCTACCTTTTGGTGGGTGGCCATGCCTACCCAAAGGTGGGGGGAGCCGCCCATTCATAGATGGGCAGTAGTGCCCTACCCACAGGCGGGCAGGGCTGCCCGTTCCTAGACGGGCAGTAGTGCTGACCCTTGGGCAAGCAAAGTCGCCTATCAGCTAACAGGTGGCAAGGCCCACCTTAAGGTGGGAGGAGCTGCCCATCAGCCAATGGGTAGTGCACGTAGCTGCCTGTCTGTAGATAGGCGACTCCGTACCACCAAGTAGGGGGTGTAGCCACCCATCGACTGACGAATGACTCCTCCACACCTACCGCCGACAGGCATAGCAGCCCATCGCCTAGCCGTGTCTCTAGAGATGACCTCACCCTTACCTTACATCCCATATCTCTTCCTCCCAAATTTTTGAAAAACCAAAAAATAATATAATATTCTAAACAAAATTTTAAAATTGACGAAGGCAGATTTGTGCACTCACTGACTCCCCCATGTCTGTCGCTCATCGATAGACTCGCACTTACTCACCCAACTGCAGCCTGTCCCGTTGCTATGTCATTTTCTCTTCTCCTCTCCTCTCCTCTTTTTTCTTCTTTTTAGGGGTAAAAATGAATCCCTTTTCCCCTTTTTGCCCTTTTATAAGGGGCCTTTTTAAAAAAAAGGAGAGGTTCTTTTTCCTTTTTTCTTTTTCTTTTTTTTTTCCCAATAAGTCATGCACAGTCTTTTTCCCTCCTTTCGTGAAAATTATGCAATATTTTTATTTTTGGCCTATTTTCTCGAGGGGGCACATCGTCCACATTCTCTTACTTATTTTCTTTTGGGGCATCTATATTTTTTTTTTGACGCGATGTCATTTTTGACACCGCATCAAAGAGGGGCAAAATGTAGACACCTAAATTCATCCTTTTAACATTAATTAAATTAAATTTAATTAATGACCCCTAATAACATTATAGTTAATTTTTAATTATATTTGTTGAATTCATCTATTTATTTAATTAAATTTATTCACTAATTATATATTTGAATTAAATTTAAATGCTAAATTTTATAATGTATTAAATTTAATTTAATACATGTTCCTCCATATTCCCCTTTTAAATAAATTTTTAATTTATTTAATTCCCTCACATTCATTATTTCTACAAAGCCATGATTAAATTAAATTAAATTTAATTTAATCCTAAATCCAACCTAGATGCTATCCTACACACATCATTTTCTATCTAATAAACCTACTCACTAATTAACTAAGGTTAATTAGGCTAATTTTTGGATTCCTACATCCATTAGTCCTAATTATTTGCTCACACATGTGTGAGCAAATTTTTAAAAAATGTCTTTTCAAAAATTACCAAAATTTGCATAAACAAGGCTTCTTACAATTTTGATGACACTTCTTACACCTTCCAAAATTGTGAAAATGGACTTTTTCTCTTACACATGTTTTACACAGACTTACATATGTACTTGGAGTACACATTGACCTCTCACATCCCAAGTTGCTCACACATGTGTGAGCAATTCTTGAACTTTGCATGGCTTATGTGTCTCCTTGGTGGCACCATGTAGATTCCACATAGATGCCACCTCACCCCAGCCCTCCATAATCCTATAAATAGGACCCTTGCCTCAAGCAAATCATCCATCATTTGTATGTAGAATTATAATGTTATTTTGCTTTTGCATTTAGAGTTTTTTTTACTAAGAATTTGGTAGTTTCTATATTTCTCTTAAGTTTTTATAACTTAGTTTACTCCATGCTTTATCTTCATTTGCATTTGTTACTTGCATGCCATTGAGCTTGAGGATTGCTTTCATAGCTCCTCCTTGAGCTTCTTTGGCTTCTTTCATTAAATACTTGAGGGTTTCTTCCATAGCTCCTCCTTTGGTAGTTCAAGCTTTGTTTTGATTTACCTTGCATTCATAGTGGGATTCATACTTGTGTTGGGAGAGCACACCCACAAATATCTCTAAGAGCTGAAATCAAGCAAGTCTTGGGTGCACTTGCTTATTGCTCATCAGAGGTTGTGGAGAAAACTTCTTTGTTTAGTTCTTGCAAATTTCATAAGTGCTAGATTTATATTTGAATATCTTATTTATTTCTAACATTTGAATGTTTAAGCTTTCTCTTAACATGATTATTTTTCATCACATAGAATATGATCCATATCCAAATTTAGCTATAACAATGAACGGTCCCAACCAATTAGGCTAAAACTTATCTTTCTTCTCATAGTTATGGAGATTCTTCATGTTATGTTGTAGTACTAGATCATCGACTTCAAATTCCCAAGGTTTGATCTTCTTATTAAATTCAAAGAAAAGATGTTTTTGATACATGTGGAGGTGATTCAAGGCATTGAGACATTGTCCATCAAAGAGTTATAGCTCTTAAAAGTGAGCAACTCGATATTCTTATTCAAATATAAGATTCTTCAGGGAGATTCTAAGGGAAGGGAGTTCAATTTCCATAGGAAGTAAAAACTTAATACCATAGACAAGGGAAAATGGTGTGGCTCTAATAGGGGTACAGATGGAAATGTGGTAGGCCCAAAGAGAAGGATTCAACTGAAGGTGCTAGTCAAGGCCAACATCATCGACTATCTTCATGAGGATTTTAAGTATAGTTTTATTGATAGCCTCTTCTTGACTGTTACCATACAGGAAATAATTGTTGGAACAATATTGGATTATGCCAAATTTATTGTAAAGCTCCATGACATCCTTATTCTTGAAAGGGGTTTCATTATAATATGGATATCTTGTGGGATGCCATAGCTAAAAATGATATAGTTCAAGATGAAATTATAAATTTTCTTGCCTATAGTATAAGTGAGAGGTGTATCTTCAACCCATTTAATAAAATATTATGTAGTGGGAAGGATATACTTGTGGCCATTAGAAAAATTAGGGAATATCGATCCTACAAGGTCAGAACCCCATCATGAGAAGGGCTAGGAGGTGATGGTGGGATGAATTTTTTGGGTGGGGGCATGTATCAAATTGCCATGCTATTGATAGGGAACACATTTATTCACAAAATGATATGCATCTTGCTCCATAGTTATTCAGTAGTATCCCATACGTAACATCTTTTTGGTCAAAGTGAGTCCACTAGAGTGAGCCTTATAGATTGCTTGGTGTACCTCTTGTAAGGTTGTTTGAACTTCCTCTAAATTCATACATCTAAGAAGGGTTCTGGTGAAGTATTTTTGGAAAGGGTGTTACCAAGGATATTGTAGCGGGAGGTTCAATGGATGAAGGTTTTACATTGATTAATGGTAAGGGTAAGTGGAATGATCCCATCATGAAGGTAGGAGTAAATTTCTTGATACCAAGGGGAATCAGGAGAAAATATTTCATACACCATCTTAGAATCCGGATGGTCATAGGTAGGGACCATAAGATTCTAAACAAGAAATTTGCACCTTTGACTATTCTCTAGAATAGCTATCAAAGAGGAAATGGTGGCCATTACATCAACTAGTTTGTTGTTAGCTCTTAGAATATGTTGAAATGTGATCTCTATGAAATGCACTTTCATATCCTTAATGATTCGATAGTAAGAGAGAAACTTATCATCCTTTTTTTGGTATTCATCATGAACTTGTTTGATGACCAACTAGGAGTCACTAAAGACAAGAAGGTTAGAGATCCTCTAGTGAATGACCTGATTAAGTCCTACTACCAGGGCCTCATATTTTGTGATAATGTTTGTGCAAGGAAATGTAAGCTTGTAAGACTTAGGAATGAGATCTCCTTGTGGTGTCAAAAACAAGAATCCTTCTCCTGAGACTTTTTATGTGTAAGATCCATCAAAATAGAGTTTATATTGCTTGCTCAATGTGACAGTGATAATTGATTCATCTGGAAAATCTGTAACAATAGGATTAATATCTTGAATAGGGGCTTCTACCAACTAAACAACAATAACTTGACCTTTCATAGCTTTTTGATCTACATACATAATGTCAAATTCGCTGAAGATCATAACCCATTTTGTTGTGTGTCTAGTAAGAGCCACTTTTGATAAGAGTTACTTATGAGGATTGACCTTAGCAATGAGTTGTGTCTTGTTGTTAACCATGTAATGATGTAGCTTCTACATGCAAAAGACCACAACCAAACATGCTCACTCAATAGAAGTATAATTCAATTCATAACCAACAAGTGTTTTGATAAGGTAGTACATAGCACACTCTTTTCCATTATCATCTAGTTGCGCAACAAGTGCACCCAGTGAAACTAATGTAGCTGATATATAGAGAATTAAAGGTCAACCTACAACAAGTGGGACTAGAACAAGTGGATTAGCTAGATATTGTTTCAAATGATTAAATGCCTTCTGATAGAGAAAATCCCATAGGAACTTAGTATCTTTGTACAAGAGATGTGAAAAAGGATAGACCTTATGTTCCAACTGAGATATGAACCTAGAGATAGACTGAAGTTGGCCTTGTTGACTGTGAAGTTTCTTCCATGTCTTTGGAGGTGGAATATCTAAGATGGCTTTCACCTTCTTGGTATCTACCTCAATCCCTCTCTGAGACATGACGTAACCTAAAATTTTTCCTAATTTAACACCAAAGACACATTTCTTAGGATTTAACTATATCTTGTACTTCTCCAACCTTTCAAAGATTGTGGTAAGGATGACTATATGTAATTCTCTTGTCTATGACTTTCCAAATAGATCATCCACATAATATTCCATAATGATGTGAAGGAGATCATGAAATATTATTATCATAGCTCATTTATATGTAGCTCCTACATTATTAATACCAAAAGACATTACTTGATAGAAAAATGTACCGCTGGAAGTAGTAAAAGACATTTGTGTTGATCCTCAACTATTATCCTGATTTGATTGTATCCTGAGAAACCATCCATAAGAGACAACATATCATGTCTTGAAATAAAATCTACTATAATATTAATGTTGGGAAGCGGAAAATCATCCTTAGGACATGCTAATTTGAGATCTCTAAAGTCTATACAAATGTTTATGCCCCCAATAGGCTTACCCACTGGTACAATGTTAGAGACCCATTCTGGATATTATGTAGGTCATATGAACTCAACATCTAGTATCTTCTATAATTCTTGTTTAACGAACAAGGCAACTTGCGGATGCATCTTTCTTAACTTTTTCTTGATATGCTTGATTTAGAATCCACAGGGAGATGATGTACCACTAGATATGGATCTAAACCAGACATATCTTTATAATTCCATGCAAGATTTATTTGTACCTTGTGAATAAATTCAGTCACATCCTTCCTTTCTTGTTCAATAAGTGATGTTGTAATGTATGTGATCTTAGGCTTCTCTGTTATTCCAAGGTTGACTTCTATTGTATCTTCAATGAGGATAGTTGATTTCTCTAGTGGTAGTGACATAAAAGTAAATTAAACTTCTCCCTCCTCTAGCACCTTAGAAAGGTTTTCACAAGAAGATGCATCCTGTATTTTCTCTTTTTCTTCACCCAAAGATTCCTTAACGAGGTTTCCACCATAGGGTGTTTTATTTTCATTTTCATTTTCACTTGTGTGACTAAGAGAGTTGACTTTCCTACAAAATTAGGCTCACTCATTGTAGATTATGTCAGGCTCATGATCTTGGAGATTCTTAAGTCTAAAAAGTGCCTTGTACTTCCTCATCTTAATTACATATGTCTAAAGTTGGTGGTGACTCTTGTTGGTCCCAATCGATAAGCTCATGATGTTTAAGAGGAAGGGTAGGGGATGAAAGGTCTACAGTAGTAATGGCTAGGACATGGTTAGAGTTGATGATATCATCTTCAATGTATTGGAAAGAGACTTCAAATAATTTGTCCTAATTTTTTGAATCAGTCTCAACTAAATAAAATTCCTCAGCAAAGGATACCTTAGTTTCTATGGAACCCAATCCTTAGCCTCAAGAATAGAAAGTTTCTTTAATGAAAGTGATTCTTATATCTTTGTTTCCTCCCAGGCCCATTCCATGATATCCCATGCTTTCAACAATGGGAGTGTCCTTCAAATGTTTTTCCTTAGGAATTTCAATAGGTTTTTCTTCATCATCATTAAAAAGCTAAGATAGTATGCCATTATCCATGTGTTCATCTGCAAGAGAACTCCAGTGTTCAAAAGTAGTCTTCTTGCATGCCAAAGTTTCTTTATCACCTTTGGGACAAAGTTGTTTAGGTTTACCAAAGGATCTTGGGGATAAGGTAATTTTTCCAATGACTAATGAACTCTCAGATTTATATTCTCCTATTCATTGATCAGTATATTTAACTTCATTTTTTATTCAACAATCTTCTCATTAGAAAACTTCCCTTTTCATTTATCTGATACCTTATCAGATTCTTCAATGAGAGGTTTTTTAGGAGGACATGTAGTGGAAGTCTCTTTTGTAATAGGTCAAGAGAATTCATTCAAAGGATATAATTTTCTTTTCTTTTCTTCTAATATTTTGTAATATTAGGAAGGTTCTTGATCTCCAGGAATAGTGATTTCTTAGCCATGATGTGGGAATTTCAAACATTGATGGTATATGGATGGTTTTGGTTCCCAAATCAAGAGATTGGAAAATTCTATTAGTTTTCCAAAATCAATGCTCAAATCTTCCAAATGATTTGGACAATTGACAAGAATGATCGATTATGATCCTCTTTCCTTGCTCTTTAGGCTCTGCAGAACAAAGGCAGGTAGGCCTATACTTTAACAGTGTTTCCTGATTAGATATTTTTATAGTATATTTGTAACTATACTTGAACTTAGGGGGATATCTCAAGATGGCAATGAATTCTTGAGGGAGATTGAATTGTGTGCTTCACAATTTATAACTTATCTTGCAATCACTGAACTTGTTTTTAAGAGTGTTGAATGCTTTAGGTTTTGATTGTTGCTTATGATTTTGATGTTGAATGAATCTGTCAACTACTATGACCTTCTATGTATTCAATTATTAAATCACACTGCAATTATTCTTAGGGAATTTAAATTTTACTAGGAAAAGACCAATAAGATAGAATTAACATGCACAACTCTATATGAATTTTGATAATCAAATTGCAGTATAATTAGAAACAACTTCTCTACACAATGACTCGGTTAGCTTCTACTTCTGAGAATAGAAATCACAGATAAATAATCAATTTAATTAATTAATCCACAATTTTCACAGAAAAATAAAGCACTGGGTTCATATTAATAGTGAAGAAATATGCTTATAGAAAGTATATTCATGATTTACATTGTGATGATATGGGGTAAGTGCACCAAGATGGTGTGCAAAAAGGGGGTATAAGTGACCGCTTTTTTTTCTTTTTTTTGGAAATTAGGTAAACCTAAACTTCAAATAGAAATTCAAGGGTCATGACTCAAAATTATAAGATGCGTAAAGAATAAGAATTGTATTACTCCAAATATAGTTTCTAAACTACTTTTTTTAAAAAAAAGATAAGATTAAGAGGGTGAAACCTACCACACACAAAAAATTGTTCCTCATTTTTTTGGCAAAAACATAACATAGTTGTTTATGTGCGTTTAACAAAAGATATATCTAGATTTAGTATTTTGCAAAACCCTTTAGTAGGATGATAGATAAGAGAGAGATATTGAATTTTTGTATATTTTTTTTATAGTTTTACATTGAGTATTTTTTTTAATGATTTTTTGAAGTGGTTGCATCCTAAATATATGGTACGTGATTGTGCGGTAGGCATAACTTGAATCAAAATAATTGAAAATGCTAAAAAATAAAATTAAAAGTGTATATAATCGAGTGTATAACATAAATATGTAATTTATTTTGACTTTGGTCAAGTAGATCAAAAGTTATTAAAAAAATGGTAGACATGTGTCTATGAGGACTATCAAGCCACTAGTAAAGAAAAATAAAGTTTACTATGCTAATGTTGTCAAAAAATAGAAAAAATTATTTGGTTAGAAAGATGAGAAGACGTGTGAGATTATGGTGGTAACTTTAGAGATAGCCACTTGATCATTTATAAACCTGATGATGAAAAATTTGAGAAATCATCCTAGAAGATTAAAAAAAATGTGTAAAGTGACAAAAATAGAGGAAAGATGAGCTTGCAAGCCTCAAGGTCAGTTTCCAAGCCTCTTATCAATCTATAATGGGTACGAGTTCCTATGTGTCAAATAACCCGCATGGATTATGCAAAAATAGTATAGCTCCAAGCTCTACATAACTTGTGTAGGTTATGTAGAATTAAAAGCATAATTTTTGGTTTTGAGGAACCCACATGTGTTATTAAAATATAAAAATGTAAGCTTATAAACTTAACATACACAACACGTGTATATAGAAACATATATAATATATGTATATGTCTGTATATATGCATATGTATAAATACATATACATATATTTATATAGATCTATGTCTGTATACATGCATCTCTCTCTCTCTCTCTCTCTCTCTCTCTGGGTGTTAGAAATAAGACCAACCCATGGGTTGAAAAAAACCTTATAGTTCTTCATAACCCACACGAGTTATGAAGAACTTTTTATAAATCTTCATAACCGGTACGAAGAACTTTCAGTTTTTCTAAATATTCTGAATTTTAACCCACACAGATTTTGTAAAATTTTGAGTTTTTTTTCATGTGACCACTTTTTTGACCAACAACTTGGTGCACTTACCCTATGATTTCCTTTTTAGTTCCCGCCATAGGCTATAGAACTATAGGTAACGACCATAATCTAACTAGTGATTAAACTTTTCAATTTTAACCAATCAAACTTCTTCAATATTTTTAAGAATATCATATTTCACTATTTGATAAAGTTAGATGCAAAATATTTAACTTTACTAATTTAGAAAAGTATTTATCACCCATCTCATTGGCTTAAAAAGGTCTTGACACAAATATTTATTACAATTGTAATGAAAGACTATAATCATAATTTAACTTTAAACAAAATTTAAATACATTTTTTTTACTTAAAATTGTTGAAAAAAGTTGGTTACATTTCACCTATTATATTTCATGAATTTTTATACTATATTTTTTAAAAAAGTTTTATAATATATATTATATAATACTATATATTACATTACATATATTTTTTATATAAACTATTACTAGTACTTGCCGATAGGTTAAGAAAGTACTATTGCATCCATTTTTGGATTTCTTCGATTAACTAGTGAATAAAACTTATTTTTTCCACCAATTACAATTTAGTTTAATTTTATTTTGTTAAAAATAAAATATTTTCTATAGTCTATATGTAAATTTTTTAAGTTTATAAATTGTAAAACAGATTTTTTGATGAAATGATTGGCCAAAACATTTAACGTCTTATAGACCTATTTTTTAAGCATGAATAAATTTTATAGAAGTTTTTTAGAATTTATAAGAGTTTTTTTAAGATTTTTTTTTTTTAACATTATTTTGTAAAGTTCTCATGAAGTTTTTATTATTTTTAATTAATATATTATTAAATTAAAAATTATGTTATTTGAATTTATTCTAGTTTATACTATTAATTTTTATAATATATTATAATTTAAATAAAAACCTATGATATTATAATATATATTTATTTTTATTCATATTTTTAAATTTTTAAAATTTTTAATTTTATTATATATTAATTATACATTAACAACTATTTATGTAAAAAAATTATGTGATTTTATTTTCTTATAATTTTTTCTTTTTTCTTTACAAAATATTAATATTTAAATTAAACTATATTAAATTAATATTTAATAATATTATTATAGTTTTATTTTTAAAAACTTATTAAATTTAGTTCAAAATGTCGATTTATTTAAATTTATCTATTTATAATAGTATTAATGAAAATTCTTCTACCCCATTTTAGCTATCGTGAATATTCAAAATTCCATTTTAGCCACCTCCCAGTCTAGTCAGAAATTTATTTTTAATACTTCCCTTCTTGGTGATCAAGATGTTGTTATTGCCATTAAGATGGTTAGATTACTAAACTTGTAGAACAAGACCCTCTCTCAGACTAGTAGATGGAGTCTTAATGTTTCCTCTTGGCAAAAAAAATTTAAAACTTTTGGTCAAAAGAAAGCCAAAGAATATAGGTGTGTGTCTCCACTTGCTTGAAACTAGTATCCAGTCTCAACCCCATTCCCCTGTCCTTGCTGAGTAGGTTACTCTAGCTAGGGACTCCCTTAGGAAACATCAGCAAATCAAAATTAGAGGCACCTTTATTAGGGCCCGCAATCATTGGCTTCAGTATGGTGATAAAGGTTCAAAACTATTTTTTAACCTCCTTAAGCATAAACAGAGTAAAGAAAGAATTGACAGAATTTTTATGGATGATAAGGAACTCCTCACCCTGCATGACATTACCAATGCCTTCAAGATGTTCTACAAGACCCTGTTTACCACTGAAGATACTGAGACCTTGAAAGATACTAGAAACAAATGCATTGATCTCATCCCCAAGATGATAACTGACAGTGATTCCCTTGTCCTCCAGAATATGGTTTCCCCTCAAGAAATCTTTGATGCCATTTGTAAGCTCAAAGACAATAAAGCCCCTAGCCCGAATGGGCTCCCTACTAAGTTTTATAAAACTAACATTGACTGGATTACTAATGATCTTCACGATCTTTACATAGAAGCCTTCACTAATGGTACTTTGGGGAGCTCTATTAACACCGACATTATCAAACTTATACCTAAAGATGGTGATAGAGCTCTTGTCAAAAACTGGCACCCTATTACTCTTCTCAACGTTTCTTACAAAATCCTTGCCAAGGTCCTAGCTTCTTGCTTGGAAAAAATTATCCCCAAGTTCATTTGTGCTACCCAGACCAGATTTATTAAAGGCAGGTATATTCTTGAGAACCTTATTACTAGTTGGGAGGCCATGGAATGGGCTAACACCTCTAAACAGGATGCTGCCATGCTTCTTCTTGATTTTGAGAAGGTGTATGATAGGGTTGAATGGGACTTTATCCTTATGATGCTTAAGGCTTTTGGCTTTCCTGACTTATTTTGCAAATATGTCCAAATCCTTCTCAAAGATGCCTCTGCCTTGGTCGATGTCAATGGGACTCTTTCCAAACCCATCCTTTTATCTCGATTGATTAGGCAGGGTTGTCCTCTTGCTTGTTCCCTCTTTGTCATTGCTTCAGATGCTTTATTTTACCTCCTTAGAGATGATACCATTTCTCCTAGAGTCTGGGGTATTACTTTGCTTGATGACTCTGAGCTTTTTAACATTCAGTTTGTCAATGATACCTCCCTTTTTTTGGATCTCTTGCAGCATAATATTCAGTGTCTCAATCATAAACTTGACCTCTTTGGCAAAGCTTCAGGGGCTCGAATCTCCACCTCCAAATTTGTTATGCTGGGATGGAAAGAGAAACCTCCTGATTGGCTTGGTTATTTTGGGTATACCTGGGGGGCCTAATAAGATTGTTAGATACCTTGTTATACCTTTTTTTGTGGCCCCTTCTCTCAAGGATTCGTGGCTTTGGGTCAAGGAAAAGATTGTCAAAAAGCTTAACAAATGGAACAACAGATTTATTTCCCTTGCGGGAAGAGTCCAGGTTTGTTAGAAAATCTTGTCTTCCTACAACATTTACTACTCCTCTGCTTGGATGTTTAGCAACTATCAAATTTTTGAAATTCAAAAGGCCATCCATCATTTCCTGTGGTCGGATGGTAAAGGAAATAAAAAAACCCTTGCGGTTAAGTGGGATTGGTGTCACTTAGAGAAAAAACTTGGTGGCCTTGGGCTAAAAGATCTTAGACTTCAGGGAATGTCCCTTGCCTCCAAATGGATCTTCCAAGCTCTTGAAGGTGATGAGCTCTGGAAGGTTCTTATCAGAAATAATATTCAAAAGGGTGTTCCTAAAGTTTCCAAGTCATGGAAAGGCCTCCCCTTTTGTGACTTGGTTGCTGGTAGGTTTCTAGTGTCTGTTCAAGGCACTTGGGTTTTCAGATCCATTTGGAAGGCTTGGGAAAATGTGTCTGGTTTCATTGCTAATTCTAGTTTTGATTATAATCACACCTTACATGGAGAACATTCTATTTGGTGGAATCTTCTTCACTTGGATAAGCCCCTTGCCCTTACGAAAGGGTGCTCTGCCAGACTCTGGGCTAACAAAGGCAATAAATGCATCATGGATATTATGGAACATAAAAAACTTATCAGCTGGGAAAATCTATCCCAGGACTATGATCTCCCTGCTTCTCACAAAAGAACTTACAATCTGATTAAAATGGCATGTGCTACCCTTAAACTCCCTAGGGACACTAATGTTGATTCCCATCATTACCTCACCTTTAGATGGAAAGATGGTTCCCTCCTTACCAACGTTAAAGCTAAAGATATATATAAATTTCTTAACCATGATACCTCTATGACTGACCATATCAACACCATGTGGTATAGTACCACCAGCTCTCTTGATTGGCAGAAAATCTTTGATAATCTATGGAAGTCTCCCATCCCACCTAAGATTAAATGTTTCAAGTGGCAGCTCCTCCCTGATAGATTGCCTATTAGGAATCACCAAGCCACCCTTGATACTTGTCCTATTTGCAGAATGCCTGAGACTATGAGGCACATTTTCTTTGACTGTATTTTTGCTAGAGAGATTTGGCTTATGTTTGGTTTTTCTATTACTAAGCATGTTTGCACTCTTGATATCATTACTAGTTTTATTGATGGGCTCCGCAAAGATGCTAACCTATTTTGGAAAATTCTTTCATCTTTCATCCTTTGGTATATTTGGAAATTGAGAAATGAATCTGAATTCCAAGGCACTGATAGGACTCTTACTAGGTTTTTTAGAAAACTCACCCGTTACAAAATTGCTTTGCAGGTCTGCTGTGTTTTGAATCTGGAGCGTAAGAAGTTTTTGAGGTTTCCTCGTGATGGACACGCGTCTATGTTCATCTATGAGATGAAGGATGGCTTCGAGTGGGCTACCATTGTGGACAATCAGATGGCCTTTGATGTTGCGCTTGGGAAGCTGATTCAGGACATTAGGGACAATAATTGTCCCAGATTTGATAAGCTGGATATGTTCTCTTAGATTTTGGAGTGAAAGAAAGTGGTTTGGATGGAAGGTTCTATTGGCTGGACCACATGGATTGAAAATCTTGATGATGTCCTTCACTAGAGCATTCTCTTCTTTTTTTTGGATGATCCCTCATGCTATTACATGTTTTAATTATGTATTAAATGCTTGTTTAGTGGTTTTCTTTTCTAGCTGATACTCTTCGATTGGTGGGTTGAGGCCTAGCCTCCCCTCTTTGGATGTAATCTTTTTTCTGGACTCTCGATCTTTAATATAAAAATTCTTCATTATTATAAATATAATTATATAAATTTATATTAAATAGAATTATATTTAATAAAATATAATAAATTTATTAAAATTGTAATTATATTTCATAATATAATTACAATTGATTAGGCAAGTACTAGCCACTATGTGGCACTTGTTTTTATATTATAGTAATTATATTTTTATACTATATTTTTTATATAAAATTTGTGCTCTTTGTATGGAAATTTGTTATTCACATTTTAATGGATTTAATTTTTTAATATATTTTTATCTTTGTAAGCTTAAAGATATTTTAAATAGAATAAAATAATAATTATTAATATCAAGTTATTTGTAATATATAAATATTAGTTATACTTATTAATTTATTATTGTTTTATATAGAATTATTTATTATTAACTGATTGTATATATTAAATAAAAAATTATATTTATAAAAACCTATACAAATATGACAGTGTCAATTCTATTATGCGTAGTTGAATACTAACATGTATCTTCATTTTTTTATAAAAATACAATAAATATCTTAAAATCATATTTAAAATATAATTTTTTTTTCTCTTAGAAGATCACACACATATTTCAAATATCAATTACTTTGCACAAAAAGTCCAAGGGTATAACCTAATATATTATACATTTTTCTCCAATACCTTATTCTACTAACCACCTCTAACTGTAAAGCAACTAGTTAGAGAGTGGGTGACATAACTCCAATAACATTTACCTCCTTTAACATTTGTCTATATATTTAGCATTAACATTACATATTTCTACATTTTTCAACTCCACCAAAATTTTGGCAAGAACTTAGTTGCTTTGCAACCTTGTTTTATTCCATCTTTATTATCTCCTTTTATAATCATAAGAAGTTTTTTCCAATTGTTACATCTTTTGATAACAAAATCTATTATAACCCTAAAATATTTAATTATCTTATCATATAGTTCCACCGATAACTCATTCGTGCTTCCATATATATTATTGTGTTTTCTTCAAGGCTTCTATGATATCAAATCTTTTCTGCACATATTCACAATTCCAATGTATGTCTTGTGGTTGCATTCAACCTTAACATTTTACATTCAATCAATAACTAATGGACTTTTTAAAACTTCAACTTCGAAACTCTAGTATATGTTTCTGCATGGAAACATTCAACCATCATAGATTCCTCTAGAAAAAGGTAGTTTCAAATTGCTAAGATAAAATTATCCTCTGATAAAAACTTTCGTCCAATAACATTTGTTCTTCAAACATTCACTTTAAATCCTAAGGCCCGTGCTGAAATTAGGGCATCTTTATCCATTGGTGGAAGTGTGTTCCATGGAGAGACCCCTTTTTTAATGCCATCACTCTCCGATGGGTTTAATCATTTATTAAATTATAGGGGCCCACTAGTTTAGAATATTAGATTTTTTATTTTTTTTAAAATTATCTATTTGAAATTTATATATTTCATATAGAAATATATCTCTCTGTAATTCCATGTAGGGTTCCATTGGACCAATCATCTTTAGAATCCACACCTTCATTTCAATTATTGTTTGAATATAAAACTTGATATTTCAAAATTTCATCAAATAAATTGCTTCTAAAAAATAATATGGAAAATCGAACAAGCTTTCTAATGAGATCTTGGCAATGGATGTGCTCGCAGATTGTAGATCATGGAGTGTGATGCAACAAGTAACTTCGGTAACTTTATTTAGGAACATAAAATATCCATTTTTAAAGAAGGCCTCTAACTTCATTTTGAAAATTTTGAACTGACAAATTGCCTTTTTTTTTGTTTTCAAATTATATCAGATTTATCAACAGAACCTTACAAATCAGCCCTACAAATTGGCACACATGTTCACTTTCATACATAGAAATATGAGCTCCAAATTGTTTGAAGAAATACTTGTCTTGTTGAGAAATATAAATTTCTAAAGGGGACCTTCTACTATCTTTGTTACTCTGCAACTGGCAAATTTGTATAAAGTGTCATTCATTTAGGTCTTGAAAAAATAGCAAATTAAGTCATTGGACTCTAGAAATTGGCATAAGGCTTCATTATGACATGGATAATTCATAGGAATGATTGGATTGATATGAAATATTAATGGGAAAAATTAATTAATGATCTAAGAAGGTCAGTTTGACAAGTTTTAAATAATTAATTGAAAAAATTGCAAATGGATTAGGTTTTGCACAAATCGCAAATGAGGTTGTAGAGACCTACAAATCAGTAAAGAAGCATTTGAATATATATATAATGCATAGAAATAACTTGATTGAAATGGGGTCTTAAGGTATGAGGACATCATGTCCCAAAAGAGGCTATTTGAAATGATGTTGTGTGTGGAAACTATACACCCTAATATTTCATCTTTTGATAGATGTACCAAATCTGGTTCTGGAAGTAAAAAATGGATGAACACACTTATTTACAAGGGGAAAACATAATTGATTGGAGAAATCACTAATTTAGCATGGGATTTAGGAAGCTAATTTTAGGGTTTCTACCTTATATGGAACTCTAAATTTTGCAAAATTTAGAGCTCCAACAGATAGTGCACCTGAAATAGCATGTAAACAAGGTCTTCCCAAAAGTATGTTGTAAGGTAAGTCCAGATCAAGAACATGACAAGTAGTTTTAATGAGGGCATGGCCCACTTGTAAAGGAAGTTTGATCATACATTTAGACTCTCTTTCTCTATCATCGTAAGGTTTTATGATAATTCTCTTTGTCATATCAATAAGGACTTTAGATATTCCTATATTTCTTATCACCCTCATGTTACAAAGGTTCAAACTAGATCCATTGTCTTTCAAGACTTGTTTTATTTTGATGGAATGGATGATGTCTTCCCTGTGAAGAGTCTTATTATGATACTTGAGTCAAAATTAGAGAGGTCTTTGTCTCTAAATACCAAGTGTGATTGTGAGGCTAAATTACTGATCATTCCTTGGAATTGGGAGGCATTGATGTTTTTAGGAACTTGGGACCTAGTAAGGGATTTCTCAAGGACTTTCTTATGTATAGGGGATGTATGAAGAATCTCAAGTATGGATATCTATGCGAGAGTCTTCCCTAGTTGTGCTAGGAGGTCATAGCATGAAGCAGGTAAAGAAGATGTGGATGGTGCAACACGTGGATTAGCAACCTAAATGGTAATTCATTTTCTTCTAGTGGTAGCATTACAATCAGCAACTTTAATCTTGAGGGTGCACACACGGTTGTCAAATTCTTCTATGCGACCACAAAGTGAGTCAAACTTGTGCAAGAATCATTGTCTCAAATATTAGAGCCTTTGATATTATTAGTGTAGTCATAAAGCACATTTTTAGAAGATGAGGTGTTGTTCTAATCATGTTTAGGGAACAAATGATTGTAGATATTAAGATGTGCATTATATGATGAAGGTGTATGGCCTCCGAATTCAATTTTCATGTCATCAATAAGATCTTGGACATAATATTTTAATTCCATGCATTTCTTAGTATCTTGACCTTTGATGCGGTGATATTCACAGTATTTAGTATCCTTGTACCATGCAGGTTTGGGTTGATTTTCATCATATGGTCAAGTGTTTGGATATATCATCATGTTTTGATCAACAAGTCTTCGAAAGATGATGTCCAAGGGCTGTGCAAGGGAAGTGAACTGTCATTGAGGATGTGGACTAGAATTGTTTTTTCTTGTTGTTGTTGTTGTGAGGGAACAAATAGCCCCAATTGCAAGGTTGTTGTTGAGAAGTTTTATGGTTCTTCTGATTGTGATTTTGATTTTTTTTTTGATTTGATTGTGATTATTGTTGAAATTACCTTGGTTAGATTCTTGAACATTTTGAAAGTGTTTAGCATCAGTCACTCTATCATTTTCTACCCCTTTATTATTAGTCTCAAATTTTGGTTTGTCATTGGTAGGAGTATAGTGTTTAGTGGTTCCTTTTGCAAGAGGTCATCTTCAATTATTTTTACCTTCATAACAAGTAACTCAAAAGTGCTAGGAGAAGCCATTTTCATTTGGAATGACATTTTAGGTACCATATTTCTAGTAAATAGGTCTATAAGATGATTATCTGGTATTTTTTAAGGCATTCGATTGGCAAGGTTTCTCCACCTTTGTAAGAAGCTAGCAAAAGATTCCCAATTCCTTTACTTAGTGTTGCACAAGTCACTAAGTGATGCTTGATGTTTGATGTTATATGAATATTGTGCAACAATTTTTTTTGCAATATTAGTGAAGGAAAATATGGATCCATGAGGTATATTCATGAACCATTCAAGTGTTGGGCACCTAAGACTTCTAGTAAAGAGTCTTTTAAAGTAATCCTCACTATAAGAGACCTCTTGAAAAACAATGTATAATTATTTGAGATGTTGGATAGGACTTTTTTCCCCTTATATTTGTCAAATTTAGGGATCTCAAAGTTTACAGGAAATGGAATCATGTTAATTGATTTATCAAATGGATAAGGACAAATCTCCTCAAAGGAAAAATCCCTTTTACTCCATTTTGCATACTTCGGATAAGGCTTTTAAGTTAATTTATTTGATTCACCAAGTTAGGAGCATTGTGATGTGTAAGATGTGAACCAAATGGTTTCCCTCCTCCAAATTATGATGTTGAAAATCCACTAATGTAATTTCAAGTGTAGGAGGAGGTGTATAATGATAGGTTTGTTATGTTGTCAGGGTAGATGTTTTCAAGATCCTAGAAGGAACTTTGAAGAGTGAAGAAATATAATTAACTAGAGATTTGGGAGATTATGTTTCTAAAAATGATGTGTGTCCCATGTTCAAGACACTAGAGTCAAAATGAGTAGATGTATTCATCATTGCATGAGTTTTATTGTGTGAGGTTCTATTAGGTATAACACTGATAATTTGTTGGATATGTTCTAGTGTAAATTGAAATTTTGGTTGTGTTGTTCATATAGGTATCGATGTAAAAGGCCCATTGGAAATAGCCTTACCTTTTCCTTGAGATGATGTTGTGTGAATTGTTGAACTAGTTACTGTGGAAGTCCTAACTTTAGTAACATTTTTATACAATAGTAAATCATCAAAGTTATCAAGGACTGTAACATCATCATGGACAATGTTCATAAAATAGATGTTTTGACCATATCTACGTTACATGGATCTTTAAGGATGTCATTGACTTGTGGAGCTAGATGCGTTTCCATTTTCTCAAGTTGATCAACATATTCAACCTCTTCCTCTACATGGTTCGTTATGTTTGGGATTCCTAGACCTCCAAGAGGCATTGAGGAAAAAGGGTTCTCATTTTTTGAATATCGTCAACTCATCTTCTTAGCTTGTGAATGAGTTATGACCATACAATTTGATCTCAAGAGAATGAAATAAAAATATGTCTAAGAATGAGTAAGAAGAGATTGATGATGGGAAGATGAACTTAGGAGTATAGGTTTGGACCTTATTTTTCTCATGAGGTCATGGCCTCAAAGGTTTGATATTTGATTTGATGAAGGATTGGTGATTTGATTGGCGAGGGTAGAGCCTCAAATTTTTATTTGATTTGTGGGTTTAGGAAAACCTTAGTGAAAGATAGATCCTTTGAAAGATCAATGATTAAGCCCTTGTTCTATTTCTAGATAGATTGATGATCACAAGAAAAGAAGGGGATAGGATTGATTGGATCATTAAACCAATCAAGATTAACTTATATTCTCAAGTGATGGGATTCAATTTTAATTAAGGATGAGCATCTCAGACACCTTGATAAATCTTTCCACCTATGATTGACGACAACGATATGAAAGACAAGATTAGATGAGTCTTGATGATGTTAGATTGAGGGTCAGTCAAGACAAAAGGTTGATTTAGGTCTAAGGAAATGATGTGTTTCAAAGAAGAGAATGATAATGTTATGACTAATTAGGAGGATGGAGGATGGATGAAAAGAGGCTTCAGGTTTAATCGTAAGTCTCAAAGTTTAGAAAGGCTTAATTGAGATCGAATTTGTGCAAGTAATTGGAAATCTTGTTATTGAAGACAATCTTATCAAATTTATCTTGGTCTTGGATCTCTTTTTTGGATAGATTTTATGATGTGTTTATACTTTCTAGATCTTCGATTGGTTGCTTTCTTCTCTATAGACCAAGGGTAGTGGAAGTTTGTCTTTCTTGTGTTTGGAAAGATTGGACATATCCTATAGAAGTGATTATTTGGTAATCCAATATGTTCAAGGGAAAGAACTTATTTTCACACTCAAACAAGGCATTGACTATAGGGAACAAACACAAGTCTGAAAATAATTCAACAAGGGACAATGAAACCTTGAAGGATAAAAGAAATTGTGACAAGTCTGATTGACAGGGAATTGTAACAATGCAATGTGTATGTTCAAGTGACCTTTTCAATTCACTAGTGTTTTCACTGGTCTAACATAATTTGAAGGCACTCAAGAAATATCTACCTAAGGAATTGTCTTAGTTATCAAAACCTTTTCCCAGAACTTGGATATCCCATCGCCTCACACAATAGTGTCACCCCCCAGAGGGTGCTCATGTTTTTTCCTTTTCCAAGAGCTAAACAGAACATGGTTCAAAGGAGACTATGCACTAAGAGCTCCAATTCCATATTATCCACCTCCAAACTCTCAAGGGGATACTTATAGTGAGTATCTTTAGGAGAGATTCTTCAACCTCCTTGCACAAATATTATGATCACTTTCAGAGGTGAACTGAGTAACTTCTATCCTTAGGTGTCTAGTAAGGGATTTTGTTTGTAGCTATCCCGTGTAGTCCCACAAGTAGAATTTAGGCCTATATCCCTACAAGTACTAGATATAATATAGTCTGGCAAGTAGGATTGAGGCTTTGCAACCCTACAAAAATCTAGCAATAAAAATAACTACATCCTCTAGGACATTAATCTCAAAGAGGCTTTTGATTATGGTGGGTTGGAAGGGCTAGGCTTATCAAATTTTATTTTTTCTAAAGTGTGTATAATGAAATCTAGTTTCTTAAAAAGTAACTTTTTGCAAAATTCGATGAACGAGCCAAAATCTATACCTGAAATACTACACGTTGGTTTTTGACAAAAAATGGACATACATACAAAAGAAATTAGAGATGAAAATCTTAACATAATAAGAATTGAAAATAAATTATATGGTTAGATAGCTAATAGAGAGATCTATAATATCATGTCATCTAATTTTAATGTTATTGAACCATGAGTAAACCTGACGAGGAGCACACAAAAAAAGATGTGAATTTTTTGTATGTCTGTTGGAAAACACATCTCAGGCCTATTTGAATCCTCCAAGCCTTTGGGTTGGATCTCCAAGGCAAATCCAAGCCTTAGGCTTGGTGGATTCCAATGTATTACAAAGCGCATACGCGCTATGCAAATTTATGACTTGGATAGCGCATACTCGCTATGCAAGTCATAAATTTGCATAGCGTGTACATGCTATAGTGCGCACATGCTATGCAAGTCATAAATTTGCATAGCACGCACGCGCTATAATGTGTACATGCTATAAAAATTTATGACTTGCATAGTGCATACGCGCTATGCAACATCCAGAAAAGGATTAAGGGAGTGAGAGAGAAAGAGTGAGAAGGTGGCAGGGGCTGAGAGAGGAAGAGAGAGAGTGAGAAGGTGAGAAGGAGAGAGAGAGAGAGAGACATACACACACATAGGCTATATTTTCCCTTCTTACCCTCTTTCCCCATCTCTCTCTCTCTCTCTCTCTCTCTCACATATGCTCTCTCCCACCTTCCTACCCTCTATATTCCCCTTCTTACCATCTCTCTCTCTCTCTCTCTCTCTCTCACACACACACACACACACACACATGCTCTCTCCCACCTTCCTACCCTCTATATTTCCTCCTCTCTCTCTCTCTCTCTCTCTCTCTCTCTCTCTCTCTTCCTACCATCTCTCCCTTTATCTTTCCTAGGTTCCCACCCTCTCTCTCTCTCTCTCTCACACACACACACACTCTCTTTCCACCCTCTCCCTCTCTCTCAAACCCTCTTACCCTCTCTCTATCTTTCCCCTTTGTACCCTCTCTCTCTCTCTCTCACACACACACACACACATCCTCTCCCCCCTTTCTCTCTCTTTGGTGGAGCGGCACCTTGGTAAGGAGGAACACTAGGGTCACTCATGGATCCTAAGATAGTTTGAAGATTGAAGAAGGACCACTCATGGTCACTCAAGAATGTTTGCATGGCCTTTGAGCCATTTGAATCTAATAGAAATGTCAAAATGATAATATCAATGTAATTGCCAAGATGGGCAAATAATAGCCTATAAAGGTTGATTGTGGGATTGAAGGCTAGTGTAAGAGTTTTAATGGTTTCTAAGGATTTTGGTAGGTGTAAATGTTTCATAAGGTCATTTAAAGACCATTGGAAGTGTTAAGCAAGGTTAAGTTAATTGGTTGTCAAAGTTGACAACTTGTTGTCAACTTTGACAACATATTTTAATTATAAAAATACTTGTAATAGTTAGTTTCTGGGTAGTCAGTGGTAGTTATTAGGAAGTTGGTCAGTTTCCCTCAATGAAAACAAGTTAAAATGATGTAAAAAAATTCCAAAGGAGGTGGTGGTCGAAGGAGAAGTGTGTACAAAATTTTTCATTCAAATAATATTAAAATCTCTGCAAACTGGTGTCTTGCTGCCCATGGATAACAGTCATTAAACTTTGTTGATTCTAATGCATTAACAGTCCTCAAATTGGTTGGATTGGGTAGTAAATCTTTTATTTTCATTAAGATTAATTATATGTTGGAGATTGAATTCATTTGTTAAGCTTTTGAAGGTCAAAACCCAGGCTAACTATACAGTGGTATTGGATTGCGTAGTTTGGTTTATCTTGTTGTTCCTTTAAAGTATGAATGGACCCTTCCACTTTTTGTGATTCTTTGTGGCTTGTGGAAGGTTTCCAACCTTGTACCATATGTTTTTTATAATGCTTTGAGTGCAAGGAAGATCAAAATGGAAGGAAGTTGGTGGAGGCGAATGGTTTGACTGTTGCAGAAAAATGCACTCTGATAGGAGGGCCATATCTTTCAATTAAATAGTTGGATCGTGCTAATTATTTAATATGTGTGTGAGAACCTAATTACACCAATTCTCACCAGAGGGATTAAAGAAATAATGTGTTGTTAAAAAGTTACAGACCTTTGTACATAGGTCTATCGAAGAAGACAAAAAACATGCAACTTTGTTCTATTTAATAAAATGGTGTTGTGTTAATGGGTCAGAGGTGTTTGGAGGATGTGGGAAAGGATTTGATAGTATTTCTAAGTGTTGTTTAAGGAAATAGAACTCATAGGTAGGGTTTGGAGTGGATTGATGCAATGAACAAGTGATAGTCCTAGAAGGGCAGTGAGATGGTATTTTGTGAAATAATTAAACAAAGTGCATTGGTTAGACCATGAAAGGATTTGTGGAAAAGTGAAGTTTATTTGGATGGTGAATGAAAGTGAACTTGTTCAAAATCAATTTGGATAGGTTGTTTGAGTTACCTAAAGTCAAATTTCTTTGGTGTAACGTCTGAGATGCACTTGATTCCTTGTGGGTGTACCAAGAAATTGTGAAGCCCATGAGTTGAATCAAGTTTCCTTAGAGAAACTCTCTCTCTCTCTCTCTCTCTCTCTCTCTCTCTCTCTATCTTTCCTAGGTTCTCTGTGTGTATATATCCTTCTTACCCTCTCCCCCCTTTCTCACCTTCTCACCTTCTCACCATCTCTCTCTCTCTCTCTCTCTCTCTCTCTCTCTCTATATATATATATATATATATATATATATATATATATATATATATATATATATATATATATATATATATATATATATATATATATATATATATATATATATATATATATATATATATATATATATATATATATATATATATATATATATATATATATATATATATATATATATATATTTCCTTCTTATTCTCTCCCCCATGTCTCACCTTCTCACCCTCTCTCTCTCTCTTATCTTTATAAAAGTTTACACTTGACTTATTTTAAAATTTTACATAGCGCATGCGCGCTATGTTTTGAATGACCCAAGCCATAGCACACATGTGCTTTAGTGTGTATGCACTATGGTTGTTAGGGGGACAAAAAGGAATGCGGTACCTTTTTTGTCCCCCATCTTTGTGCATATACCCTAAAGGATTCGATGGGGTTATAGACTCTTCAAGCAGCTACATCATTGATTGATGTCATTGTTCAACATGGTACATAGTTAGTCAAACTAGAGGATGGATATTAAACACCTATGAAACCTCCATCATCATCAAATGTACCATTTGGTTCAAAATAGACCATTGAGCATATGTGCACCACATGCCAGAGTATATGTTTTGGTGTAGACACTGATACGAATGAGGATGGTTTGACATACCATTCACGTATACATTGCAGTAGTAGATGCCATGATTCCACTCCAATGTATATGGCCCACACCAACAACCTGATGACCATGGTTTTTTCTAGTGAGAAGCTGTAAATGTGTTTATTTATGTTTATCAAATGTTATTAAGTAATCACCTAAATCTTATAAAAGTAAATAATTTTTTATTTATATAATAATTTAAAGTGATATATGAATAATATGCATTTTAGTGTGCAGCAGGAAGTGTGAGTACATTGGATGTAGTGTTCATTTGAATCCATGTGCATGGGTAACTTTGACACCCAAGGTAAAGATTTTTAAATATTGTTAAAAATAGAATAATAAGTTGGTTTTAAAATATATTTTATTAATATGTATATTTATTTCATGTTCTATAGGGATTTTCTGGGGCTCAAATGTCCCAAGTTGATGATGTCACTCTTTTAGCCATTAACTTTGGCCTAGGAAGCTTTGTTGTATCATAGTTTACACGTATTTTATTTACAATTTTAATTGAACCCCTGCAAGTCATTTATATTTAGATTTTTTTGACTTATACTTAATATTATATATTCTTTTCTCTTATGTTAATTTTGTTTTTTTTAGGTTACCCCACCTATCTCAAGGCCCTCTAGTGTGCAAAATGAATCTTCCAGCACACTGAGATAGAAAAAAATATTCTTGGGGACACCCAAATAAAAAAAGGTAATTTAGTGCAATTTAAATTTATTTGTTTAAATTTATTATGATTAAACATGTACATGTATATATTTATGAATGCAACTAATTTATTTATTCTATATATAGAAGCAATCGGGCTTTACAGAATTAATGAATGCACCTGATGTCGTTGAGGTTCAAGAGATGGATGAGGTAACATTTTCATATTCACATTCAATTGCATTCTTGTTTTTTGTCAATCTCTAAATTCTTCCTCTATGACTATAACATATGTTATTATTTTTCATACAGGAAATGGCCATAGCTGCATCATCAGTGGTGATGCCAACTAGGAGTACAAGAGAACCATCTAAGGCTCTGATATGAATTTGTTCTATATATGTTAAACATATTTGTTTAGATACAAGTACATACATGTTTTATTTTTTTAGTGTTTGTCAACAACTTTGGGTTATTAACTTGTATGAATTGCCTTTTACCTATTACAACCCCCTTTGTAACTTCCCACAAATTTTCTACCATTCGATTTTGTTAGGAGTCCCAATTGTCAAAGAGGTGGTTCAACATAGAAAAGGGAAGAGGTATATTTGTCTTCATAGTTGAAACCCTTTTGTCAACTCCTATTGGATTGCATTCTTTCTTGTTTGAAATCCCTAATTCCTTCCTCTATGAATCTAACATCTCTTATCATTTACTATAAAGGAAATGATTGTAGCTACTTCATCGGTGATTATTCCTCCTACGAGTATAGGAGATCCATTTGAGTATTTGGTATCCATTTGTTTTTTAGTCCATACATTTTTAGGTTTTTAGTTTTTCTCAATATATATATATATATATATATATATATATATATATATATATATATATATATATATATATATATATATATATATATATATATATATATATATATATATATATATATATATATATGTTATTAACTTGTACATCCCAACAACATAAGAAAGACATGAGGTAATCAACAATTCAATTGCAAAAAAAATATAGTCTAGTAGTTAGTTATTTTGATTTTATTTTGAGAAAATATATATAATTTAGCATTTGAATTATTCTTGTGCAGCCACCTAGAGAGCCACACACTTCTTTGAAGAGGCTCAATTTTGATGATCCACCATAGTCATAGATATTGATAGAGACATATTGCTCTAGTTGTGGTCATTAAAAGACTAATTTATGTATATATTCAACATGTTTAATGTATATATCAACCTCGACACGACACATACCATAACTTTGTAACTCTATTATTGACCTGACATTTATGCCATTTTTTATATGTACATGATTGTTGTTTATTTTGGTATATATGAAATTTGATATTCAATCCAATTTTTTCATTGTGTGCATATCTTTTTACTTCAAAACTTAGTTATTTGCAATTGAGATGTTATCCAACTTGGCAAAGTAAGCTTGCAAAATTATGAGATGAATTATGAAGAGCTGAAGCCTTGATTTTATAGAAATCCAGGGCTTTGGAGGTGCATGGGAAAAAGCCATAAATCACTCAAATAACTCAAGTTGATTTTTGAGTTATTTTTAAATAAAGGATAATTAACTCACAAAAACATGCAAAAGCACAGTTCAACTCGAATTAGAAGTTTAGATCAACTTTAAAACTCAAAAAGATGTTGAGTTTCAAAAAGCTAACAACTTGCATTGATTTTCCAATTTGAGTTTAACTGGTCCTTGAATGTGCACATGGATAATTATGATTTAATAAATAAATAAAGTGATTTATTCTCCACTTAACTGATTTTTGAAAATAAATAATTAATTTATGGGTTAATTAACTATTTAATCAAACTTTTATTAAAAACTATATTATTAAATAATGACAACTCACTTTAATTAATTAAATAAAGATTTAATCAATTATTCATAGGATATTGGATTTATTGTCAAAATTAAATAATACAATTAATAATAGATAGAATTAAATTTAATTACACAATTAAGTGGCAAATATTAAATCTAATTAATTAAATATGAAAATATTCAATTAATCAAACTTTAGGATAAATGTGATTTATTGCCAAATAATCATTAAATTAAAGATAATTAAGATAATTAGGAATATTGCTAGGAATATTCCCTGATGTAGAATTTAAGATAATCAATTAGATTTGATGATGTTCAGATGTGCCTTAGGTTAGGACTTCGATGTCGATTTTGTTAGATTTGTCGATGTAGGAGGTTAATGAACTTATAGCCCATTTTTGGGGTATTACACTTTGTACTTCAAAACTTAGTTATTTGCAATTGAGATGTTATCCAACTTGTTAATAAGTTGTATGTCTTGATACTTTGAAATGTACATATTTACAATTTAAATGTGATCCAATTTGTTTATTTTATGCAACTCAATGGTGTATACTTTTAAATGATTATTTAATGTAATAGAATGCAAACATATTTCTTATTGGAATCATATTGTGGTTATGAGTGAATTAAATTTAGACACAAGTTCCATCAACACCACAAAATTTCAATGTTGGAACGCACATTGGGAATGATCAATTTTATATATCGACCTCTTTGGAAACCTTTTGACATGTTTCAACACATAAAAAATTTCAATTTTGTCTATTTGAACCTTTTCTAGGCTGTTGGAGTAAAGTTTTTTCATTGGAAGAGTGTTTAGAGGGTAGGTACTTTGTAAAACAAGCCTAATTGACCCTTAAATACCTGAAATTGGCAATTTTTGAGAAATTTGTTCCAAAAAATGACATGTCAAGTTTGACATTGTTTGAGAAAGTTCTAAAAAATGACATGTCAAGTTTTACATTTTTATGTGTCTCCCATATGGTTATTTAAAAAGTTCAATTTTTTATAGGAGACGTGAACATGTCAAGAGTTATTAATCAAAAACTCAATTTTGAGGACTACTAGGAACAAACCCTCGTTGTGAAGGAAGCTCATATCACATTCTATTCTTTGTGGTTACAAACCAACACCTTCATTTAATCAAGTTATATAGGTTTACTCTAGGCATGATCCCACTTTTCCTCTCAACACGCCAAAACACTTAGCGACATACCCTACCGATGATCTCCCTTGTGTACCTTAAGTGTAAAAAATATCAAACTTTGAGGGACTATTTCTTACAAACTGTGGCACCTTCACATGATCTATTTGAACCTATAGGGTCATGTTAGTCCCCCATACAATAACCTACATCTTGGTTTTTGAAGAATTAGAGTTTCTTTTGCAGGGTAGCAATTATTTCTATTGGTGCAAAAAGTGTCAGATGCACTTAATGAAAAGTCATCAAGTATCCCATATCACATTTGGTTCATTATGGGCATGAACTAAGACCTTGATCATGTGAAATTGGGTGGGTTTTATAAAAGAGGAAGAGTAAGTTGTGAAAAACCTCTCTTAAGGGGAGAAGAGTTTGTAAAAGGGGGAGAGAAAACTCTGAAGGGGAGAAGAGTTTGTAATCTTGTAGCAAATCTAAAGACTGTATATGTTGAGGAGATGTTTACTTTTGGGTTGATGGTTTTTCTTCATATGTTTCCATCACTTCCAAAGGGGGAGATTGTTGGAAACAGAGTTTTGTTGGCACTTGGATGTACTAAATTTATGTTGTATGAGTGGAAGGTTTTGTCATTGATGACAACATATGCTTATATGTTCATGACAGACAAAGATTTTATACATCACGGGTAGTTATCAGGACAATGAAGTCACATGTTGATGTATTTTGGTATGCGAGCTTAGTTTTGTATGCATGAATGAGTATATATATCATATATATGTTTGTTGGATCTTATATTCTATTTTAGATGAGTTATGATTCATTTGGTGAAGAATGGTAGCAAACCAGTGTGTAGGAATTGTTAATAGTGATAGTCTATGGCATATTTGATATATCTTATTGGAAAAGTGGAATCAATGTCCATGAGCTTTGATTATGGTAGAAGAATTGATATTGCAGATATGTTCATGATAGAAAGGCATTTAGATTATTCTAGAATAGTCATTTTTGTGTAACATACAATATATTTCACTTGCATCCTACTATGTTGAGGAAGCGTGTTGATTTTCATTGTAAAATGTAATATATGTATTGTAATGTGTGGAAACCATAATGTAATATTTATAATAATGCTTGAGAATGCATGTATGCCTTAGCATGGCTCTATGTAATTAAATGATCATTGGGGAAGCTTTAACAAGCTAACATAATTAGTATTTTTGTATCGGGTATAAAGGGAAGTTATTTTCCTTTCTCGGTATGTGGTGCACAAATAATGAAATGGATTGATATGTGATATAGTAAACACTAGAGTAGAGGAATTTCTAATTAAGTTGTGGACTCCAAAGGAACTGTTATAGGAAATTAAGTTGTAGGTTCAGTCAGTTCACCCGTTTGGATATGTTATCCTAAAAGATCAATCTATCTTCTTTGTTGGAGCATTTGGACATTAGGTCTACTTGTTTCCTTTCAAACTTTAATAAGGTTAGAATCTTCTAAAAGGGGTTCAAGGTCTCCTAACATGGATCTATCATCTAACAAGGACTATTGTACTAAATGAACTTCATTTGACTCCTAACAGGGTCACATCCTTTCACAAGGAATTTATATGTTAGTACACTATCTTATGGGTTCCATCCCCACCAAGTTTTTCCCTCTGATCAAGGGTTTCCTCGAGAAAAAATCTTTGTGTTATGGTGCATCATTACTTGTTTTTTATTTTTTTTACTATTTTTAATAATCAGCATTACAAATTTTTGATTTAATTTGATTTGGTCACAAATGATTCACCCCCCCCCCCCCCCCCCCCCCCGCTTCAATTGTGTGTGGACTCTACTTCTTAACAATTGGTATCAGAGCATCAAGTCCTCTTTGAGAAGGAAGCTTAAAAGCTTGAGGATATCTTCAATGGCCTATAGAAAGGAGATTCCTAAGTTTTATGGAGATAACTATGATAGTTGGAAGAACAAGATGAGAATGCACCTCATCTGCATGGGAATATACTATTGGTTGATTACAAAGACACAAACTCAAGTCAAAGCTTAAAGTGATCTAGGAACATGAATTGATGATGAAAATAAGTTTTTTTAACACAACATGATTGCAATGGAAGTGCTGATAAGTGCCCTATCAAAAGCTGAATTCATTGACGTAAAATAACTTGATCTTGCACATAATATTTGGGATAAATTCTAAAGTTTATAAGAAGGTGATGAATATACAAAAACCTGGATAAGTTGCATAATTGTAAAAAAATATTTGAAGAAGCTAAAATGCAGGAAGATGAAACCATCAGGTCATATGTTCAAATGATCACTAAAATTATCATAGGAATAAGGAGCACATGAGGTATTATGCCTGAAGATGAAATTGTGGGAAATATTCTCAGATCTCTTACACTAGCTTATGAGAACAAGTCAAATGCTATTGAAGAATTCATTCCACTCATTACTGGATTTAATAGGTAAATGTTGATTGGTAAGTTACAAGATTTTGAATCTATAAAATTAACAGATACTTTACCTAGAGTTGATGTATCATTTAGAGCTAGTGCACAAAAGGATAAAAAGGTACTAACCAAAAGTTTGAGTACACGAAACATAAATCTTGGAGAGTATGAAAGTGATTGGGAAGAAATTGAGGAAGAATAAATTAAGTTGGAAGAGCTTGAATCTTTGATCACAAAAAGAGAACATAGAGGTAAGGGAGCTTTTAAAGGCAAGTTACCAATTATTTGTTATTTGTGTAAACAGATTGGTCATTTTGCATCAAGATGTCCTATAAGAGTATCTAAGATTAAGCATAATCCTTACAAGTCAAAATTACCTAAAGAATGTTTCTATGTTAATGATGATGATGAAATTGAGCTTAAGGATATTAACCTAGAAGATAGTGATAATGAAGATAAAATTGGATTTGTTTCTATCAAAGATGAAAATCCTATTACAAAAGAGAAAGAACTTGTTGCACATGTTGAACACAAGAAGGAAGATTACATCATAAACAATGGATGTTCACATCATATGATAGAAGATAAAGATATATTTGTTGAATAGAAAAGGTATGATGGTGGTTTTGTTAGGTTTGGTGACAATAGTCCTTGCATGATAAAGGGAAAAGGATCAATCACACTTGATGGTAAGACTAATATTGATGATGTATTATTTTTTGATAAATTGAAACATAACTTGTTAAGTGTTGGAAAACTTGTTGATAAGGGATATCACTTACAATTTTTTGATAAGATGCGTTCAATCAAATACAAGGCAGGAAATGGGATTGCAACAAGTACCTTAACCAAAGGTAATGTATTTCAATTAAATCCTTCTGGATTAAGTTGTTTTATTGAAAAAGTTGATGACAGTTGGTTATGGCATAGAAGATTTTGTTACATAAAATTTGATAACATAGTGAATTTAGTAAATTTAAATGCATTCAAAGACTTACCTAAGATTGTGAAACCCTGTAACATGTTATGTAAGGAATGTGTCATGGAAAAATAGACAAAAGGTTCATTTTAGAGAAAATTATTTTCTACATCGAAGAAATTGGAGATTGTGCATACAGATTTATGTGGACCAAAAAAGACAAATTAATTTTATGGTGAGAAGTATTTTATTCATTTTATTGATGATTTCACAAGAATGATGTGGGTTGCTTTTCTTAGAGAAAAAATAGAAGCATTTGATAAGTTCAAAATCTTTAAGGAAATAGTTGAGAATGAATGAAGATTTAAGATTAAATGTCTGAGATCTGACGGAGGTGGAGAATTTACATCTAATAAATTCAATGCATATTGTGAGGATAACAATATTCACAGATAAACATTAGCTCCTAAGACACCACAACAGAATGGAGTACTAGAGAGAAGAAACAAATTGTTTGTGAAACAACAAGAGTTTGGTTCTCTGAAGGTAAGGTTTCACATGTATATTGGAGAGAAGTTAATAAAGTAGTTTACACCTTGAATAGATTTTAGATGGGACATAGATCAAACAAGACACCTTATGAGCTTTGGTTCAGCCATACACCAACAATTAAGTATTTCATAATATTTGGAAGTAAATGTTATATCAAGAGAGATGATGAAATAGGTAAATTTGATCCTAGAAGTGATGAAGGTATATTTCTTGGATATTCTACTAAGAGAAACACATATAGATGTTAAAATTAGAGATTAAGAAATATTGTTGAAAGTGAAAATTTGAGCATTGGTGAGAGATTCCAGTTACAAGAGAAAACTTTTGAGTATGATTCAAATGGAGATACAATCATGCAATCATAAATCAAGGAACTACACAAAAAATAGAGTATAGTTCAATTCTTTGAGATTGAAAATGGAATTCATGTTTAGTTTGAAGAACCAAGAGAAGAGAAAAGAATACCAAGGTATGTTACTTTAAATCATCCTAATGATCAGATTATTGGTAATATGTATGATAGAGTTATGACAAGGAATAGAATGAGAAATGAAATATGTCTAATTTCACAATTTGAGCCTAAGAGTACTGATGAAGAATGTAAAGATGAATCATGGATAAAAGATATGAAGGAAGAATTAGAGAAGATTGAAAATAATAATACATGGGAATCAGTTCCAAGGCCTAAAGATAATAATTTCATAGGAACTAATTGGGTATTCAAGAATAAAATGAATGAACAAGGAGAAGTGGTAAGGTACAAGGCAAGACTGGTATGTAAAGGATATTTTTAACAAGAAGGTATTGATTTTGAAGAAACCCTCACCCCTATAGCAATATTAGAAGAAATAAGATTATTTTTGGCATATGCAACTACCAAGGAATTTAAAGTTTATCAGATGGATGTCAAATCAACATTCTTGAATGGTGATTAGAAGAAGAGGTATACATTGAGAAACCAAATGGATTTCCTTTAACAAAGCAAGAAGACATGGTATGTAAATTGAATAAGGCACTCTATAGATTGAAGCAAGCACCTAGGGCATGGTATGAGAGGCTAGATAAGAATTTATTACATTTGGGATTCAATAAAGGAAATGAAAATAGAAATTTGTACTTAAGAATAAATGTAGATGGACTATTGATCATTGAAGTTTTTATTGATCACATTATCTTTGGAGGAAATGATGAGGTAAGTAACCAATTTTTTGATGAGATGAAAGGAGAATTTGAAATTTCCATGATAGGTAAGATAAAATAATTTTTTGGATTATAAATTACACATACTAATGATGAAATTTTCATATCTCAAACTAAGTACCTTAAAGACTTATTGACAAGATTTGGATTTGAAAATTGCAAACCAATTGGCACACCTATGGTTACAGGTTGTAAGTTGAATAACAATGATGATTTACCGAGTATAGTGTAGACAAGGCATAGATCTATGATTGGTGGTTTACAATACTTGACTCACACTAGACTGGATATTTCTAATGTAGTTGGTATTTTACTGAGATATCGGGAAGATCCTAAAGAATCACATGATCTTGTAGCCATAAAAAAAATCTTTAGATATCTAAAGGGAACATTGGATTTTGGATTATGGTATGATACGTCAAATGATTTTCCATTATATGCACATACTGATGCCAATTGGCAAGGAGAATTTGATGACACAAAAAGTACAAGTGGAGGAGCTTTCTTCCTTGGAGGAAAACTAGTTTTGTGGTTGAGTAAGAAGAAAGCTTAGTTTCAACACCTCCAAATTTCAATGTTGGAATGCACATTAGGAATGATCAATTTAATAGATCTACCATTTTGGACACCTTTTGACACATTTAAACACATAAAAATTATCAATTTTGTCTATTTGAACCTTTTATATGCTATTGGAGTAATGTTTTTGGTTTGGGAGAGTGTTTCGAGGGTAGGTGCTTTGTAAAACAAGCCTAATTGGCCCTTAAATACTTGAAATCAACAATTTTTGAACAAGCTGTTCCAAAAAATGACATGTCAAGTTTGACATATGTTAGGTGTCTCCAAAATGGTTATCTAAAAAGGTTAATTTTTTATATGAGAGGTGAACATGTCAAGAGTTATGAATCAAAAACTTAGTTTTGAGGGCTACTAGGAACAAACCCTCATTGTGAAGGAAGCCCATATCACATTATATTCTTTATGGTCATGAACTGACACCTTGATTGCATCAGGTTAGGTGGGTTTACCCTAGGCATGGTCCACTTTTCCTCTCAACACACCGAAACACTTAGTGACATACCCTACCGACGATGTTTCTTATGTACCTTAAGTGCAAAAAATCATCAAACCTTGAGGGATTATTTCTTAAAAACTGTGGAACCTTCACATGATCTATTTGAGCTTATAGGGTCATGTTAGGCCCCCATACAATAACCTATCTTTCTTTTTGAAGAATCGACATTGTTTTGTAGGGTAGCAATTTTTTTGTTGGTGTAAAAAGTGTCACATGCACTTAGTGAAAAGTCACGAAGTAGCCCATATTGTATTTGGTTCATTGTGGGAATTAATTGAGACCTTGATCATGTAAAATTGGGTTGGTTTTGTAAAAGGGGGAGAGTAAGTTGTGAAAAACCTCTCTTAAGGGGAGAGAGTTTGTAAAAGGGGGAGAGAAAGTTGTGAAGGGGAGAATAGTTTATAATCTTGTACCAGAGCTAAAGACTTTATATGTTGAGGAAATGTTTACTTTTGGGTTGATGTTTTTTCTCCATATGTTCCCATTAATGCCAAAGGGGGAGATTTTTGGAAATAGATTTTTGTTGACACTTGGATGTACTGAATTTATGTTGTATTAGTGGTAGGTTTTTTCATTGATGATAACATATGGTTATATGTTCATGACAGACATAGATTTTGTACATCGCAGATAGTTATCGGGATAATAAAGTCACGGGTTGATGTATTTTGGTATGCGAGCTTAGTTTTGTATGCATGAATGAGTATATATATCATATCTATATTTGTTGGATCTTATATTCTATTTCGGATGAGTTATGATTCATTTGGTGAAGACTGGTAGTAGACCAGTGTTCAAGAATTGTTAATTGTGTTAGTTTGTGGCATATTTGATATATATTATTGGTGAAGTGGAATCAACATTCGTGAGCTTGGAGTATGGTAGAAGAATTTTTATTGCAGCTATGTTCATGATTGAAAGCCATTTTTATTATTCTAGAATAGTCACTATTGTGTAATGTACAACATATTTTGTAAAAATGTACAAAATTAGCAAGGAGAGCGGTAGAGGAAAGCTAGAGGGAGCGAATTCAAATCCATGTTCAGGTGGGAAACCTACAAATGGAGGTTCCCATATGTCAATAGTGGCAGGAGAGTAGGAGAAGGTGGGGGGAGCACCAGACAAGGGCTCCACCAAGGATTCGGAAGGGGATAAGGATCCAAATGATGATCATTCTTGAGGTGGTGGAATAAATTCAATGGTAGGTGTCGATAAGTTTCCCTATGCTGGAGTGCTGGTAATAATTTTTTTGAAATCCCAAAAAAATGTAGTTGGTCATCTTTATTCGGGGTTAAACCAACAGGAAAATCCTCATTTCCCTATATTAACAATACTTCGGAACTGGAAAAGGGGGTTTTTAGTATTTCTATTCCTGATCATCTTATAGACCATATTGTTTCATCTATGGCACATACCTTAATAGGAAATTTCACAGGGTCAAGGCCTAATATTGATGTGGTCAGGGTCCTTTCTGCTAGAAAATGGAAGCTTAAGGGTCAAGCAGACATAATAGCTCTGTCTAAGGGCTTCTTTTCCTTTGTATTTTCAAGCTCTGAAGATCTCTCAAGAATCCTTTGTGGGGGACCCTGGATGTTCAGCAAATCATCTTTGGCTCTTCAAAAATGGGGAACAAACTTGGATTTCAATATGGAAATGTTTGAAACTTCCCCGGTGTGGGTTTGGTTTCAAGGCCTCCCCTTAGAATATTGGCATGAGGACATCTTTGCGGGGCTATCAGGTGCTTTTGGAGAACTCATGTCCATAGACCCGATGACTACATCAAGGTCTAGGCTTGTTCACGCTAGAATTTGTGTCAATATAAGTCATGAGGAAGACCTACCAGAGGTAATTATCATAAATTCTAAACTAGGCAAGTAAATTCAAACTATGGACTATGAGTCAGCTCCTTTTTCTTGTTTTACTTGCAAAAAAGTGGGCCATTGGAGAAAAAAATGTCCTATGAGACCTCATAAGGAAAAAGGAAGCCAAGGAAAAAAGAGCAAGACAAGAAAGGAATGGAAAGAAAAACAAGGAACTACTGATAAGACCCTTAAACCTTTTGTTCCTCCTATCGTTGAAGGAAACAGGGAAGAAAAGGAGATTGACAAATCACGGGGAAAGAATTTGGAACAAAAGAAAATCAATGGAGAAGACAAGGGTGCTAAAGTTGATATAGAACCTTTGTTAAAATCAGGTATTCTACAAGAGTTAGAAAAAGTAGTGGAGAATACCCAGTTGGATTCTTCAAGTCCTGTTATAGATCCTACAAGCATCCTAAACGAAAAAAAATTTAAGAGCCTAGAAGAGATCAACTCTAGTATTCCCTTCGACCCTAGAGGGTATCAAAAGATAAGTCCCCTCAAGAGTCCAAGAGAGACCAATCCTGGGATTATTACCTCCATACCATCTCCTACATGTGGAGGTGAGACCTGTTATACTCCTATAATTGGTGGAAAGAGCTGGTTTGAAGCCAATGAGGAAGAGAGCCAAATGGATGGTTTGGAAAAAGAGCTACCTTTAGAGGTACACAAAAATTCACCCTAGACTAAGGTCATTGATACAAATAAGCTTAAAAATTATTTGAAAAAAGGTGCGGAGAGCCAAGGTTCCGTTGGATTTGGTAATAAACAAGATAGTACACCTCTAGGAGGAGTCTAGACTAGAAGATAGTAGAAAGCTAATGTTGGAGCATCAAATGGAAAAAAAAAGGTAGACCATCTAAATTTTTTTTGAGGGAGATAGAGGTGAAGCAAAATATCACAGATGGAAAGCACGCAACCATCCTTGAGATTTGTACCCCAACCTTATAAATGAATATTTTATCTTAGAATATAAGAGGACTGAATAGTCCCCATAAACAAGATGTTTTGAGAAACTTGGTGAGAGATAGAAAACCTGACATTTTTCTTATTCAAGAAAGTGAAATGACTAGAGAAAAAGTAGAAAAAAATCACCCCTTCAAGAATGGTAGTTGTATAGGAAGTGATTCTGATGGTGCCTTAGGAGGAGTGGTTATTTTATGGAATAACTACTCTATTAATTATACTCTTTTTCTCTTAGAGAAAAATGTTATATTAGTTAGGGTTACACACTTGAAAGATAATTTCACTTGGAACTTGATGAACATTTATGCTCCCAATACCAGAAATGGTAGATCTAAATTTTGGAGAAGACTGAAAGAGATAAGAAGTAATTCTCAGCATGAAAGTTAGATGGTGATGGGAGATTTCAATACTCCTCTCAATAATGAGGATAAAAAGGGTGGCATCCCTTCTTAGATTGAGAGGAGAATGGACCTCATGGACTACATCAATGATCAAACCTTCTTGGATATGGAGCTAGAAGGAATATCTTACACCTAGTCCAATAGAAGAACATGTACGGAGCTTATCTAGGTCAAGTTAGATAGATCTCTTATATCTCATTATTGTCTTACTAAATATTCCTATTTTTTATCCTCTTCTTTAAGAATTGGTTCAGACCACTTTCCCATAGTTTTAAATGCTAATCTCATTGATGGGAAAAATAATATCCCGTTTTGATTTGAAAAAATGTGGATGGAACATCCTAAATTGAAAGATAGTATTGCCAACTGGTGGAATTACAATTAGGATGGTGGAGCTATGTACAGAATTGCCAAAAAATTGAACACTATCAAAAGGAATATTAAAATATGGAACAAGGAATTTTTTGGGGACATATTCCTCTCAAAAAGTAGAAAACGGAATGAAATAAAGGAAATTCAAGAGAAAATTCAGAAGGAAGGGCTCTCAGAGGATCTTAAAAAGTTTGAAAATATTCTGGTGGCAGAATTTCATAATATCATATCCAAAGAAGAATCATTTTGGAGACAGAGATCTAGAGCTCTTTGGCTCAGAGCAGGGGGTAAAAACATCAGGTTTTTTCATATGATAGCTATGAAGCACAAAGCTATTACAAGTAGTAGTTTTCGTTGCACCAAAAGATCAACATGTTAATGCCTGATACAACCACTAGACTTATAGAAGATACATGAGGTAGTTAAGCCATGTCACAAATCCCGAGGGGAGTGCTGACCATTTTTCCAACAATCTCCCCCTCAGCGTTACCCAAGGGGATTCGAACCTGTGACCAAGCTCTGATACCACTTGTTACAATTAGTAGTTGTTGTTGCACCAAAAGATCAACTTGTTAATGCCCAATACAACCACTAGACTTATAGAAGACACAAGAGATGGTTAAGCTATGTCACAAATCCTGAGGGGAGCGCTGACTAGTTTGCCAACAAAAGTGACTAATAGAATATCCTCTCTCATCTCCAATGGAAAAACTCTCATTAAGGAGGAAGATATCAGAAAAGAAATGCTTACCTTTTTTTCTTCCCTTCTATCAAAAGATAACAATTTAGATCTGCATAATCAAGTTGAAATCATGTCTGCTATCCCTCAATTGATTGATGTAAGAATTAATAGGCTCTTGAAGGCTATTCCTATGGAGAAGGAGATTAAGGAAGCTTTTTTTCCTTTGAAGGAGAAAAATCTTTGGGCCCTGATGGGTTCCCTCTCTTCTTCTTCCAACAGTTTTGGGCTATAATTGGTAAAGATGTGCAAGATGCTGTTAAAGAATTCTTTGGCAATAAAACTCTTCTCAGAGAACTTAATGTTACATTCTTGGTTTTGATACCTAAAATGCCTGATGCAAACTTGGTTGAAGCTTTTAGACCGATTAGTCTTTGCAATTCTGTGTACAAAATCATTTCTAAAGTCCTCACTTCTAAACTGCTCTCTATTTTTCCTTCTATTATTTCCCCCCAGCATAATGGCTTTGTCCCTGGAAGGAAAATTTTGGATTCAACCATTGTTGCTCATGAAAATATTCATTCAATGGAAGTTGTGAAAAAATAAGGCTTCTTGATGAAATTAGACCTATCAAAATCTTATGATAGGGTTGACTAGTAGTTTCTTCAGAAAGTTCTTTGCTCCTTTGGTTTTGATAGTGGGGTCATTAAACTTATCAGTCAACTAGTCTCTACTATTTCTTCCTCTGTTATTGTGAATGGCAGATCTTTGCAGTTCTTCAAACCCTCCAGAGGCCTTAGACAAGGTGACCCTATTTCTCCAATTTTGTTTTCCATCCTTACTGAATGCTTGGGAAGGTTCCTAAATAAATTGGTCAAAGAGGGTAAAATCTCTAGTCTTTAGCCTTCTTCTATTAGATCTATTTTTTCTCATGAGTAGTTTGTTGATGATACACTCATCATGGGAGAAGCTACAGTGAAAAAAGTGAGAAACTTGAAGAAAGCTCTTGTCACTTATATTGTTGCCTCTGGTCAACTCATCAATTGGAATAAGAGCTTTATTTTATTTGTTAATAGTCCTCAAGAGAGACAGATAAAGATATCTAAAATCCTTGGCTTCAATATAGGGAGCCTTCCCTCCTCCTACTTGGGCCTTCCTTTATTCCTTAGGCCTCCGGAAAGCTTTTGGAACCTGATCATTGACAGATTTAACCATAAGTTAGCTGGTTGGAAAGGGACACTTTTGAGTAACTCTGAAAAACTCCAACTGCTTAAATCCACTCTTTAAAATCTTCATGTTTATGCATTGAGTCTGTTTAAGATTCCCCATAAATTTTCCATGTTAATTGACCAAATCCAAAAAAATTTCCTCTAGTCTGGAATGGAAGAAAAGAAAATAATTAGTCTAGTTGCTTGGGATAAGGTTTGCAAACTCAAGAGAAGAGGGGGTCTTGGTTTGAGACCTATTAAATTGGTTAATAAAGCTCTTTTGGCAAAACAATTATGGAGAACCTATGGTGATAGAAAATAATGGAATGATATATTGAGAAATAAATACTTATTCAATTCCAGCACCTTTGAGGACTATATTATTAATGGAGAAAATCTGAGAGGCTCCTACATTTGGAATAGTATAAGTTCAGTTAAAGATATTATTTTGGAGGGGAAGAGATGGAAATTGGGGGATGGTCAGAAAATTGACTTTTGGGATGATATGTGGATCCAAAAAGAGCCTCTCTCTACTAATCAAGACTAGAAACAAGCCATTGATTAAGCTAAAGAAACTTTTGGGATGAAAGTTAAAGACTATAGGCAGGAAAACAAATGGAAGAACATCGATTCAATAGATAGAAGATTTGTCCCTCTTATGCAGGAGTTAAATATCTGGTTCGTCAAGGATAATTCCTAGGAAAAGGTGATATGGGCCCCTACTGCTAATGGAGTTTACACGGTGGCTTTTTCCTGTGCTATGCCTTTCTCTATGGGAGATAAACCTTTGTTCTTGAGTGTGTGGTATAATTATCTTATGCCTAAAATTAATTTCTTCTTTTGGATGCTTGTTCAAAATAAACCTCTAACTCTTGATAATTTGTCTAAAAGGGGTATTTTCCTAGTTAATAGATGTTGTCTTTGTATGGAGGACTCTGAATCGTGTGATCATTTAATGTTACACTACTCCTATACCCATAGGGTTTGGGATCTTTGTTGGTTCTTCCCTTGGTCGTTGTATGATTTTATTATACAATGGAGTTGTCTATTTTCTAGTGATCTAACCAAAGAATTTTGGAAACTCATTCCCCCTCACTTTTGCTAGCATATCTGGAAGGAAAGGAACAACAAAGTCTTCAGGAATAAAAATTCTAATCCAGAAGTTGTTGCTAATTTAATTTACAGAGGAATGGAGGAAAAATCTTTCAGTTCCATCAGTAGTAATAATCAGAAGATGAAGGCCCAAGTCTCTAAAGAGGATATCAGTAAATGGAATTTCTCCCAATCTAAATCCCAATCTCCTAACCCTAGAGATAATGCTACCTGGATGGCTCCTCAATACAGTTGGATCAAAGCTAACTTTGATGGGGCATCAAAGGGAAATCTAGGTTCTTCGGGAGGTGGTGATATTTTGAGAAATTGGAATGGTAACTATGTTGGAGCTATAGCTGCTCCCATAGGAATGCAGTCGAATCATAGAGCTGAGGTGATGGCTGCCCTTAATATTATGATGTTGGCAGAAGAAATTGGGTGCAAAAAAGTCTATCTAGAGGGATATTCATTTAACATTGTAAATAAAATTAAAGGCATTACCATCTCTTCCTGGACTATAGAGCATATCATTGAGAAAATAAAAAAAATAACAGTTAGTCTTGAATGTTTTCATGTTACCCATAACTACCGCAAAACTAACCAGGTTGCAGATGGGTTAGCCAATCTTGGGGTTAAAAGTGACATTATCCATAAATGGTATGGTTCCACTAAATTCAGTGATGAGATTAACTCGTGTATCAATTATGACAGAGTTAATCAAAAGGAAGGAAATATTTGTAATGATGTTACAATATGATGTTAGTCTGATCTCGAGCAAGCCGAAGGTGATGTGGCACATGGAGAAGGACTTGCTTAATTTAATGATCAAACATCAAAATTTATTTCCAAACTAGAGGGATTTAAAGGTGAAGTGCCAAGTTGTGATTAACTCTTGTCACACTTCTCTGAATTTTCACGCTTCTTCGACTAATAAACAAGAGTTCTATTGTAAAATTTATTACTCAAAGTTTTTTGGCATTAGTCAGAGTGACTAGAGAAACCAAAATTAGGATACTAAGCTGAGTAACATCTCTGAGCATTGCCTCAAAGAGAAGAAGGCTAATATGGGAGTGGAGCTCAAGAGAGAGGCACCTGCGGACTGCAAATGGAGGCATGAGAAAGATGTCTGGAGGAAGCTCAAAAAGGGTAAAGTGCACCATTATCTGAGTCGGTTACATGGGAATGACAAAGAAATATCTAGAGCATTTTTGGTAGGGTGGGATAAAGGCCAGGTTAACTTGGCAGGTAATTCTTTTACTCTATCTCTGGAACTCTTAGTAGAAATTAAAGGTCTCTCATTTGAGGGTATACATTATTCCAAGGACAAGAAACTAGGAAACAAAACTTATAAAGATTTTCCAAAAACTGACGAAGAACGTGCCCTCCTAGTTAAAGGTGAGTATGATTATGTCAATTTGGACAACATCAAGGCTATTTGGGCTCGGTTATAAGGTTCATAATGGAGTACTTCACTCTTGGTGGTAGATACTCTAGAGTCTACAATTACCATTTCATGTTGGTTAACCATTTCAGGTATGGCACTAGGGTTTCCTTCCCTTTTTTCCTGTTTAGTGCCCTTGACCAGAATATCATAGACCATAGGGTTAGGGATACCCCTATCCTTTATGAGGTCTTAATTTTACTCATTGGTGGGTATGTCAGGGACCACGTTCCTGACCCAATTCCTACCCAAATCACCTGTAAAAAGAGGAAGAATCCTATTGTATCTGGTTCTAGGAAGAAAGTATCCAATAAAAAGAAATCCCCTAATTACCTGACTTCTGAGTCAGTCCCTTCTCCTTTGGTTGAATGCTCTAAGTTGAAGGTTGGTCATATGGATGAGGTGGTTTCCTCAGGGAATGTTGATAATGTGAAAGAGGAAGAATGCATTAGTGAGAGCTCTAGAAAGGGTAAAGAGACCATCTCTCATTCAGCTACACACAAGGAAGCTTTGGGTATCCATGGTACTGATGCTACCCAGGACAAGGTCAAAGTGAATCCTAAGGAGGTGTCAAAAAACATTATTGACATAATGGATGTCTATTTTGGCACTGGTCAAGGGAATGATATTCTGGAGGGTAACAATAATGTCAATGATAAGTTGGACTCTATTGATCAAAGCGTCAAGAATAATCCTAAGAATCTGGGTGCTGCTGAAGAGAGTAACCAAGAGAAGGATAATGAGGAGATTTAGGAGGTGGAGGATATTGATGAAGATAATGAAGACAATAAGGAGAGTCCAACTAACTTTATAGAGGAAGCTACTAGCAATGAGGAGTTGAGGACTATGGAACATGAAATTCAGTTCAACAATGATAATCTAGAGTCTGAAAAAGAAATTGTCAGTGGTGAAGAGGAATGAGAGGGTAGATCATCCCCCCTAAAAGCCCAAGGAACAATATTGTTGAGCTTGAAGAGAATACCCAAGGACAAAAAAGCCTTGAGGAGGAATTGTGGGACAGGGATTTCAAAGTGAAGAGAACTGTCAATATAACTGCTTCAAATGGCTAGGAATAAAGCCATGTATGGCTATAACATAGACAAATGGGTTCATAATGACATCCAAGACTTGAAGAATAGATATAAAAATCTGGAAGCAAGGAATTACTTGTTGGAGGATGTCATTGATAAGATGAGGAACGATGCTGATATGTACAAAAAGGTAAGGATGTTTTTGGGGAGGTTTTTGTTAAAAGTACTATTTTGGAAGATAATATTAACAAGGTTATGAAATCAGTGATAAGTTTGATCAATGATAAAATCAATAAAAATGAAACCATGCTAAAGAACCTGATTACCCTATCAAACACGGGAATGAAAACAATTGTGGACAATCTCAAAGCTCTCTACAATGTGCTGGAAGGAAATCAAACTGACAACATAAAAGATAAAGAATAGGGGAATGAGGATATTCTGCAGCTTGGTCTAGGTACTAGAACCAGATCCAACACCAGAAAGATGACTGTAGCTCAGGGTATAAACATTGCCAATCTGAAGGAGTCCATCAGAAACATGCAAAATCAGATGGAGGAGTCTGAGAACCTCCTTAAAATGATGAAGTAATTCTATTGCTGGTTGTTTTTCTGTTCTGTTCCGTTGGGAGTTTTTGTTGTATTTTTTGGTCTTTAGGTTTTTCAATACTTATTGTAATATTTAGGTTTTGACCCTTTTGGTTTCTATCCTTAGCTAGGATAGATCATTTTATCTAAGTATTTCTATTCTTATCTTTTCTTAGCTTTGTTAAAGGGTTTTGAGGCCCCTTCAAAACCTCCAGTTACCTTAATAAAAAATGTACAACATATTTCGTTGGTAGTCGACTATGTTGAGGAAGCATGGTTTTTTTCATTGTAAAATGTAATATATATATTGTAACATGTGGGAACCATAATGTAATATTTTTAATAATGCTTGAGAAGGAATGCATACCTTAGCATAGCCCTATGCAATTAAATGATCATTGGGGAAGGTTTAACAAGCCAACCTAATTAGTATTTTTGTATCCAATATAAAGGGAAGTTTTTTTCCTTATTCAATATGTGGTGCAAGAATAATGTAATGGATTGACACGTGAGATAGTGTAGAGCAGAGCATAGGCATTTTTGAATTAAGTTGTGTACTTCAAAGGATCTATTATGGAAAATTAAGTTTCAGGTTTAGTCAGTTAACTCTTTTGGATATGTTATCCTGAAAGATCAATCTATCATCTTTGCTGGAGCATTTAGACAATGGTTATACTTGTTTCCTTTCAACCTTTAATAGGGTTAGAACCTTCTAACAAGGGTTCAAGGTCTCCTAACAAGGATTTTTCCTCTCATACAAACTTTTGTACTAAAAGAACTTCATTTGACTCCTAACGGGGTCACATCCTCTCACAATGAATTTAAATCTTAGTATACTATCTTGTGGGTTCCATCCCCACCAAGTTTTTCCCTCTAATCAATGGTTTCCTTGAGGTCAAATCTTTGTTTTATGGTGCATGATTACTTGTTTAGTTTATTCTTGTTACTATTGTTAATAATCAACATTACAAGTTTTGGATTTAATTTGAATTGATCACAACTGATTCAACCACCCCTCTTAGTTGTGTGTGGACTCTACTTCTTACCATGTTTACCCTATGCATGGTCCCGCTTTGCCTCTCAATATGTCAGAATGCTCAGCAACATACCCTATCGACAATGTCCCTTGTGTACCTTAAGTGCAAAAAGTTATCAAAATTTGAGGAATTGTTTCTTGCGAATCGTTTCACCTACACATGATCCATTTGAACCTATAGGGTCATGTTAGGCCCCCTAAAATAACATATCTTGTTTTTTGAAGACTTGGAGTAATTTTTACAAGGCATCAATTTTTATGTTGGTGCAAAAGTGTTAGATGCACTAAGTGAAAATTTTCCAAGTAGCTCATATCATGTTCTATTCATTGTGGGTGTGCACCAACACCTCAATCACGTCCAACATGGGAATTTTTAACTTAGGAATGGTCCCACTTTTCCTCTCAACATGCTTGAATGCTTAGCAACATACCCTACTGGAGATGTCCCTTGTGCACCCTAAGTGAAAAAAAATTGTCAAACTTTGAGAAACTATTTCTTGCAAACCATGGCACTTGAACATGATATGTTTGAACTTATAGGATCATGTTAGGCCCCCCTATAATAATTTATCCTTTTTATTAAATACTCAGAGTTTTTTTTTGTAGGGCATAAATTTTTCTATTGTTGCAAAATGTGTTAGATACACTTAGTGAAAAGTCACCAAAAATCCCATATCGCATTCAATTTATTATGGGCATGAACCGACACCTTGATCACATTCTATTGGGTGGTTTTACCATATGCATGGCCCCACTTTTCCTCTTGGAAAAACAAAATTCTTAGTGGCATACCCTACTGACGATGTCCCTTGTGTACCCTTAGTGCAAAAAATTATCAAAATTCAAGGAACTATTTCTTTCAAATTGTGGCACTGATAGGGTGGTTAGGAAGAGCTAATCACTAGCCCTTTCCTAGGTCCACCTAGTGACCCTTAAGTGTTCTAACTAACACAATTGACCTATAGGATTCCCTCAAAGGCTCAATCCCCTAGTCTTCAACCCTAGCCAAACTACCATTACAATCCAACCAAGACAAAACAATTCTTGGTGCTTACTCCTTCCATGCTTGTACTGACCCTTAAGCTAGGTTAAGGGCTTACCACCTCCAAATGAGTTTAGGAACTTGCAGAGGTGTGGATATTTTTTAAAATGTATTATGTGGTTCCATTTGATGTGTTTCAACTCCCACTTCACCAATCTCCCTTACCGGTCTCACACTTCTTTATTTAGGGCTACAAGGAAGAGCCCCAATTAGGCCTCCTCTCTGAGAAAATAGGGTCTTTCACCTATTTGCTTCCAAAAGACCTTGAAAAATAATTGTGGATTCTTGGAACATTAGGCAACCTCTCACAAATTTTGGATTTTTGAGGGTTCCTCCAGGCCATACAATCCCCTAACTAGAAATAGGTGATTTTGGTAGGGTTTAGGGCCTTCACTGATTGCATGAAGTGTCTCTTGCTTTTGGGTGATCAAAAGGATCAATCAAACCTTCTCCTTGCATTGAGATCTTTTTAATGACCATACCTAAGTTCTCCAATCACCAAACCACACTTCACATTTCACCTCTACAATATATTCTTCTTTTTTATTTAGTCCTTCCTAGTCGGGCTCACCATGGCTTGCCTAGGGCTTGACTTTAAAAACACATAGCCTGTTTTCTAGGGCCCCTCCTTCTGCATATGGTAGACTCATGGATTCTATTCACTATCCCCAAAAGTTCATATAGAATGAAAGGTGGGATAGTGAGTTAGATCATCATGTCTGCAACTCTCCTAATATGAACCAATGAGCAGAGATAATGCAGAGAATTAAACTAAGACAAGAAAATGAATAAGAAAACCTAAAATAATTGTAGAACTTCAAATTAAACACACACACTAACATCTAGCATCCTCTATTGATCCAAATCTAACTCATAAATCCATACATTAATTCACTGTTCACTGAAATACAAATAAATCTAAATTTTGTGCACACTTCCAGAATTGGTTCTCTGTATAGTAGATTCTCCAACCTTGGGATTTGAGCCAAGGTTCACATATATATCCCTAAATTAGGTTTATGGGATTTTTAGATCCCTCATAAGCTGATTAAGGCCTTAAGTCTATCGTGCACTGAGAAATTTTTAAAATTTGCAAAAGTTGCTAAGCAACGTTTACAACAAATGTAGCAACTTTTCAAATCTTGCTTCCTAGGGACTTTGGGAGGATCCCATGTAGTAGTAGACCACACCTAGACTCCAAAATAGATTTCTCCTACTCTAAACCTCATGAAATCACCCTGACATCATTTATCTTCATTTTCCAAGAGAAAGACCAAAAGACTATAGTCTTCCATATAGAACCTAGGACCTAGAAGGACTCCAAATCCCTAGTGGATTCTAGAACTTGGTCAACATGACCTTAGGGAAATCAAAACATGCCAAAGATGGCTTAAAAATAAAATAAAAACAAAGGTTCTCCCACACCATACTCCCCCTCTACACAAAAATACTTCAAGGCATAGTAGAGGATAAGATAGAAGGATTGATGCCAAACTTTTTAAAGCCAGCTTCTTCTACCCATGTTGCTTTAGATTCAAGGTGCCCCTTCCATTTGATGAGATAATCCATGTAAAATATGTGTCTATTTTGTTTCTTCACCCTATATTCACGTATCTTCTCAGCTTTTGGCTTGGCTATGGGAGGTAAGACTGCAATACTGATATCATTCAGTATTTCCTTACTGTTCTGATTGATCTCTAACAATGGCCCCATAAATTTAGTCAAATCTGATACATTGAACACTAGTGAAATGCTCAAATCTACTGGTAGCTCCACCTTGTATGCATTGTTCCCATATTTTTATAACACCTTACAAGGTCCAACTCTTTTCATCGACAACTTAGTTGGCATTCCCTTCTGCAACCTTGATTTGTTAAGATGCACCATAACATAGTCTCCAACTGTAAATTGTATATCTTTCCTTGACATATCCACTTTGGCCTTCAATTTTTGATTTTCTTCTATGATAGTCTTCTTCACTTTCTCATGTACCTCCTTCATAGTCTGAGAGAAGTCCTATGCATGGCCACTCCTATTCTCCATAGCTCCTAGATCTTTGATCTCACACACTCCTCTTGGATGCATCCTATACACTTTATCAAATGGGCTTCTTCCTAAGCTCCTATTTATATTGTCATTATAGGCATACTCAGCTTGAGGGAGGATCATATCCCATGTTTTTCCATATTCCTTGGTGAGGCATCTAAGTAGCTTGCCTAACACCCTATCTATCACTTCAGTTTGACCATCCCTTTGAGGATGGTAAGCTGACCCAAAAGACAAATTTGTGCCTAGTCTCCTCCATAGAGTCTTCCAAAAATGACTCATAAACTTGACATCCCTGTCAGATATAATGCTTAGGGGTAAACCATGTATCCCTATAATCTCCTTAAAGAAGAGATGGGCTATTTAACTTGCATCATGAGTGGTCCTACAAGGAATGAAATGACTCATTTTACTAGATCTATCTACCACTACATAGACACTATCCAACCCTATTTTGGTCTTAGGGAGACCTACAACAAAATCCATGCTAATACATTCCCAATGCCTATTGGGAATGGGAAAAGGCTGATACAAACCTACATTAATGGCTCTCTCTTTGGCTTTCATACAAACCAAACATTGCTCCACATATCTTCTGACATCTCTTGGCAACTTGGGCCAATAATAAAATCTTTTTACCAACTCCATTATTTTGTTGATACCAAAGTGTCCACTTAAACTTCCATTGTGATTCTCTTGAATGATATTTTCTCTCATTAAGCCCTTGGGAACACATAACTGATTTCCATTGAACAAAATTCCACTTTGTAAAGTATACTCTGAGAATGGACTGTGAAAATGATTCTCAAAATCAGAACATAGGTTATATGCTTTAGAGAAGTCTTCATCCTCACCATAGAGTTCCTTGAAACTCTCAATGCCAATGCTTTGCAATTGAACTTCATGCACTGTCAACATTATTCTACTTATTGCATCTTCCACCTTGTTCAAGTGTCCTTTCTTTTGTTTGATAGTGAATGTAAAGGCTTCTAGGTACTCCATCCACTTTAAGTGTCTATTACTGAACTTCTCTTGTGTGTTTATGTAGCTAAGTGCTTGATTATCTATAAACACCACAAACTCTTTAGGAAGGAGGTAATGCCTCCACTTCCTAAGTGACTAAACTAAGGCATATAGCTCCAAGTCATATGCTGAATACTTCTTCTTAGCCTCATTAAGCTTCTCATTGAAGAATTTTATGGGCCTATCTTCTTGACTCAACACTCCTCCCACTGCTATGCCACTTGCATCACACTCCAAGGTGAAAATTTTGTCAAAACTAGGTAGTAGGAGAATGGGTTGTGTTTCCACTTGTTGCTTCAACTTCTCAAATGCCTTGCTGGCTTCTAGTGTCCGCCTAAACTTGGTCTTCACTCCACCCTTTTTGGTGTCTAGGACTAGTGCACATATGCCACTAAAGTTTCTTATGAACTTCCTATATAAGTGAGAAAGACCATGAAAACTTCTTACTTATGTCTCTGTGGTTGGTGTAGGCCAATTTGCAATAGCTTCCACCTTTCTTGGGTCCATTTTTAGTTGACCTTTGGATACGACAAACCCCAAATAAACTATCTCTTCCTTGAGGAACTCATATTTCTCTAGGTTGATTGCCAACTGCTCCTCATGAAGTCTCTTGAGTACAATCTCCAAATGTGTTTATAGGTTCTCTTCTTTTGGCTTGTTGAAGATAAGTATATCATCACTTGATATACCACCACAAATCTTCCTATGTGGTCCTTTAGCACTTCATTAATCAATCTCATGAATGTGCTAGGGGTATTAGTAATCCCAAATGGCATTACAAGACACTCACATAACCCTTCAGTAGTCTTAAAGGTTGTTTTCCACTCATCTCCATCCTTTATTCTAATCTGGTGGTAACCAGTCTTAAGATCTAGCTTGGTGAAGTATTGTGCTCCTCCTAAAAAATCCATCAAATCCTCAATCCTAGGTATGGGAAACCTATACCTAATTATTATTCAGCTAGTGGCTCTTGAATCAGTGCAAAGCCTCCATTTTCCTCCCTTCTTGGATGCTAAGACTACTGGTACCACACATGGGCTAATGCTCTTCTTAATGAGCCCTTGATCAAGCAATCCTTGAACTTGTCTAGCCACCTCTTGAAATTGCTCTAGTGTAAGTTTGTATGCTACCTTTTTTGGCAATGATGCCCCTGGTATGAAGTCAATTTTATGACTTATTGACCTCTTAGGTGGTAGGGTTTTTGGTGTCCCATCATTTACAATATCCTACTATTTACCAAGTAACCCTTGAATCTCCTTTGGTAGTGGTGCTTGAGTTGGCTTCTCCTCTTCCTTAGGCTTCACTACTATGGCATATCCTTCACTATCCCTTTCTTGGAGTGCATGCAACATTTCCTTCCCATTTCTCAACAAAACACTAGGAGTTTTGGACTTCTCCCCCTCTTCCTCTAGCAAAGATTGCAATTTGAATGTTTTCCCATCCTTCTTGAAGGTGATAGTGTTGTCCTTGCTATTGTAGATGGCTTCTCTATCAAATTGCCATGGCCTTCCTAATAATAGGTGACATGCATCCATGGGTAGCACATCACACAAAAACTTGTCTTTGTACCCTCCAATAGAAAACTCAATCCATGCTTGCTCATTTACTAGGAAAATTTGTCCTTTATTTAGCCATATTACTTTGTAAGGATTGGTGTGAGGTACCTTGGGAAGATTGATCTTCTTAACTGCCTCTTCTTCTATGATTTTTTCTATGGAACCAAAGTCAACAATCACTTTACAAACCTTCCCCATGAATTTACACTTCACTCTAAAGAGTTCTCTTTTCTGCCTTGGTTCTTCCTTTGTTGGCTGTCTAATAAGAACTCTCCTAAACATGAGGTTCTCACCCATTTATGATTCAATATGGCTAACCTCTGGTGACTTGACACTTGAAGTGTCATCTTGAGTGTAGGCCACTCTCTTCTCTGTATTTGAAGAAGATTCTTTATTCGGCCACCTATAGGTTGGATGCCCCATATGCCCACAGTTGTAGCATTTCATGCTAGCAAAATATGAATTGTTCCTTCCTGCACTTGTACCTCTATTGGAGCCTCCTTGGTTTCCTCTACCTCAACCAAAATTCCCTCTAGAAGATGACTCACCACTATGTTTTGTAGATTTGGACTCTCCCTAAATTCTTTGTTTAGTCCCCCTACCTTGATAGATTCCTCTATGTCCCCTTTGGTGTCTTCCTCTACCTCTACTCTTGGCAGTTTGGTCTTGTTTTCTTCTACTCTTGTCTTCAATCTTGATGGCCAGTTGGTAACACTAGTGTACTATCATGGGACTGAAAAGAGTCATTTCTTCTTGAATGCTCCACTTCAAGCCATTCAAGTATCTAGCTACTTTGATGCTTTCATCTTCTGATACATTGGACTGCATACAAAGTTTTTGAAATTCCTTTGTATAGGAATTCACATCAAGGTCCTTTTTTCTTAAACTCTACCTCTTTTTATGTAGTTGAATCTCATAGTCATTTAGCATATAGGCTTCTCTTATTTTCTCACCATGCCCTTCCAAGTAGATATTGGATTATTGCCTTCTTTTTCTCTCTTGGTTTGAATAAACTTCCACCATTTTAAGGCAGAGCCTCTAAGCCTATATTTGTCCACTCTTACCTTTTGTTCCTAGGTGACCCCATAACATTCAAAATGGTTTTCCATTCCCTCTATCTAGTCCATGACTAGATCTGCCTCCATTTTATCATTGAATATTGGTATACCTTCTAGTGCTTTCCCACTCATGGCCTTCAAGGCTTTCAAGAGTGGCTCTTCATGTAACACAGGGTCTGGCTCTAGAGTCTTGTCCTCCTTAGGGATCTCCTTTTCCTTTGCCTCTCTCCAATCTAATTTATCACTGACTTCTTCAGTCTTCATTTGCACTTCCCCCAATGCTTGTTCCAATTGGGCTATCCTTTCCCTTAACAATCTATTGTCTTCTTCTCAGTCCTCAACTTTCTTGGCTAACTCCAAATTATTCACCATGTTTGAAGACCCACTAGATTCACACTCTGACATGCACTATGAAATCCCAAAAACTTTTGGGTCTCTAATACCAATTTTATAGGGAGGTTGGGAAGAGATAATCACTAGCCCTTGCCTAGGTCTACCTAGTGACCCTTAAGTGCTCTAACTAACACAACTAGCCTATAGGATTCCCTCCAATTATCAATCCCCTAGTCTTCAACCCAAACCAAACTACCATTACAATCCAACCAAGACAAAATAATTGTTGGTGCTTACTCCTTCCATGCTTGTACTAACCCTTAAGATAGGTTAAGGGCTTACCACCTCCAAATGAGTTTAGGAAATTGAAGAAGTGTTGAGGTGTTTTAAAATGTCTTATGTGGTTCCATTTGATGTGTTTCAACTCCCACTTCACCAATCTCCCTTACCGATCTCACACTTCCTTCTTTATTTAGGGCTACAGGGAAGAGCCCCAATTAGGCCTCATCTCTCAAAAAATAGGGTCTTTCACCTATTTGCTTCCAAAAGACCTTGAAAAAAAATTGTGGATTCTTTGAAAATTAGGAAACCTCTCAAGGATTTTGGTGGTTTTAGGGTTCCTCCAGGCCGTACAATCCCCTAACCATAAATAGGTGGTTTTGGTAGGGTTTAGGGCCTTCACTGATTGCATGAAGTGTCTCTTTCTTTTGGGTGATCAAAAGGATTGATCACACCTTCTCCTTGCATCCAAATATTTTTAATTACCATACCTAAGGTCTCAAATCACCAAATCACACTTCCCATTTCACCTCTACAACATATTCTTCTTTTTGATTCAGTCCTTCCTAGCCGGGCTCGCCTAGGGATTGACTGTAAAAAAACATAGCATGCTTTCCAGGGCCCCTCCTTCTACATATGGTACACTCATGGAGTCTACTCACTATCCCCAAAAGGCCATACATAATGAACAGTGGGATAGTGAGTTAGATCCTCATGTCTGCAACTCTCCTAGTATGAACCAGTGAGTAGAGATAATGCAGAGAATTAAACTAAGACAAGAAAATGAATAAGAAAACCTAAAATAATTGTAGAACTTCAAAGTAAACACACACACTAAAATCTATCATCCTCCATTGAACCAAATCTAACTCATAACTCCATACATTAATTCACCATTCACTGAAATACAAACAAATCTAAATTTTGTGCACACTTCCAGAATTGGTTCTTTGTACAGTAGATTCTCCAACCTTGAGATTTGAGCCAAGGTTCACATATATATCCCTAAATTATTTTTAGGGGAGGTTTAGAGCCCTCATAATCTGATTAAGGCCTTAAGGCTATCATGCACTGAGCAACTTTTAAAAGTTGCAAAATTTGCTAAGCAACTTTTACAACAAATGTAGAAACTTTTCAAATCTTGCTTCCTAGGGACTTTGGGAGGATCTCATGGAGTACTAGACCACACCTAGACTCCAAAATAGATTTCTCCTACTCTAAACCTCATGACATCACCCTGACATCATTTATCTTCATTTTACAAGAGAAAGACCAAAAGACTATAGTCTTCCATATAGAACCTAGGACCTAGAAGGACTCCAAATCCCTAGTGGATTCTAGAACTTGGTCAACATGACCTTATGGAAATAAAAACATGCCAAAGATGGCTTTCAAAACAAATAAAAACAAAGGTTCTCCTACACTAGGCACCTAAACACTTTTTTTTTGAACTTATAGGGTCGTGTTAGGCCCCCCTATAATAACCTACCTTGGTTTTTGAAGACTCAAAATCATTTTTGCAGGGAAACAATTTTTTTTATTTGTGTAAAAGGTGTCAAATGCACTTAGTGAAAAGTTGTCAAGTAGTCCATATCGCATTCTATTATTCATGGGAATGAACTGAAACCTTGAACATGTCTGGTTGAGAAGTTATACCAAATTCATGGTCCCACTTTTCCTCTCAACACATCGAAATGCTCAATAATATATCCTACCGACAATGGTCCTTGTGTACCCGAAGTGCAAAAAAAATCAAACTTTGAGGGATTATTTCTTGCAAAATGTGGTACCTGCACATGATCAATTTGAACCTATAGGTTTTTGTTAGGGCCCCCTACAATAACCTATCTCATTTTTGAAGACTCGGTCATTTTTCCAAGGCAAGAATTTTTCTGTTGGTGCAAAAAGTGTCAGATGAACTTAGAGAAAAGTTGCTAAGTAGCCCATATCACATTTTTTTCTTTATGGGTGTGAATTGGAACCTCAATCACATCTGATTGGGTAGGTTTTCCCTAGACATGGTCCCACTTTTCCTCTCGGCACACTAGAATGCTCAACGACAAACCCTAAGTTAGGGATGTCCCTTGTGTACCCTAAGTATGCCAATTACTCAAGACAAGAGACAAAGCCCACATTTAATGGGAAAGAGTGGGAAGAGCTTCTTGGACCCTTGATAGAAGTTACAAATATGGAGGAAGAGTTATGAAGGGGCCTTTGAAGAGCTACAAATTTATAGAGCAATGTGAAATGAAGCCTCAAATTGGCCTTGCATTTATGGGAATTGGGAAGCCAGGTTACTCATATTGATGTTTCAAGGTTGTAATAAAGTTTAAAAGACCATTTTCAACTTGTTTTTAGTAGTTTTGATTCTTAGAGTGTCTCTTGGGTTCAATTTCGTAAAAGTTGCAAAACTTGTGAATGTTTCCATAAGGATGCCAAGGGTTTGCATATAAAATTAATGGTTTCTCTTCTTTTTACCATTGGAATCCCTTACAAATTGGTAGTTTGAATGTTTAAAAAGTATACTTTATGATTTAGATTTTTTTAGTCATGTTGGATGATGTTTAGGGGCAATATGATGATGCCCTAAGAGGATTACTTGTGTTCTTTTATTCTTGGAGCAGAAATACAAGTCCATTTTAGAGCCATTTGTTCCAAGGAAACCTTACCTAAGTTCCATATATGTTGTAAAATGGCTAAAAGGGTATTAAAAAAGTTTCTTATATTTTGGGTTTGAGTTTTCTATGATAATTTATGACCAAAACACTAAGTTTGTTGATCTAAAGAAGACCATGGTTGAACCAGAGCAGTCCATTTTTTAATCAAGTGTTCCAAAAAACCATATATTGAGTTATAGATATGTTAAATGAATTTTTCATGGGTATCTAAAAGTGTCTTTATAGTTCTATTATGTGATCTAAGTCAAAAGGTACAGGGTCTATTCTTGTTCTACATGGTTACTAGCTTTTAAGATAATTTTCATAGATGGGGTATTAGTTCAAGAAGGACCAGTACTTGTGGGGTTTGATATAGATGTTTATGTGTTATAAATTCCTTTAAAAAGATGTTCCCAAGGGTGGGGATGTCTTGTGGGTCATAAAATCAACCTTTGGTGTTTGTAGGCCTTAAGGCAAAGTGACTTGTGAAAGAGAGTTTGAGGTTAAAGAAGGGTAAAAAGGTATTTCTATTTGGATACCTTTTTAGTGGTGAGTCCTTGTCCAATTGAAGTGTTTAAAGTTTAAAGTGGTTGTCTTAAGAGTTCATGGTATGATCATTTGTATTAAATTTGTGGGAAGGGCATTAAGCCCATTGAAGTGAAATATGTCTACAAGTTGGTGGTGAACCTAACCTCTTCATTAGTGTATCTCCACTAAAAAATATAATTACTTCAAGAGACTTGAGTATAAATGGAGACTATCAGTTCCCAAATATGCCCTAGTTGATATAGAAGCCCCCATGGGTCTTTTATGACCTGTTGATGTTTTGTCATAAGTCTTCTTTTGATGTCATGTAATGATGTACTACAAGTAATTTCAAGGTCTAATTACATTTTTCATAAGGTTGGGTTCCCTTGGTAAAAGTTTGGGGTCTAGAACCCAAGTTACATGTTCCTTGTTGTACCTATGAAATGGTGTCATTAGATTGAAGTATAAGGCTGCAAGTTAAGGCATTATTTTAAATTTGTCCTGTTGCTCCAAAAAGTCAAGAGTAAAGTTTCCCATTGAGTCTGTAGTTGTGATCATGAATTCAAGAATGAACTAGTCCTTTTTGCATGGAAACCCATGAAATTTGTAGGATATTATGAAAAAGGTCTATTTGTTTGAGTTTATCAATTGATCCTTAAGCCTCTACATCACCAGTCAAGTAAATGAACCAAATGTTGCTTGAGTAAAGGAGATACTAGTTTATTAAAGCATCTATATGATCCCATTTTCAATTAGTTACTAGTTGAGAGGCTTTGAATCTTCTTCAATGATTGTGGGTTTTAACATTAAAAAATGGTCTAAAGACCTTATTTTGAGCATTAACATGAAATATGACTTCAAAGATTCATAATTACCACATGGAGGCATAAAGACAACATATTTTGCGCTTTATTACATCATAAATGGTATGATACAAAATTCATTTATGTAACAATACAAAATTCAATATGTATTTATAATCAAATGGTACACATTAGGATATATAGAATTTGGCCTCTCAATATTAGCAACAAGCCCCATGGCCACTTTTATATACAAAATTTGACATCTAATATGCACATGTCAGCTCATTACCATTTATATATACCAAATTTGGCATCTAAATATTCACATTACAAATCATTACCATTTTTATATACAACATTTGACCTCCAAATATACACATAGAGCACCTCATAGCCATTTATATATACAAAAAAAAGAGAAGTTAGAATATTTCACAAAATTTATATACAAAATTATCAAAATTATTCTACCATTTTATAGAATCATTCTTCTTGATGGTCCAAAAAGAATCAAGTAAACCTTTTGGATCATCTCTAAACCTTATTGTGTTAAGTATTGCCTCATGGTAAGATTCACCAACTTTCTATAAATTGTTGTTAAGAGGTCTACCATGATACTTAATCAATTGAATATTTTTTTTAAAAACAAGGGAAGAGTAATGAAGAATATGTCTATGTGTCTCAAAGTCCTCAAACAACTAGACATTAGAATTTTGGATAGGGTACCTGCATTTTATAGAAGGATAATTTAATACCAAATTCAATACAAAGTGTAATAAAATAAGTTTAAGAGGTCTCAATACAATGACACAACAACGGTACCTTCTAATCCATGTACATGTCACAACAATAGATTCTATTGGGTACTCAATACCCTCTCCATCAATGACTGTAGTTGTTAATTTCTTTTTGGCCTCAATACGACAACACAAAAAGTAATTTGTTCCTTCTTCATTGTTCTTTTCTACAATAACTATGCATATACATGACCTACATTTTATATAAGGATAAGTTAATACCAAAATCAGTGTAAAGTGTAATAAAATGAGTTTAAAATTGATTTTACCTAAGCAATAAATTAATAAATTACCTGGTTCAACTAGGTTAGATACATGGTCAAAGTCTACTGATGCTTCAATCTAGTTCAATTGTAGCTCTCTAGGAAGTTGATATGTTTTTTTTTAAGGAGTTGCAAAGGTCTACAAGAAAATTGGTCAATCCACTCTTTGATTCACATTTTTCCCATGCAAAATGCATACAAAAAGAGAAATGCATACAATTTGTCTAGTATAAATAGCTAATGACATTGCATTTGAACTTCTAAATGACTGCATGTCACTTGATCCTATAAGTGTACAAAAATCTAGATAGTTTTCAATGTAAGATTCACATATTAACCAAAAATATCTACAAACCATAGACTTAATTGCATTACCTAGTCCCATAATAGAGTTACACCATTGCATAATTATTTTTGCATCTATTAACACTACACCTTCATACTTCAATTCCTCTCTAGCAAGAGCTCTTTTTACACATGCTCCTGCACCATCATGTTCTCCCTTTCCATGTCCCACCTCAATGAGATTCCAAAAATGTTGCACACCACTTTTCACATGAATCCTAGTCAACTAGTAGAACATCCTTTCATTCTTGAATTGTGAGGTGCAATTGTTCGACCATATTATGTGTTGATTGTATCTTATATCTCTTTCCCTTAAACCTTCATATAAAATTGTAAAGCATCCTTACAAAAACATTGACGAATGAGTACGATCATCACTAATATAGAAGTGATACTCTAAAATAACTTTTGTGTCCTCCTCTATTCTATCATGTTCATGCATGAATGCTATGTGTTCAAAAATTGTAACTTTTGTAGAGTGGTAATACATAGGTTGCACTTGATTTTGAGGTTTTAGTGTATAATTCTCATAAAAATAAATGATAGAGATAATAGTACCAAGGGGAAAAGTGTTCTTACACAACTTTAATTTATCATCTAACCACCTTTCTCTATGTGTATGACCTATCTACTCATAAACTAGTTTCTCTTGAAAAATCTTCATAAAATCAGCTATGCATATATCATTTTTCACTAACTCGCACCTCTTTAATTCTTTTCCATCTTTAACACCATATGTGACTGACTTTTATTTTTCCAATAGAAACTAGTTTCTTACCGATTTCATGTGTGCTATCTAGATGTAGACATCTATGAAAATATTGCAAGCCATCACATGTAGGACAAAAGCCTTTCAAACACATCATCTTATAATAAATGCATCGGTCATCTCATTTACATATCACACTTGAAATAAATTCTCTTGGTGACTTAGGAGGTTTTCGTAGATCACATTCTTACAAAACATCGTTAGTGTGAAAATTACAACATACATGATGATAAATATCATAATGCATGAAAAATTCAACATGGGCCCTACAACAACATGTAGTGCATGCATGATTAACATTAACCTAAAATGGTTTTTTCATCTCAAAAAATATTTGACTAATCTTAATTTGAGGAAATATAAGAAACCTTTAATAAAATTGTGTTTGAGTCATATCTAAAAAGTGTTTTGGATGTGGCTCACAATTTCTAAATTTAATTTTTCTTCTAATAGCTTCCCTTTGGTTGGGTGAAACCCATCTGTTGTCATACCAAAAAATTTCAATTAATGTTCTTAGTGCATCAATAGCATCCCCTTGTGAATCTAACTAAAATGGATCCTCTCCCGTTAGCTTATGTGTCTTCTTCTAGGGTTCCCTCTCTTGGCCACGCTCATGGCGATGAGTGTTGCTTTCTGCAGGGGATCAGAGTGCTTGATGGTTGATGGGTGTCTCTGAAGGATGTGCAGGGTTATGGAGTCATTCCCAAATTGAAGGGCTTGTTGTGTGTTTGTAGAGGCACCAATAATAGTGCATGAGTTATCCTTATTCCCCAACCCTATGATGGGGTTGCATAGAAGCCTTCGCAGGATCCAAGTTATCACTACTACATTTGGGCTAAATTTCAACAGAAGTTTTCGATGGGTAACTTTTTATTAGGAATTTGGTGTTTTTTTTTTGTACTAGGCCCTGATGATGTCAGTATTCCGATGGGTGTTTAATTGACCATCAGAATTCTGATAGATTCGGGCTATAGATAAAAAAAAAAAGTGAAACAACCTCATCATTTTTATTTTGATTGGATAGAGGAGCAGGAGAAAAGGAGCGAAATTTGAGCATGGGAGAATGTATGTGATTTCTTCATCTTTCGAGCCTCTAGCATCATATTTGAATGCATTGCATTTTATTTGATCATGAATGCTCTCTAAAATGACCACATTCTACTGGTGTCGTGCCCTAGCCAGTGCTTTATCTCTATTATTTGATGTTATTGGTGCTTGTGCTCAAGGATATCGATTCACTATATTCAAATGTTTGGATTCACGATTGTTGATATTACTGACATATATGTTTAATGATGCCATTGTGTATTGTTGTCACTGAAATGACCACATTCTATTGGTGTTGTGCCCTAGCCCATGCTTTAACTCCATTATTTGATGTTATTGGTGCTTGTGCTCAAGGATATCCATTTTTTTGAAATGTTGACTATGGTTATCAATTTGGACAACTCGTGAGCTTCTAGCTAGGTGCCATTTGTATTGATAGCTTAGGGCATCAAATGTATTGTATCATTGATAGTTGAGACTTTGTTAAAAGGAAATAGGACAAAGAACAATTTTGATTTAGTTTCTCTATTTTGATCCCTAAGTAGCTTACAACTCTAGAGAAGTATATGCAGATTTACGGATGTAGTTGCAGGATACATAGCAGCCGATAATTCACAAGAAATCCATGCATCCAATTTGAATAGTAATTAATACAAAGAAATAGGGTCCTCCAATGGCCCAATCATCCGGACCTTGACTGTCCCCTCAACTAGTGACCCTTCAAAACCGGGTTATCATGCAATCAGTGAGTGATCCTTCATTGTCCTGGTCTACCCTGCATCCAAACATATTGGAAATACACAATACAATGATAACAAGTCTTTCACAATCCCCCTTCCCCCAAGGAACACTATCAACCATCCCTTCCACATAGAATTTCACTATTTTATGAGTGGATTATACAGGAACAATTAACATTAAACAAGGAGAAAACTCCTCAACACATCTTGGAAACCATTGAATTTAATAATAAATGAAACCTAACACCAACACTATTCCTTCCATAGTTGCAGGATACATAGCAGTTGATAATTCATAAGAAATCCATGCATCAAATTTTTATAAGGATATCCTACTAATCAATAGGAATTTTCTTGATATGACCAATGATTTGCATTTTCATGGCAGTGTGCTAGTTCAAAAGGATAATATAAATCTAAAACAATTTTTTCTGATTTTCTCAAACTATAAATGTGGTTAAAGAGAAAATATTATGTGGAAAACCCACAAACCAAGCTAGCAAATGATTGTACATCAAATTATTCCTATATTCATTCAAGTATTTCTATGCTTCAACTACCTGACCTTTGAGCTTCATCTAGAGGAATGTGTAGCTTTAAGATAGAGTTACTTCTTGGGCCTTACAATAGGGTGGAATATGATCAAGATTTGTTTAGGCTATATCTTTGTTAGTCCCATTGTTAGGTCCTTATGGTTCATGGTTTGAATCTATTATGGTTGTGTAAGGGATTTCTAGATGCTTTTTCTAACATAATTATTGGACACCATGATTGGAACAATTGGTTGTTCACTATTGTACACATGAATCATAACTATCAATGGTTCTTTGTGTTCAAGAATTCGTTGATCAATCTTTGAGATTTATTGTCTTAGCTTTAAAAGAGTGATAAAAGATATAGTGAGTGCTATCTTTTCCAAGCATTTTGTGGGTGCCATTATCTTCTAGGAGTAATTGCTAGAATCAAATTATATTCTTTGCCTCTAGTAAATATTGCAAACACAATCATCTTCTTGGTGAAGGGTTGCTTCCATCCCCATGAGGCACTATTGGATGGTTTCCATTCCCTTGTAGTATAGTGAACCTAATTTAATACAAGTGTGCACTATTTTGGGATCCATAATTTATGGCCCCTACATTGTGGTTGTTAGCCTAAGACAAGCCTATCTTTGCATATAATAAGAGGCCAACATGAAACAAACATCCAGAAGTTAGGGGGTTTTTCCCTGTCCATAATTTATTATTTAAGTGCTAAGTGATGATGGGTATATCATGTAATTCATACCTAGTGTGTCTCTTTCTTTCTCTCCACATTTCACATTAGGAGCATATGCTATAAAATACCAATGAAATCAACTATTGGTCAAATCTAATCAAAATTATAATATAAAGATTAAAATAGATCTTGAAGAAATATGGGAACCATTTTTGACAGATATTGTACAAATGAAGAGAATACTCCCAAGAGGAAATGCTTCAATGTGGAACAATTGAAGGACAATATTTTACTTTTATATGCACATCTGCAATGTTTTTGATATATTTCTGAGATAACAAAACCATAGAAAGAATAGCATATAGAAGAAAGTAAAGAATAATGATCATATTTTGAGATATTATGGAAACTTAAAGGAAAGAATGCTGGTGGGGTTATCATGCAATCAGTGAGTGATCCTTCATTCCCCCCTCTTCCAGTGACCCTTCAAAACTAGGTTATCATGCAATCAGTGAGTGATCCTTCATTCTCCTGGTCTGCCCTGCATCCAAACATATTGGAAATGCACAATACAATGATAACAAGACTTTCACAATCCCCCTTCCCTCAAGGAACACTATCAACATCCAGACCTTGACTGTCCCCTCAACTAGTGACCCTTCAAAACTGGGTTATCATGCAATTAGTGAGTGATCCTTCATTCTCCTGGTCTGCCCTGCATCCAAACATATTGGAAATACACAATACAATGATAACAATTCTTTTACAATCCCCCTTCCCTCAATGAATTACTATCAACATCCGAACCTTGACTGTCCCCTCAACTAGTGACCCTTCAAAATAGGGTTATCATGCAAGTAGTGAGTGATCCTTCATTCTCCTGGTCTGCCCTGCATCCAAACATATTGGAAATACACAATACAATGATAACAAGTCTTTCACAATCCCCCTTCCCTCAAGGAACACTATCAACAAGTGATCCTTCTTCTTATCAGCCATATCCAATGTTTCATTGAAGTCACGGTCAAGAATGAAGGTCACCTTACCCATACCATTCATGGATTCTGAAATATTGTTCCAAACTCCTGAAAAATTTTCTATTGCTTCTTGTTGCTTCTTTAAATACTTCTTCTACCACAATGTCCTCCTACCCCATCTTCTTGATCTTCTTAGCTAAAGTGGATGAATCCACACACAATAATCCAAAATGAAGGGTTTTGTATCCTTTAATGAATCTCAGTCACTGGTAATACATGGATAGTCAAACCAATAGTCTCCAAAGCATTCAATAAGTGAATATGAATGTTTGAAAACTTTCCTCTCAACTTCCCCAACCACTCCTAATCAGTTAGAGGGATATTTCTAGAATCTCCACTATTCATAGCCTTACCAACAATTCTTCAACATACTTTATCTGATATGATAATAACATGTTAAACTGAACCAATGGCATGTTCTTCATCTGGTACAAGGAATATTTGGCTATCAAATCTTCCTTCGTGCAAGCTGAGCACGAGAGAAGGTATGTGATTTCTTCGTCTTTGATTGGTATCTTTGATGGGCAACACCTTTCGAGCCTCTGGCATCATATTCGACCACAAATTTCAAATGCATTGCATTTTATTTGACCATGAATGCTCACTGAAATGATCACATTCTATTGGTGTCATGCTCTAGCCTGTGCTTTATCTCTATTATTTGATAGTATTGGTGCTTGTGCTCAAGGATATCGATTCACTATTTTCAAATGTTTGGATTCACATTTATTAATATTACAATTCATAATATCAGATAAAGTATGTTTAAGAATTTTTAGTGTCTAAACACCCAACTAGTCCCTCTAACTGATTAGGAGTGGTTGGGGAAGTTGAGAGGAAAGTTTTCAAACATTCATATTCACTTATTGAATGCTTTGGAGACTACTGGTTTGACTGTCCATGCGTTAATGTTTAGAAGAGATCAATAAAGTATTTAAAGACATTCTTACATGTTTGGAGAGGTTTAAGAGGCACTTATCATGACTGTACCCTCACAAATAGTGGCATAGACTAGTTTTACTAAGTTTCCTTTCTCTATTTTGAGGTTTCCTTTCTCTGCCATAGGGGTACAGTCAGAGGGTTCATTGACAAAATGATCCTTTGACTGGTTACTATGAATAAGAATGATTTGATATAGCATATTGCTCATTTTGCTTAAATTTTGGAATAGCTTGTGCAAGGGTGAAAGTAGTTTTGATCATTTTGGTCATGACTGCTCCTCTACATAGTCAGAAAATGTAACTGTCTAATGATTATATGTAATGTTGAATGGATTAAATGCTTTATTATTGGTAGAAGTGAATGGAAGGAATAGTGTTGGTGTTAGGTTTCATTTATTATTGAATTCAATGGTTTCCAAGATGTGTTGAGGAGTTTTCTCCTTATTTAATGTTAATTGTTCCTACACAATCCACTCATACAATAGTGAAATGCTATGTGATTGAAAATTTCATACAACTGGTCCTTTGGCTTGTATTAAACAAAATAAAATTTTCAGCATATTATTATCATTCTATTTCTTTGTTGTAAACATGCCATTGGTTAAGTTTTGTATAAAAAAAATTCATGTACAATTTTTTTTTTCTATTTTTTCCATTTGATAACCACAGTCAACATTTCAAAATAGTGAATAACATCAAATAATGGAGATAAAGCATGGGCTAGGGCACGACACCAGTAGATTAAAACTGAACCAATGACATGTTTACAACAAAGAAATAGAATGATAATAATATGCTGAAAATTCTATTCTGTTTAATACACACCAAAGGACCAGTTGTATGAAATTGTCAATCACATAGCATTTCACTGTTGTATGAGTGGATTGTGCAGGAACAATTAATATTAAACATAGCCAATGTTCTCTTTACTTTCTCAAATCTCTGCAAGTCAAGAACATTAGAGTTGTATAATACATTGTTAGTATCCTCTTTCCATGGGTCCTAGGTATTTGGGTCCATGGAAAGGAAATAGATTACAAAATACACTTCAAAACAAAGGAAAAACTTAGCAAATTCAGTCTAACTTGTTGTAGATGAAGGAATAGTCATGCTAATAGTTCCTCTAAGTCTTCCAAAACATTTATTGAACTCCCCTAAAGTCCTATTGGATCCCCAAATTGCTTAATCCAATCAACTTACATCAAGATCATGAGAAACTTCAAAGGATTAAAAACATTACTTAGAATAGTCAAATCATTATGCTTTCAAATCAATTACCTATCGACATATCCCTTGCAAGGGAGAAAAGCCAAACACATAAAGAACATGCACATAAACACAACAGCTGAAAAACTTAAATGGAATACACCAAGAAGTACCAAATGATGAATGCTCAATTTTTCTAATGGCAAAGCATTAGAACTGTCCATTTCTAGAACTTGATTTTATAGTCTAAATGATTTTTCTATAGTCGTAATGATTTTTCTAGAACTTGATTTTCTAGTCTTAATGATTTTTCTATAGTCCTAATGATTTTTCTATAGCACTCTTAATGATTTTTCTAGAACTTGATTTTCTAGTCTTAATGATTTTTCTATAGTCCTAATGATTTTTCTATAGTACTCTTAATGATTTTTCTAGAACTTGATTTTCTAGTCTTAATGATTTTTCTATAGTCCTAATGATTTTTCTATACTCTTAATGATTTTTCTTTCATCCTAATGTTTGTTGCTCTTGATAAATTAGGCCTTGAATTTGAATTTTTATTCACTGTTTTATTTCAGCTTGATATTTCATTCATTTTTCATATACACAAAGACTACACATGCTGATAAAAAAATGAGCTATTTGATTAAGGTTAACTATTCATGATTGTAAATAGTCAATATTTTTTATAGTACTCCTTGGTGTATTTCATTTTAAAATAATCATGTTTCTATGGCTATGATAAATGTCCCTTTATGTTGAGAAAATTAGAGTTGAAAAAATGGTTGCAAACAAATCATCCTTCTTCCACCAACATTCTAGTCAATGTACAAGTAACTAGTCATTCCATTCAAGAAAGACCATGTTTGAAAATATCAACGCAGAACAAAATAAGGAGTATGCAGAATTTAGTGATTGTATCTTCCACTAGAGCCACTTCATATGCACAGGTGATGAACATGCATATTCGCCCAAGCACTATTGGGAGCTTACCCAACAACACATGTACTATTGTGAAAATCACCACAAATCTATTTTCTGTTGGGTCTAGCATATACCTTCTATGATCAACTCTTATATGCACAGGTGATGAACATTTAGATTTGCCTAAGCAGTACTTTGATTAGTCCTCCTACACATGTATTATTGTGAAAATCATCACAAGTCCATTTGTTGGAGGGCTACTCAAAGTACACATGTTTGGAGCTCAGAAGGAAACAAGAGAATTTGAAGAGTCACGAGTCTTAAGATTGTACTTAATATAGCCAAAATTCATTCAATGGTACATTCAAACATGAAACAAACCATTCTTAAACCAAATTAAACTAGTCAACCAAAGGACATACTAATTATAAGTAGACTAGTAAACCAAAGGACATGCTTTTACTACTAAGTCTTTGTTTGTTGGGCATACTGATTATAAGTACTTGACATATATCACAAATGTTGCTAATTAAGGTTGGCAGGATGATTACGCCTATCCTAAAAAAAGACTGTCAAATCATTATGCTTTCAAATCAATTACCTATCGACATATCCCATGTGAGGGAGAGAAGCTAAACACATAAAGAACATGAAAAAATGGTTGCAAACAAATCATCCTTCTTCCACCAACATTCTAGTCAATGTACAAGTAACTAGTCATTCCATTCAAGAAAGACCATGTTTGAAAATATCAACGCAGAACAAAATAAGGAGTATGCAGAATTTAGTGATTGTATCTTCCACTAGAGCCACTTCATATGCACAGGTGATGAACATGCATATTCGCCCAAGCACTATTGGGAGCTTACCCAACAACACATGTACTATTGTGAAAATCACCACAAATCTATTTTCTGTTGGGTTTAGCATATACCTTCTATGATCAACTCTTATATGCACAGGTGATGAACATTTAGATTTGCCTAAGCAGTACTTTGATTAGTCCTCCTACACATGTATTATTGTGAAAATCATCACAAGTCCATTTGTTGGAGGGCTACTCAAAGTACACATGTTTGGAGCTCAGAAGGAAACAAGAGAATTTGAAGAGTCACGAGTCTTAAGATTGTACTTAATATAGCCAAAATTCATTCAATGGTACATTCAAACATGAAACAAACCATTCTTAAACCAAATTAAACTAGTCAACCAAAGGACATACTAATTATAAGTAGACTAGTAAACCAAAGGACATGCTTTTACTACTAAGTCTTTGTTTGTTGGGCATACTGATTATAAGTACTTGACATATATCACAAATGTTGCTAATTAAGGTTGGCAGGATGATTACGCCTATCCTAAAAAAAGACTGTCAAATCATTATGCTTTCAAATCAATTACCTATCGACGTATCCCATATGAGGGAGAGAAGCTAAACACATAAAGAACATGAAAAAATGGTTGCAAACAAATCATCCTTCTTCCACCAACATTCTAGTCAATGTACAAGTAACTAGTCATTCCATTCAAGAAAGACCATGTTTGAAAATATCAACGCAGAACAAAATAAGGAGTATGCAGAATTTAGTGATTGTATCTTCCACTAGAGCCACTTCATATGCACAGGTGATGAACATGCATATTCGCCCAAGCACTATTGGGAGCTTACCCAACAACACATGTACTATTGTGAAAATCACCACAAATCTATTTTCTGTTGGGTCTAGCATATACCTTCTATGATCAACTCTTATATGCACAGGTGATGAACATTTAGATTTGCCTAAGCAGTACTTTGATTAGTCCTCCTACACATGTATTATTGTGAAAATCATCACAAGTCCATTTGTTGGAGGGCTACTCAAAGTACACATGTTTGGAGCTCAGAAGGAAACAAGAGAATTTGAAGAGTCACGAGTCTTAAGATTGTACTTAATATAGCCAAAATTCATTCAATGGTACATTCAAACATGAAACAAACCATTCTTAAACCAAATTAAACTAGTCAACCAAAGGACATACTAATTATAAGTAGACTATTAAACCAAAGGACATGCTTTTACTACTAAGTCTTTGTTTGTTGGGCATACTGATTATAAGTACTTGACATATATCACAAATGTTGCTAATTAAGGTTGGCAGGATGATTACGCCTATCCTAAAAAAAGACTGTCAAATCATTATGCTTTCAAATCAATTACCTATCGACGTATCCCATGTGAGGGAGAGAAGCTAAACACATAAAGAACATGCACATAAACATGACAACTAAAAAACTTAAATGGAATACACCAAGAAGTACCAAATGATGAATGCTCAATTGTTGTAATGGCAAAGCAATGTTAGAACCGTCCATTTCTAGGACTTGATTGTTCTATAGTCCTAATGATTTTTCTTATTTCTTGTCTATGCTTGGTGACAGGATTTTGAACATTGTTGACATACTTAAATGGAATACACAATACCAAATGATGAATGCTCAATTGTTGTAATGGAAAAGCATCAAAATCATCCATTTCTAAAATTTAATTTTGTATAGTCTTAATTATTTTTCTATAGTTCTAATGATTTTGAAAATTGTTGACAAAGAGTGTTTCTTTTTTTGATTATAGTATAAATGATTTTTCTATAGTCGTAATGATTTTTCTTATTTCTTGTCTTTTGTCCCTTTTTGATTTCCTATGTTTGTGCTTCGTGACAGGATTTTTTCACCTTCTTTTGATGGTATATTTCATTCAGTCTATGTGGAATACTATTTTGTTCACTATTTTATTTCAGCTTCATATTTCTTTCATTTTTAATATACACAGAGACTACACATGCTGATAAAAAAATGAGCTATTTGATTTAGGTTTACTTTTCATTATTGTAAATGGTTAATATTTTTGATGGTACTCCTTGGTGTATTTCATATAAAAATAATAAATGTAGTAATGATGGTGCAGTGCATTATTCATATATAGGCTCGATGACTCTTGTCAATGTGCCAAATTGTCAATGTGGTGGTGGGCAGTGTGTGTTGAAGACTTCACGGACACCGAACAACCTTGGACGATAATTTTGGTGCTGCCCAAATAGAAAAAAGGTTGCTAATGTGTATATATTTAATGCTTCTAATGTAAATACTATTCATTATAATATAAGAACTAATGTAGACTGGGCATCACAGGGAAATAATCATTGCGGATACTTTAGTTGGGTCGATGACAACTCATCTGCATCTATCCGCCCATCTCCACTTATCTGCGATGAAGGATTTGAGTGCAAAATGTGTCAAGCTAGGGCAAATTCTGAAATTATATTTTTACGATGCCTTCCTTGTATTGTAATCACATATCTTTGTTGCGACCATATGCAGAGATGAACTCAGGAATTAGTTAGTTTAGTATTTTCATATTGTAACTAATATTTTAATATGGATATGACGTAACTTCTCTTTGCCTCAAGTGTGCATATATATGGTTTACATCTTTTTTTAGAATAATTCTTCATGTTTATGGCTCAGGTGAGCCCCAATTTGCTATCAATCACATGATTTAACGTATAGTGTTTTCTTGGTTATTCCATTTTTTCCTTGACCTTTACTATGGATTGACTATCATTTTCAATCTTGAGCATGGCTTCATACCACACACCATTCATAGATTTGTACGCAACGTTGATTTATGAACGTAAATAATGCATTGAATGTAATCTATGAACGTTGTGTGGTATGAAGTCTTGCTGAAGTTTGAGCATCCTCCCTTTATTCCAGTGAGGGATTGGAATAAGTTCATTTTGGATGCAAAGGAGAAAGGGGATACTCAAAGAGGAATTACACCAGCAAATGAGAGAAGAAGGTATAAACATTTTAATAGATTTTTATTATTAAATAATGAAATTTGCATATACTAGTATTCTAAGCCTCCTCATTACATGATTTAAGGTCTTAGTCCATGGACAAATTAAATTAGACTTACTATCCAAAACACATAAAAAACATGCACATAAACATGACAACTGAGAAACATAAATGTAGATTTCACAATAGCTGAGAGACATAATTGTAGGCATCATAGTCACAATCTTTTGGAGACAACATAATTGAGTTGTGTACCCAAGCGATGGAGAGAAACTTCTACACCCTCGATTTTAAGTTGAATACATCTATTGGAGGACCTTGTATTCATGAGAAACAGATGTAGTCAACTTGGAATCGGAGGTACAAGAGTTTCTCTCCATCATCTGGATATACAACTCAATTACGTTGTCTCCAAAAAATTGTGACCACGATGCCTACAATTATGTTTCTCAATTGGTGTGTCCCAGGACCCCTTATGACCCTTTACGACCATTTACGATCCCTAAGAATACATCTTAGAGGTCTTAAAATGTCATAAAGGGTCATATGAGGCTCCTAGGAGGGGCCAAATGAGCTTCCACATTCATGTGGTTGGCCCTGTTAAGTAGAGAATGTTATACTCTTCTCAAAACAAAGAGAAGCTCAATAATTTAAGGTCTCAGTCCATGGACAAATTAAATTAGACTTACTATCCAAATTGGTACATTGATGAGAATCAATGATGGGCCAAAGTTTTTAGATTTTGAGAAGACGTATATGTAGTGGAAATCCATAGAGAAGATATAAAATACTGGAAGAGAAGAATTCCTCATCTAATGTGTGAAATGAACAAGTGTCTACCTTCAACCTTTTTCAACGCACAAGAACACTACCTCAAATTTAATTATTTACCAATTAGTTTATTTGATGTTAAGGTCCAACTTAAAGTGAGTAAATTTGTTTTAAGTAAGAAAACAATGATAACATGAATGCGTATGAAATAGAAATGCAGCCTGTCGATTCTTGTCATACACAACCTATGCATGTTGATGACAATAAGGATGTGCATCATAGTAATACAAGTAAACATCTTAAATTGATTGGTGTAGTAATACAAATTTAATTGCAATTGGTGTTTGGATTAATGTAATAATTTGTATTGTAGCTATAGAGAGTGTAGAGGCTGCTATTAGTGAGCAGGTTGAGGTTGAGGCCGAGGTCAGAAAAACTGACCTCGATGTTGATGAAGTGACTAGATCAGGTATAGAGCTATATGATTATGGCCTGTAAAGTACTGAAATACTTTAAAATGTTTTTAATGTTTTTAATTATAATAAAATGTTTTTAATTTAACCCTTTTATATTTTATTGCAGATGACCCCCCTTTGCATCAACAGAGAACTAGGTGTGCATTGAGATCTAATGAGAGGGTAGATGATCATCATCATGATATTGATACTCCTCTTAACAATTACTTCTTAAAAACTAGAAATCAAAAGAAAAAAAAGAAATGATTTTCATCTATGCACCTTAATTGATAATGATTTATTTTTATAGGCAAATGAATTTAATTATGCTGTATTGAATGTTCATAAATTTTATAATGTGTTAATGAATGTTAGCATGTGATAATTAATGAATGTCACATTTTATTAATGTGTGAATGAATGTTATTGTGTGATAATTAATGAATGTTACATTTTATTAATGGATGAAATAATGAATGAATGTTAGATGTTAATAGGGAATTTAGAGTGATGTTAGGGTTGGGGGGGGGGGGGGGGCGCAAATGAGCTTCCACCTTCATGTGGTTGGCCTGTTTAGTACAGAATATAAAACTATTCTCGAAACAAAGTGAAGCTCAATAAGTTTATTCCTTATATAGGGTCTCAAGTGTAGCCTTTATCCCACTCTCAACATTGCAAGGCTTCAAGTGGTGTTTTGAGATTGGTTTCTCCATCTCCCACTGACATCTTGTCTGTCTCCTAAGAACTCTCACCAAGCTCTGATACATGGATGAGTAGAAGATGTCCCTTACAAGCTACGCATATATGATATGGTAGATCTAGGGAACAAATATACTACAACATAGAATGAGTCAACTTGAATCTATAGTTTCTTCATTCACAATGAAAATTCAAATTACAAGCCATATTTTATATTTTATATTCATATTCATCTTCATCATGATCATAGCCATCATGGTCAGCATTTGGTTCAACTTCATTTGAACCACACTCCATGTCGGGTACCATTATAAGGCATGGAGTGTGGTCATACCCATGTTACCATAATAATGAGTTAGCCTATAAAATTATGAATAAAATACTGCAGGTGCATCCAAGATTGGCCCAGGCACCCAAGTTCCTACCAAAGGAACCCAAGTCGAACCCAGAGGAGAACAAAAGTAGAACTGTAACCTAGCCTCAAACAAAGAACCAGATAACTTGGATTTTTTCTAATTCAAGTTTATTTCTGAATTCTTCTCTAATTCCAACCTGATTATTCCATATTTTGTTTTCCAATTTTCCTTCTTCCTCACTCCAAATTATGTTATGTTGTTATTTCCTTTTACTAATTGTGTTATTTCAAGGATCACCACCCATGACTTGGTTAAGATGATGAATGTTGTCAATGCCTTTATTACCAAGGAATCACCGCCCACCATTAATGAATATTAATGATCATTGTTTCCTAAGGGTAATCATTGTTTGTGTATGTTGATCACCCAAGTGTTTGGTTGTGATTTGCATGTTGTGAGGTTTGTCAGAAGTGGGGGTATGACATGCTGGTTGAATTATAACATATTGACACTTACACCATGAAGAAGACAAATGATTAAATAGAAAGAGAGGACCAACTGAACCATCTTGTGGTCAATCTATATCACATTGAGAAACAATGTCAAGACTCAAGAATCAAAACAATCAAAAGTTTCTTCAAGACCATGAATGATCAACAACATTCCATCAAAAAACAAAACACTAATCTATGTTATCATTAAGCCATAAAATATGTCTTTAAAGTTTAGAAGCATCACAAAAAATTTCAATAAACATAGTACTATCCAAAATATGTCTTTAAATTTTATTTCTAATGATTATGATGATGTTGATGTCTATAATTTATTTCACTTACTAATGCTTGCCTAGATTGAATTTTGAATTGCCAGGCTGGAGAATGCTTTCAAAGTTTAGGGTCTATTCCACATGATACTCTTAGTTACAACTCAAATGCAACTCAACATATTTTTGATGCTGGGCAACCCACTACAGAAACTCATCCGCAAGTGAAATTTAATGCTTTGAATCTTGGCATTGTTAATGTTATTACTTTTCCTCACGTTTCATATTTGTGAAAATGTTTCTTGGCACTATCTTCTTTTTCAATTCCTATATTTGCAGCTTTTTAGATCATTAACTTAAGCATTACATGTCATTGTTCAAAGTTTATTCTAACACTATATTATATCTTATTCTTATTACAATGTTCTTTGTTGTGGGGCAGGAGGTCAATCTTCATTGTCTTCATTGTGGGGGACAGTGAAGATTTCTCTGACAAATAGCAGGTCTTCTTTAGTATCTTATAATAACATGCTAAACTGATAAAGGTGTTATGGGCATTTAATCTGCAATTACTAATAGATTAAGCATAATATTACTATGCTTAATGTTCCATTTAAATGCATTTAACACAAAAAACAAATTTACAAAACTGAACCAATGGCATGTTTACAACAAAGATGTGTTGAGGAGTTTGCTCCTTGTTTAATGTTAACTGTTCCTACACAATCCACTCATACAATAGTGAAATGCTATGTGGAAGGGATGGTTGATAGTGTTCCCTAAGGGAAGGGGGATTGTGAAAGACTTGTTATCATTGTATTGTGTATTTCCAATATGTTTGGATGTAGGGAAGACCAAGAGAATGAAGGATCACTCACTAATTGCATGATAACCCAATTTTGAAGGGTCACTGGTTGAGGGGATAGTCAAGGTCTGGATGATTGGGCCATTGGAGGACCCTATTTCTTTGTATTAATTTCTATTCAAATTGGATGCATGGATTTCTTGTGAATTATCGGCTTCTATGTATCCTGCAACTACATCTGTAAATTTGCATATACTTCTCTAGGGTTGTAAGCCACTTAGAGATCAAAATAGAGAAACTAAATCAAAATCTTTCTTTGTCTTATTTCCTTTTAACAAATTCTCAACTATCAATGATACAATACATTTGATGCCCTAAGCTATCAATACAAATGACGACTAGCTAGAAGCTCACGGGCTATCTATTTGATAACCACAGTCAACATTTCAAAAAAATGGATATCCTTGAGCACAAGCACCAATAACATCAAATAATGGAGTTAAAGCACGGGCTAGGGCACGACACCAGTAGAATGCGATCATTTCAGTGACAACAATATACAATGGCATCATTAAACGTGCCAGTAATATCAACAAATGTGAATCCAAACATTTGAAAACCAATGACATGTTTACAACAAAGGTCTAATAGAACTCCCAACAATTCTTAAACATACTTTATCTGATATGATGAATTCTTAAATAATTAAGGTTGGAGTAGACATAGTTATCACACATTTTTTTGTGTGGTACAAGGAAGATTTGGCTAGGTCAAATCTTCCTTCGTGATAGCAGTCTACAGAATTAGACCTTTATTAACAATTGATCATATCGGATAACTAGTATGTTTAAGAATTATTGGGACTAGTCCTTTGGTGTGTATTAAACATAATAGAATTTTTATCATAATTATCATTCTATTTCTTTGTTGTAAACATGCCATTGGTTCAGTTTTGTAACTTCACTATTGTATGAGTGGACTGTGCAGCAACAGTTAACATTAAACAAGGAGCAAACTCCTCAACACATCTTGGAAACCATTAAATTCAATAATAAATGAAACCTAACACCAACACTATTCCTTCCATTCACTTCTACCAAGAATAAAGCATTTAATCCATTCAACATTACATATAATCATTAGACAGTTACATTTTCTAACTGTGTAGAGGAACAGTCGCGACCAAAATGATCAAAACTACTTTCACCCTTTAACAAGCTATTCCAAACTTCAAGTAAAATGAGCAATATGCTATATCAAATCATTCATATTCATAGTAACCATTCAAAGGATCATTTTTTCAATGAACCCTCTGACTGTACCCCTGTGGTAGACAAAGGAAACCTCAAAATAGAGAAAGGAAACTTAGTAAAACCAGTCTATGTCGTTGTTTGTGAGGGTACAGTCATGATAAGTGCCTCTCAAACCTCTCCAAACATGTAAGATTGTCTTTAAATACTTTATTGATCTCTTCTAAACATTAACCAAATCAAACCTACATTTGAATCCACACACAATAACCCCAAAATGAAGGGTTTTGTATCCTTTAATGAATCTCAGTCACTGGTAATGCATGGACAGTCAAACCAGTAGTCTCCAAAGCATTCAATAAGTGACTAGATTGTACTTAATACACACCAAAGGACCAGTTGCATGAAATTTTCAATCACATAGCATTTCACTATTGTATGAGTGGATTGTGCAGGAACAATTAACATTAAACAAGGAGCAAACTCCTCAACACATCTTGGAAACCATTGAATTCAATAATAAATGAAACCTAACACCAACATTATTCCTTCCATTCACTTCTACCAAGAATAAAGCATTTAATCCATTCAACATTACCTATAATCATTGTATAGTTACATTTCCTAATTGTGTACTAGAGGAACAGTCACGACCAAAATGATCCAAACATTTGAAAATAGTGAATCGATATCCTTGAGCACAAGCACCAATAACATCAAATAATGGAGATAAAGCACGGGCTACGGCATGACACCAATAGAATGCGGTCATTTCAGAGAGCATTCATGATCAAATAAAATGAAATGCATTTGAAATTTGCAGTCGAATATGATGCCAGATGCTCGAAAGATGAAGAAATCACATACGAAGAACATGCCATTGGTTTAGTTTTGTAAATTTTTTTTTTGTGTAATTAGTAATTGGTAGATTAAATGCAGATAACACCTTTATCAGTTTAATTAGCATGTTATTATCATATCAGATAAAGTATGTTTAATAATTGTTGGGACTGGTCCTTTTGCGTGTATTAAACATATTAGAATTTTTAGCATATTATTATCATTCTATTTCTTTGTTATAAACATGCCATTGGTTCAATTTTGTAGATTTTTTTTTTGTGTTAAATGCATTTTTCGTGAGGAGGGGTCTTCTTCTGAGGAGATTGATGAAGATTGTGCACCTCAAAAACCAATTCATAAGGTACCAATCATGTTTCCTATTCGCTTATAATTTTGGATTGGTAAATCTCCTTATAAGTTTCATGTCCATTATTTTGATTACTATGGATGAGATATATATCTTACATTTAACATTCAACTTCTTTACATTTAGAACATGTAGTGTGTTTTTTGAGGATTTTACCAAATCAACTTTTAACATAAACCAAAAACACCAAACTGATATCTTGCCCTTTCAACTTGACAAAATATTTGCATTTGACCAATAACTGCAAGCAACTAAATGATAAATCCACATACCTGTATCTTTGTAAAATACCTAGAACATCAAAAAGATGGCTAAGTGGCTGCCACCATGATTTTTATCTACAGAATATGGGAAAAAAAAAGCACCAAAAGAATCGAATAGAAAACATGATTGGTCATTTCAGAGAGCATTCATGATCAAATAAAATGCAATGCCTTCTCTCACGCTCAATCAACTTTCACCCACTCATTTTCTCCCACTCCTTTTCTCTAAGATCAAAATAAAAATGATTTGGCCATTTCAAAATAGTGAATCAATATCCTTGAGCACAAGCACTAATAACATCAACTATTTTGATCTATGGGTACCCTAATGTTGGCAAGAGTTCTTTTATTAATAAGATTACTCTGCAATCTTGAAGAAGCAATATATTTTAGAAAATGAAGAGTGGAAAGATGATGATATTCCTGAGATCATGGATGGACACAATGTTGTAGACAGAATGGGAAGACATCTTTCTAGCCTGGCCCTGGATCCTTCGACAATTGGGGTAGGATCCAGACCCAGGCTAAAAAGATGTCTTCCTTTTTATAGTGGAATATAGGCTCTGCTGCTGTAACAATGACAGACTGCGATGTAGATATCACAATAGCTGAGAAACATAAATGTAGGCATCATGATCACAATTTTTTGGAGACACAACATAATTGAGTGCTATTCCCAGATGATGCAAAGAAACCACTACTTTGCATCATCTGGGAAAACCTCTCAATTATGTTGTGTCTCCAAAAAATTGTGACCATGATGCCTACATTTATGTTTCTTAGCTGTTGTGTCCTAGGACCCCTTATGACCCTTTATGATCCCTAAGAATACATCTTAGAGGTCTTAAAATGTTGTAAAGGGTCATAAGAGGCTCCTAGGAGGGGCCAGGTGAGCTTCCACCTTCACGTGGTTGGCCCTGTTAAGTAGAGAATGTTAAACTATTCTTGAAACAAAGAGAAGCTCAATAATTTAAGGTCTCAGTCCACGAAGATGCTGAAAAAATGATGGGAATCAATGATGGAGAGTTTTTAGATTCTGAGAAGACGTATATGGAGTAGAGGCCAAATTGAGTACCAGTGCAGAGATGATAATTCAGTAACCTACATCTATAAAACCTTCACAATTATCCCTTCTTTGGCCTCCACTCATTCCTCTTCTCAAAAATGGTTATCTAGAAACTTTGGATACTATTTCTCATCCATGTACGAAATGTGCTAGTGATCGTATAAAATTACTTTAGGCCTCCAGTATTGATGAGATGTACAAGTGTAAAATATTTTTGCAAGACTGGGATCAATTTGTGCAGTGTACATAAATGCAAGGTGGTGATTATTCTCGACGATTGACAGGTATAAGTCTTCCAGGCCTTACCCAGTAGCTAGGACTAAAGATAACATAGCTCAAGAGACCATCATAGGTTGTCTCTTTCTTCGGTCTATATTATTGATAGAATGTTTTACCTTTAATTAGCTCATCAAATTCGGGGATTTGAAAGAATTTAATAGAATATTTTCATGACAACGTATATTATTTAAGTTGACATTGCACAAATTTATCTACTTCACACACTTGTAGACTATTAGGACGGCGATAAACAAGCATCTCCTCCCATGACCATGCTTCTTTATCACCGTCCTCATAGTCTATAAGTGCACGAAGTAGATAAATTCATGCAACGTCAACTTAATTAATATACATTGTCATGAAAATATTCTATTAAATTCTTTCAAATCCCTGGATTTGATGAGCTAATGAAAGGTAAAACATTCTGTCAATAATATCGACCGAAGAAAGAGACAACCTATGATGGTCTCTTGAGCTGTGTTATCTTTAATGTGCATATCCGTCAATTTTTTGACACTTTATAATTCATTTCGACGATAGTGCTATACATCTGACATCATTTCCCGTCGGAATATAGGCCAACATGTCACCTATCTGATAGATAAAATGTTGGAGAAAATACTTTATGACAATTATTGCGACAGTAATGCTATACGTCCAACAGGGCAACCTGTCAGAGATATGTTGCACTATCGTCACTGTTTCGACAGTTAAAATGTCGTAGATATGCAATTTTTGATAGACTATTATGACACCAATGCTACATCATCGTTGAGTTTATCTATCAGAAATTGGTTGCAGATCTGTCGCTATACCAATAGTTCTAATGTTAGAAAGAATATCTTTTTGACAGTTAGTTCCGACAACGATTGTGTATTTCTGATAGGTCTTTGTGTTAGAATTCTGATAGATGGACCGTAGGAAATGCCATAACAAAGTTGTTATGATGTGCAAGTTTCTGACGTAATGGGGTGTCGGTAAACCGACAGATATCTCTTCCATCATAATTTCCAATGCAAAAATGGTGACGGACACATGTGTCGAAATGCTAACAAATAAGCGTTGCAAATCTGACAAATGGCCATTGGAATTTGACCTCAAATGTACTAGTGTATATGGGTGAGCAGAGTGGTTGAATGGGTAATGATGCTACCGCTTTGGCATCTTTATTGATAACCCCTATTACTAGGTATGGAGGCCCTGTTTCGACAACTACTCCCCTCTCCTCTTCACAGCCTTTTGTTATGGGTGTTACTTCTATCCCACAATATTCTCTTGCAGTTGGATCTTTTCCCAAGCTAGTCTCCAAGGTGAATGTGAGTGGAAAAGGACCGAGGGTTTCTTCTAGAAAATATTTTTCTATGGTTGCATTTCCAGTTAGTTGTTCTCTTTCTATCAAGATTTCTTCAGAGGCTAAAGGGTATTTGGAGAACAGTTCTGATATTTTTAAATCACACAGATTGATTTTCCATTTTCGGGGCTTCTGGCCTAACCTCCCCAAACTGCACGATTGGGTGTCTCAAAGATGGGAACCAATTTTATTTTGTATTGTTCATATTTTATATGGAAAAAGGGTTTTTCATAGCCAAGTTTGATATTGCAGAGGATAGATCTAAGATCCTGTGTGATCATTTCTTTAGTTGGTAGGAGGAAAAATTTATGCTTATGATTAAGCCATGGCACCTTGATTTCAATCCTTCCTTTGAATTTTTCAACAAGATCCCTATTTGGGTTAGGATCCCTAACCTCCCCTTCATCTTTGGGATGATTCTATCCTTGAGGAAGTGGGTGAGGCCTTAGGGGATGTTTTGATGTTGGATCATGATTCCTTTAACATTTATCATTCTAATTTTTCTCGCATCTTAGTTGATCTTGATACTTCGAAGGGTCTCCCAGCTGAAATCAAAATTGAATCATCCATCAGATCATGGATCAAACAACTTTAATAAGAAGGCATTCCTTTTAGGTGTTGAAAATTTTTCAAGACTGGTCACATTTCAGCCCAATGTGGATTTGATATTAAGAAGAAGAAATCTTCTCCTTCTTGGTGGAAGGGTGCTTCTACCCATCATTATACTGTCCTGAAAAGCTCCTCTCAGCTTGAAAAGGAGGTTGTTCTTGACTTAGGCACTCAGGTGTCTATTATTGTAGTGGATGGCTCGATCTTTGTAACACCTCTTGATGTTCCTGCTAGGTCTGATGTGGTGGTGGGTTCTAGTCATGTTCGCCCTTTTGTTGGTTCTTCACTAGATGGTGCTAGTTTTCCTGCTAGCGATTTTGTGGGTGCTATTTCGGTTGGGTTTGATGGTGTTTTGGATGGAGCTAGTTCAGATAGAGCTTATCCTTTATTAGACGCACCCTTGAATGGGTATGATGATATCCCTATGCTAGTTATTTCTCTGGTCGATTCATTACCTCTACTGGGTGTTGGATCTTCAATCTTGGAATCTTTGTGTTGGCACGATGAGGCTACTAGAGTTGAAGAAGGTTGGATCACAGTTAAAGGTAAACATTCAAAGAGGTCCCCATCTTATTTTGACATGACTCTTTGGTCCCATAAGAAGGGGACAAAAGATTAGGTCCCTCTTTTTCTACTATTGATCCCCAAAAGGTTTATCTTTTGCAGCGATGTGGGATTTTTTCTCTAGGCTACTAGTTTTCAAAGCCCAATCTTGGTAGTGTTCTTGTTTTTATTTTTTGGGTTTTCTAGCCTCTTGTTCAACCTGGCCCGTTGTGCTTTGGGAGTGCTTAATGTCCTATCTTTAGTTTCTCCTTGTACAGGGTTTTGGGGCCCCATCAAAGCCTTTTTTAACCTTATTCAAAAATAACCTTGTCCTTGTGTGGGAGTCTACCTAAGAATTCCCAAAGAGAATTATTGTTAGGATCCTCAATTTTCCTTCACCTCTCTAAGGCATTCTAGAATGTTTTTCTACTTATCCTTAATGACTTGCTTATTTTTCTTATTAAACAAGATTTTTTCATTTCCTTTCCCATTATGGTTGATGTGAGGACACGCTGAGTATCATTAGAATATTTAGTATGTGATTTTGAACCAATGATTGGGTATGCATCAAATAGATTTCTCACAATGGTTCTTTCACTACTATTTTTGGATGTTCTTAACCCTAAAATTTTTGTTCTCTCTAAATTTCAAAATTTTAATCATTTCAACAACTAATTGGAATCTTCCACTTAGATTTAAAATTTCAAAATAGTTATTCCACATTCTTGTAACCATTCTTCTACAAGTTCTTTCAGAAATTTTATCATGCATTGGCTTCACAATATTTTCATCAATGTCAGTTAGAAACTTTGGTTTTCTACAAATTATTCTAGGAGGTGTAAAGAATTTTTCATTCTCTTTGTTTTCATTAGGTGCATTAATCACATCAAATTAAAATGGTGTATGCTATTCAATTTTATTAGGTGCATTCATCACAACAATTTCAAATGGTTTATGTTCTTCAATTTTATTAGTTGTGTTAGGTGCATTCATCACATCAATTTCAAATGGTGTATGTTCATCTCATTCATTAGGTGCATTCATCATATGCATTTGATTTGGTGTATGTTGATCATTTTCATTTGATGGCATTTTTCATATGCATCTCAATTGGTGTATGTTGATCATTTTCATTAGGTGCATTCATAATATCAATTTGAGTTGTTGCAATTTTTTCATTTTCATTAGGTTCATTAGATGATGCACCTTTACGTAATATCCTTATACACTCCCTTTGTCTTTCCTTTGATGCCTCTCATTGTTCAATTGTTCCTCTCTTCTTCTTCCCCGTCGTTGATATTGATTGTCCTACACATAATTTCATGATGTTCACATACACAATCAATTACACTAATCTAAAGTAATAACAATAAAATAACTTCAAGAACAATCCAAAAAATAAGAGAAATCAATCATTTGAAATCAAAAGTGACTAAAAAACATGAAAACCTATCTAATATTGTTGCAAAATGACATGAAAAATAGAAGTGGGCCCTTGGAAAAAGTTTCAATGTTCTTTTCTTTTCATTAGGAATAATATATTTATCTCAATGGAATGTTTACGCATTCCATTTAACTAAACAAGTTAACGTTCATATTTCCTCATAATACATGTAGGTTGTGTAGAACTAAAAATTATGCAAGGTTTTACTTCTACATAACCCACATGTGGGTTGTGTAGAACTAGGAAAGAGAGAGGAAGGGGGAAAGAGAGAGGGGCATACAAAGAGAGGGAGAGAGAAGGGGATAAGGAGAGAGGGAGAGAGATACAAAGAATGGGAGAGGGAAATAAGGAAAGAGTTAGGGAGAATGTGTGTGTGTGTGTGTGTGTGTGTGTGTGTATGAGAGAGAGAGAGAGAGAGAGAGAGAGAGAGAGAGAGAGAGAGAGAGAGAGAGGATAATTAGGGCTCAGAATAGAAAGAGATTGTGATGGGGGAAGGAAGATGAGAGATAGAGGGAATGGGGAGAGACATGCATATATATACATATATCTATATAAATATATGCATATATAAATATATATACACTATTATATATGTAATTATATACATCTGTGTAGTGTATGCTAAGTTTATAAGCATATGTTTTTATTTCTTCATAATGTGTGTGCATTTTATAGAACATAAAGCATGTGTAGAACTAGGGAAGCTACTTTTTGTCTTACAAGAGGTGTGCAAGTTATTTAGTACTAAGGAACTTGTACACATTATGGTTAGGTAAGAGGGTTGGACAATTACCCTAAGCTTGAAAGTCCTTTTCCCTCCATTTCTCGACTTCCTCATCGTCAAGTTTACACATCATCAAGTGGGTATCTGTAAAATTACCACCATAATCTCACATGTCTTCTCAACTTTCTAATCATACAATTTTTTCTATATTTGGACAACATTAGCATATAGTAAACTTTAATTTTCTTTACCAGTGTCTTCACAGCCATCAAAGACATATGTCTACTATTTTATTAATAAATTTTGATCTACTTGATCAAATTTTTAAAAAAATGCATATTATTATTGTACACTTGATTCTATACACTTAATAAAAAAATTACATTTTTTTATTATTTTGATGCAAGTTATGCCTAACACATGAATAGGCACCAGATTTTCAAGATGCGACCACTTCAAAAAATCATTAAAACAAATATTCAATGAAAAATTACAAAAAATTAAACATCTATATCTCACTCTTACCTATCACTATACCAAAGGGTTTTGCAAAATACTAAATCTAACTATTTTTTTGTTAAGCACACAGAATCATCTATGTTATATTTTTCAAAAAAAATAAGGAACAATTTTTCATGCGTTGCGGGTTTGACCCTCTTAATATTATCCATTTTTAAAAAACTTTAGTAGTTTATAAACTAGATTTAGAGTACCACAATTATTATTCTTTAAACAACTCTCAATATTGAGTGCATGACCCTTGAATTTCTCTTCGAAACTCAAATTTACTTGATTTCAAAAGAAAGTGGCCACTTATAACCCCTTTTTGTTCACCATCTTGGTGCACATACCCTGCAATTGTGTTTAAAGAATTTACATTAGTACTTTTAAAACAAATTGCACCTATTTTGGGTTAGAATAGTGTTTCCTCTCGAGTTACCTAGCAGGGCGTTACATACCCTTACTTTCATTCGGCCAAAAACTACAACTAGAAGCCTCCATGGATCAAATGTTGATGTTGGCTCGTCCACCTCAAATTCTAGGGTTTGAGATTCATGTCATTTCCCCTTTTGCAACAAATCTCAAGTTTAATTTCTATAATTTTATGCTTAATTATCTATTCTTGACACTAGTAATTTCAAGTTTATTTTCTATGGATATTAGTAAACTCATATGATTTTTCAAATGAGTTTCCAGGGATTTTTGGTATGAAATTTTTGAAAACATCATGATTGATTTAGGGCATAATCTTAGTAATAGTTTTGAATATGTCTGCAAAGTTGATAGGGACAATAAGGTTTTTTTTTCCTCCCTAAAAGATCATGAAGATTTGATTTTCAACAAAAGAATGTTGTTTTTTATAACTTTTATATTTAATATAAATCATCTCTAGCTTTGGCCTTTTGCCGATAAAAAAAGAATCTCTATTTTCATATCAAACTTAGCCCGAATTTATTTTTCAAAAAATGACTACTTAAAACATAAAATATCAAAACCTAAAAGTTTCTAGTATCTAAGGATTTTGATAATGAATGATATTAGTATAAGTATTAATTGAGTCAAATGTTTCTTGAATTAAAGAGATTATGTGTTCACTACATAATGATATAATATTTATATTTGTCACATTTACCACATAGTTTGTGTCTATTTTGAGGGCACTACTTTATACATGGGAACTTTGTGTGTGTGTGAAACTAATTTAAATTTTTTGCCATCATTCCATTAACATAGACATTTAGCTCATTTTCTAGTTGTTGACGTAAAAACTATAAATTCCTAATTTAAACCCTACTACATTTGAGGCAAAAAGAGTAAGAAAAATGAAAAAGGTACATACTTGGAGGAGACATTGGCTAGAGGAGCTAGCAAGGTGTTGGGGTGGCTAGAAGTCAAGTAGCCATTATTTTTATGTTGCCTTTAGGTGAAAAAATGAAATGGAAGGTTTTTCTTTTGAAATAAATAAACGGGTCCTTTTATTTACTAAATGTGTAGCCATTTTTCAAGTATAAGTACATGCTTCTTAAATAAAGGGAACCATCTCTTAAAAATGGGTACCCATTTCATTGGAGATCCAAATTAACATATACTTATTGTGATTTTACCTTGGGATTCCAAAAAATAATGCGTACCCATTTCTAGCAACGTGTTTCAACATTATTTGTAAGGCCAAAACTTCCCCCTCAATGAGGACTCAACTTATTGTTTGTGCCTTTCCTTTTCCATAGCTACAATTGAGTATATAGTAGCACATGCAATAGCATGTTAGGCTATTTGGCTAAGGAGAATCCTAATGAATCATCAATAGCTTTATAAAAGATTCCAATACTTTATGGTGAAACAAGCACAAAAACTCTTGAATATTTTTTCATTAAGAGAGGTCATTAAAAATGGTAAAATAAAAGTGAAATATTGTAGGATAGAGTAACAGTTTCCAAAAACTTACAACAAAGAAACTCAATAGAGATAGTTTTGAGTGCCTGAGAAGTAATTTGGGTCTCGTGAATTCTATAGCAACAAATCCGGATCCATTAGAATGAGCATAGAAATAGCTAAGGAGAAAGGGGGAGCGTTGGAATTTATTGTTCTTGAGCCCATCAACCAACCAATTGTTAACAAACGGCTATTAAAAAAAATTTGGAATCTTCATCCTTCTTTCCCTTGACACACAAAAACAACAAATAATTTGGTGGATAAGTTTGTACTTGAAAACAAGAGAGAGTTTGTTTTGGAAAGACAAAAAGAGACAAAGTGGAAGAATGTTGAAAATAATAGTTAAGTTTTTTAGTTTAATGAGTCATAGAGAGTTCATTGAGAGTAGAGAAGAGGCAATTTTAGAGAAATACTAGATCTCGTGAATAAGATTAGCATATAAAAAGGAGCTCGACATAGCTCCAAACATTTGCAAATAGTTAGTTGTGGTTGTAGCTTCAAATTGTTTTACAAATTTCTAGTTTGTAATCAATATTGTAATCTGAGTTTAAAATATTTGCAAATCTTATTTTATGATTAAGAGAAATTGCAATTTGTCTCCAACTATCTTTATGTATTTTGTGTGTATTAAACCAACTATTTGGCAAACAAAACAATTTTGTAGGTGTGTTTTTAAAATATTTGCAAATCTCATTTTATGATTAATAGAAATTGCAATTTGTCTCCAACTATCTTTATGTATTTTGTGTGTATTAAACTAACTATTTGGCAAACAAAACAATTATGTAGATGTGTTTTTGAATTTTATTTCCACCAAATTGTATCAAAATTATGTATTTTATGTTTTATTTAGAATTGATTCCAACAAAAAGATATACATATTATCATATCACCATAATAAAACCATCCATATCAAACATTTTTTTCTAACTAATTCAATTAAAATTAAAATTAATTACCTTTGAACTACTTTAGGGGAAGCTTTTTAGTAGGTGTTATAGCTAACTTGCCCACCCACATATCTTAAATGGTACATCAGATTTCAATATTGTTTCGTTGTCTATGTATGCAACTTAAATGATAGCTATTGTTCTAGTTTTTGGGTAGTAATGATGCATGCTATGGGATCCATTATGCATGCAAGGGTCAACAAGTGGTCATTGATAACTGTGATGCCTCAATAACTGTACACTACAATTACCTTAAAATTTGCTTATACTAAATATTTTTTTGTTGTCTATGTATGCAACTTAAATGATAGTTATTGTTCTAGTTTTTGAGTAGTAATGATGCATGCTATGGGATCCATTATGCATGCAAGGGTCAACAAGTAGTCATTTCAAAGTGTCATCTGATAACTGTGGTGCCTCAATAACCGTGCACTACAATTACCTTAAAATTTGCCGATACTAAATACACAGAATACAACTAAACAACTATAAGTAAAATTATTAATGAGTTTTAAATTATTATTATTTAATTTCTTTAAAATTAATATTAAAAAATTAGCTACTCTTTCCCTATCTTCACTTGCATAATCCTTTATAAATAATTATGAACAATCAACAATCATTTTTAAGCGCCAATGATCTCGGTGAGCAATAAGAGTTCCTCACTCCCGGAAAAGAGATTCACTTTTTAATTCACTGTTTGTTTCTGCAACTTGAATTCTCCTCCATCACTATCATATTCTCTGTCAGCTGGCCTGCATGTGTCTTCACTTTTTGGCCCTAGCTTTTGTACCCATCTTTGTAATATTCCACCTCTTCTTTTACGTTATATAATATAATTTGCATACTTATAAATATTACAAATATGGCCCGAAGTTTGTACGTTTATGTGGATTTTCCAAATGGATTTAAACCTCCATATTATCAAATAAGAATGTGTCATTTCTAACTTCTTGCATTTGCATTTTCTGAGATTAAAATTGATCATTTGCTTCTCGTTTGTGTAAATCTTTTATAGTATATGTTGTGAAAATTAGTAGTTTTTAAAAGTAATAGTGTAGTAAAAATATATTTTTAGATAATACGAAAATAGATAGGTTTGTTTATTTTGATGAGAGAGTGATAGCAATCATAATTTGACATGTTTGGAAACTATCTCATATTTATCAAGATCTTTATTTCTTTGGAAAATATTTACTACTCAATTAAATCTTGATAGCAAGCATAATTTGATTCAATTGAAAAATATCTCCTACTTATCAAGATCTTTTCGATTATATCAGATACTTGAATTATTGAAAAACACAGCTACTAGTGATAAATTAGAATTCTAATTCAAATGTTATATTCCATGAAAAAATATTTGAATAATTACAAAACTATAAGATCAATCATAATGACTTTAAAATCTAATACATAGAATGAAGAAGATCCTTTCTATTACTAACTTTTAAACTTTTTTGAAAAATAGAATCCTGTTAAATTAATACTTTAATACACTTTCAATTGATACTCCCAATGCCAACTAATTGAAAAATAGTATACAGGCTTGCATTATGGAAATAAAACAAAATAGTGAATATGTTACTTCACAAGATGCATTTCAGTGTTTTTCAGAGGAATGGCAATTCCCTACTTGTAAACTGTTTTAAGATGACGACAGTATTCATTAATTAATAGAGGTGGACCTAAGATAGCCTAGATTCCATGGTGACATTTGCAAAATCATTCGTCATGTAAGCCAAAAATCCACAATCCACGATGAGATAAGTGGGTATGAAAGCTAAAAACTTAAAAGTTCTGTTTGTTAGTTTGTGGTTTAGAACTTAGATCCAAGGTAAATTGCAAATGTTTTATATATATATATATATATTTTTTATTATTTAAGAGAGGTGTTTCCAAATCTGATATGAAATTTTGATTCAGATTAAAAAATTTGGATCATAAGAAAAGGATCTGATCAATATATTAGTGACTTTCTATTACATGATTTGAAGTTCCATCAAAACTTATTCACCCCTTAATTAAAAACAATCACTAAATATCACACCATTCACTATTTGTATCAATCAGGCGGATTGAACTATGCCCCCAACCAATAGATTACCAGGTGAGATTTCGATATTTCGATACTTAATCGAAACGCTAACGTTACATGAGCTGTTGGCACAAATGTACTTCTCCATCAAAGTACAGTATATATATCTTGTTGGAAGTTCTAGAAATCATAGTGATTGGGAAAGATCATGATTCCATTGGTTATTGGTTTGTATCAGAGTTGTGTCCCCACACCTGTATTGGTCCATCATCTTAACTCTTAAATACTCTAGCCAAGTGAGCAACATGAAAATATATGAATGAGATTCTTCAGAAAGTAGGACTTTTGCAGAGATAATCTATGTGATAACAGTGAAGAGATCTGGTGCAATGGCGTCTGAACTGGAACTAACGAGTATAGGTTTCTTTTCCTTATTTCACCCTTTTAGTGTTTATGCTCATTTGCAATAAACTCCAGGGTATTTTTTCCCTTTCTAAGATGGTAAATTTTGAATTATGGAGGGGTTCATAGCATTGTTGTCATCGTCGTTAAAGTTTAAATTTTTATTGGGCTATTATGATTATGGGCTTTGTGTTCTCGCTGATTCAATGTGTTCATATGTTTGAACTTTCATGATGGCATTCATGTTATACCTTGTGTGTTCGTGCACTTTGTATTGTAGCATTGTTGTTATTGCCACCAAAGTTCAAATCTTCATTGGGCTATTATGATTACAGACTCCGTACCCTCATCGATCTGTATCCATATGTTTGAACTTTTATACTGATATTCATGTCATATACCTTGTGTACTCATGGACTTTGTGGCCCTGTTGGGCTGCTGTGATTGTGGGTTTGAACTATTTGCTCATATGTTTGAACTTTGGTGCTGATGTTCTTATTGTATACCTTGTGTGCTCATGCACTTTGTGTCCCATGGGTTTGAACTATTCACATTCATGCAGGATATGAGGTCACTTGTTTGTGGCTTCAGCTCACGTGTTTGAACTTTCATGCTAGCATTCATATCATATGTCTTGTGTATTTGTGGACTTTGTGCCTCTGCTGAGCCACTGTGCTTGTAGGTCTAGATTATTCGCACTCATATTGGCTTGATAAGATCCCATTTGTAGCTTCAACCTATGTTGCCAGAAACACAATGTTTGGCTGCCGTTGCACGTTTCAATGGAGACGAAACGTTTCAACGCAGAAACGTGTGTTTCAGCCAGTGAAAACTTCGTTTCTTTCCGTTGCTTAAATTTAAAATTTCATGCACCCGATTTTGCAGAGATTTCATGCTGGGGATTTTGCCTCAAGTTAGGCAAGAAATTTAGGAGTATTAAGGGTTTAACATTTATTATTACTATTAGTTTTCTTATTAGGTGAGTTTATAATTATTATTATATTTAGTATTTAAATTAATAATTTTTTTAATTATTGTATTTTCTTTTTTAACTAGAATTTATTTTAAATAAAATATTTAAAAGTGATCAATTATATTATTATCATTGTTTTATTATATTTTTTGTTTGATATGTAAAGATATTTTTTAGTAAGTTAAATTGTGATGTTGCTATTCAGATTCAATTGTGTAGTTTTAGAATCAAATTCATTCATCTATATTTATTTTTAAAAAACACTTTGAGAATATATATATATATATATATATATATATATATATTTCTTATACGCAACCTCTTAAATTATCGTTTCTCGTCACGTTGCGGTTGCCGATCTGTTTCTAGTTTCTCGTTTCTGGTAACATAGGCTTCAACTAGCCTATTTAAAATTTTGTACCGCCCTTCATGTCATATATCTTGTGTGCTCCCAAACTTTGTGCCCCTGCTGGACTACTATGAATCTAAACTATATATATATATGTGTGTGTGGGGGGGTGGGGGAAGGAATCATGGTTGTTGAAATCTTCATTTCGTATAAGGATTGAAAGATATGATCTTGTTTGCAGGCAATGGAGAAATCTCAAGAATTGATGAACATGAGGAAGTGCATGACCAGTCTCCAATTGAAGAAGTGGCTCTGACAGTGCCCACAACTGATGATCCAAAGCTGCCTGTATTAACTTTTCGAGTGTGGGTGCTGGGAATTTTATCTTGTGGGATATTGTCAGTGTTGAATCAATTTGTTACCTACAGAGCGCATCCCATCAGCCTTACATCTGTGTCTGCTCAGATTGTAGTTCTACCAGCAGGTCGTTTCATGGCGGCCACATTGCCCACGAAAATATTTCGTTTTCCTCGAACAAATTGGCATTTTTCTCTCAATCCAGGGCCCTTCAATACCAAAGAGCATGCTCTTATCACCATATTTGCAAGCGTGGCAACCAGTGGAGTTTATGCAGTCGGTATTTTCACCATTGTTAAGGCCTTCTATAATAGAGAAATGAATCCTGCAGCAGTATGGCTATTGGCATTAACTACACAGGTATAAGGTCTATATAACTGTGTCGAATTCAGATTCTCTTGGATTAAAATGTTTAGGGAGATAACTTTTATTTGACCATGTGAGCAGATGCTGGGATTTGGATGGGCTGGGCTATTCAGAAGGTTACTGGTTGAGTCTTCTTATATGTGGTGGCCTTCAACGCTTGTTCAAGTTTCACTTTTTAGGTAAGTTGAAAAACCATCAATTTATGGGCGGTGGTTAAGCTCTATCTAAAATGCATCAAAATAGAAAAAAAGTTAAAATTTTATTTTTTCAGATTTGCAAAAATACAGTGATTTTTTTTGTTGAAAATTTCACAAAAATCTATTGTATTTTCCATTTTTCGAAATTTGATTAAAATTACATTTTAAATGAAGCTTAACCACGTCCCAATTTATTTTGCCCTTAGATTGTGCGAATGATGAATACTAATCCATAATCCTCTGTTTTGGCAATGGTGGTGCAGGGCACTTCATGAAGAAGAGAGGAGGCCAAAGAGAGGAGTGACAAGGTTCCAGTTCTTCATCATAGTGTTAACATGCAGTTTTGCATATTACATTGTACCCGCTTTCCTTTTCCCTTCCATATCTGTCTTGTCCATAGCTTGCTGGATATGGAAAAACTCTGTGACAGCACAACAAATTGGGTCAGGCAATTATGGGCTTGGGATTGGAGCAATTGCCCTTGATTGGGCAACAGTTGTAGGGTTTCTAGGCAGTCCATTGGCTACACCATGGTTTGCCATAGCCAACTTTGCAGTTGGTTTTGTCCTCGTTGTCTACATCATCATCCCAATCGCATACTGGACAAATGTTTATGATGCCCAAAAATTCCCAATTGTTTCTTCCGATGTTTTCTCAGACGATGGCCAGCTATTTAACACCACCAGGGTATTGAGGAGCGATTTCACATTCGACAAGGATGCCTATAATCAATACAGCAATCTCAACATGAGCGTATTCTTTGCTATCACATATGGTCTGAGCTTTGCATCTCTTGCTGCAACCGTCTCCCATGTCATCCTCTTTCATGGAAAGTAAGCAGATCTTTTTACCATTTTTCACTTTTGTTTTTGAAGTTCGTATCATTTTCGGATTTGTTTTATATAAACTCTTGGAATTGCATTTCATGATGGTTTCTGATCAAAACTTTCTTATCAATCATTTTTTATTTCACAAGTAAAAGATTTGTTTTGTATCAATATTTTGGATCATTTTTACTATCTATTATTTCTGATCTCAATCGTAAAAGATTTATTTTGTATCAATGTTTGAGATCATATTCTGATTTATCATTTTTTTTTCTTGATAAGCAAGAGGCGGAGAGTTTTTATTAAAATTAAAGAGTTTAAAAGTATTACATAGTTAGCTGGTTGGTAGCTCTCAGACTTCGTACCTGGCTGGGCTGCCTCGCAGGTCTGAACCCTCCATAAAAATAAATAAAAAAATATTACATAGTTGCAGCCTCACTCAATAGAACATGCTAAAGCATAGCTAGCAATGTGGAAGTCAAAAAAAACTTATCATTGCTGACTTCATGTAAAAGATTTGTTTTGCATCAATGTTTTGAATCAAGTACAAATCTTATACAGTTGAAATCACAATTGATATGAGCTAATTATTATTGAGCATAAAAATTTGATGTCTTTAACTTTTGTTTATCTATATTGCATCACAAACAGCCTAAACAAATCAAAACTTCGAATATATTTTTTAAACTTGTTTTTTAATGAACCTTTTACCTAATATAATATTCTACTTGAATCATTATAATCCTATGTACAGGAACATTTGGCAGCAGGCCAAATCAGCAATCAAAGATCGACGAGTTGATGTGCACACCAGGTTAATGAAAGCAAATTACAAGTCTGTTCCACAATACTGGTTTCTAATCTTGTTAGCATTGACCATGGCATTAGCATTGGGAGCTTGTGAGGGTTACACTAATGATCTACAGCTAAGATACTGGGGATTGTTGCTTGCTTTAGGGATTGCTTTTGTATTCACCCTGCCTATTGGCATTATTCAAGCAATTACAAATCAGGTATTAATATGAAACTTTATTTTAATTTCTTATTATAGTCATTTTAAGTTTTCATTTGTTTAGATGGCTCATTTCAAAGTATTTTAGCTTTTCTAATAAGACACATCTATTAACGTGATTTTAGATAGAGAAATTTTATATTTTCTCTTATTTAGATAGCCAATCTTAAGGCATATTAGTCTTTTTAGTAGGACTCGCTTATTAGTGTGGTCTCTCATGAGTCACCTAAGCAAGTCAAAGTTAAAGCTTGGAATATCTTGTTTAAGTGGAAATATGTAAATTAAGTGTGATTAACAAATTAAGTTTATAACAATTAATATGTTTTTTTATAATTTTTATTATTTAAATATTTGTAATTAGAAAAATATGATAAATAGTTGTTTAAGTGTAGCAATGCAATTGACTTTGTTTTGATATATGATATAGTGTTTAATTTAATTAATATCTTATCAAAAAACTCTAGCTTGGTATCAAATTATTGAATTAGAGAAAACCTAAAAATTCTTTCATTTATAGAGTTTTTTTCAATATTTGAAGTTCAAAATTTTGTCTTCGTTCTACTAATTTCTTATTTCCAAGCAAAGGTTCAATGTTAAATTTCACATTTTAATTTCTAATGATTTCTAATGAACAAATGTTTTTCTTATTTGTTTGATGCTCACAGCAACCTGGATTGAATGTGATAACGGAGTACATCATTGGATATTTATTTCCAGGAAGACCAGTGGCCAATGTGGCATTCAAAACATATGGCTACATTAGTATGGTTCAGGCTCTTTCATTTCTTCAGGACTTTAAGCTGGGACATTACATGAAAATTCCACCACGCTCTATGTTTATTGTTCAGGTTGGTACCCCACTAGTTTTCATGTGTATAACCTTTTCAAAATCATAAATATATATGGAAAAAAACTAATACAACATGTAAAACAAACTTCAAGAAAGAATGCATATTTTTATTTAATGAAGATTAGTGAATGAACTAAAAAAATATTATATATAGTAATTTTTAAAATTTATTGAAGTACTTTTGTGATGTTCTAATTTTATAATTAACTTTAAATTAAGTTCGTAAGTTTTCCCTTTTCTTACAATATACTGATATGAAACTAATATTTAAAATATTTTTACTAAACACATTAATGATAATATTTTTTATTCTAGATTATAGTTATTTTTCTTTATGTTAGAATATAAATATATTTTAATTTTATAAGAAATGTTTTCAATTTTCACCCCTCATCTAATATACTTCTCTTGACTACTTACTTAAAGAAAAGGTATAGCCTATATTAATGTATAATTATGTAGGAGTTTCATACCTAAAGAGTTACGTATTTAAAAAATGAAGATGCTATAATGATTTATACATTGAAATTATAAAATATATGATTGATTTTACAGGTGGTGGGTACTTTAGTTGCAACTTGTGTATATGTTGGAACAGCTTGGTGGTTACTATACTCAATAAAAGATATTTGTCATCCAAATTTATTGCCTCCGGGCAGTCCATGGAGATGTCCTGGTGATACTGTTTTCTATAATGCATCAATTATATGGGGAGTAGTTGGTCCACAAAGGGTTTTTGGCAATCTTGGTTTGTACAGTAAGCAAAATTGGTGGTTCTTGGTGGGTATACTAGCACCTGTACCTGTTTGGGTTTGTTCAAAGTTGTTTCCTAAAAAGAAATGGATTCCATACATATACATGCCTATTATTCTCACCGGTACAGGCGCCATGCCACTTGGGGGGTCAATAAATAATATTTCTTGGATCGCAGTGGGGTTTGTGTTTAACTTCATAATTTTTAGAAGGCATAAACAATGGTGGACTAAGTATAACTACATCACATCAGGGGCAATGGATGCAGGAGTGGCATTTATGGCCTTAGTTTGTTATGTTGCGTTTAAATCAACACAAAATTTACAAAGTGTGCACTGGTGGGGTGGACTAAATGATGATCATTGTTATGTTGCACAATGCCCAACTGACCCTAATATCCAAGTGGAAGGTTGTCCACCATTAACACGATACTAGCACCTCACTTTTTAATACAAGTTGTACTTTCAAAAGTTTATTGTCTAAGTGTGGCTTCGCACATTTGGTGCCTTATGTATTTCAATTGTAAGCTGTGTATAGCCTTTCAATTAATGTTGGCTTGATTATACTTTGGTTATATGTGTATCTATTAATGATAGTTATAGATGTAAGTATTCATTGTGAAAATATTAAAATATAATTTAATTTTTTATTAATAATCTTATATTATTTTTTTAAGATATATTATACATATGGAACAAAAAAATGGGAGGCAAAAACACCACACCTTGAAGACCAAACAAAATCAAAGCTTAAACATTGCAGTTTTTTCATGTAGTAAATAAATTTCTTATACATTTATCTAAGCGCCATTCAATTGGTTATGTTAAATGATTTGAAAGGGATTTAATTTATTTTTATTTTTTGAGATTTATTTTAAAAATGTGATCAGTTTATAAATAGAGGTTAGAAGATGAATTAATTTAGACATTTTTATTTTTTATTTTAAGAGAAAAAAGAATTTAGAAAAGTTTACACTTAACTTATCGGCAAATTATGTTTTGGGAATGTGATTTTGTTTGTATACGGTTAGATAAATTGATATATTAATGTTTAAAGTAGTAATGGTGATAATTTATGTTTGAATATGGGTTTTATTTTTAATTTAAAAGATAGGCAAATTAGTTACCATTTCCTTTGGGATCTATTTAATTAAAAAAAAATTATTGGTAAATGTGGTTCTTCAGGGTAACACCTATTTATTAAACTTCAAAAGATGAAAATTTCAACTAAAGCTCCTTTCTAAATGGATTTAAACCTCCATATTATCAAATAAGAATATGTCATTTCTAACTTCTTGCATTTGCATCTTCTGAGATTAAAATTGATCATTTGCTTCTCGTTTGTGTAATCTTTTATAGTATATGTTGTGAAAATTAGTAGTTTTTAAAAGTAATAGTGTAGTAAAAATATATTTTTAGATAATATGAAAATAGATAGGTTTGTTTATTTTGATGAGAGAGTGATAGAAATCATAATTTGACATGTTTGAAAACTATCTCATATTTATCAAGATCTTTATTTCTTTGGAAAATATATACTACTCAATTAAATCTTGATAGCAAGCATAATTTGATTCGATTGAAAAATATCTCCTACTTATCAAGATCTTTTGGATTATATCAGACACTTGAATTTTTGAAAAACACAGCTAATAGTAATAGATTAGAATTCTGATTCAAATGTTATATTCCATGAAAGAATATTTGAATAATTACAAAACTATAAGATCAATCATAATAACTTTAAAATCTAGAATGAAGAAGATCCTTTCTATTATTAATTTTTAAATTTTTTTAAAAAATAGAATACACAAGAATACTTTAATACACTTTCAATTGATACTCCCAATGCCAACTAATTGAAAAATAGTATACAGGCTTGCATTATGGAAACAAAACAAAATAGTGAATATGTTACTTCACAAGATGCATTTCAGTGTTTTTCAGAGGAATGGCAATTCCCTACTTGTAAACTGTTTTAAGATGACGACAGTATTCATTAATTAATAGAGGTGGACCTAAGATAGCCTAGATTCCATGGTGTCATTTGCAAAATCATTCGTCATGTAAGCCAAAATTTCACTTTTCACGATGAGATAAGTGGGTATGAAAGCTAAAAACTTAAAAGTTCTGCTTGTTAATTTGTGGTTTAGAACTTAGATCCAAGACATTCCCTTATCCTGAATTTTCCTGTATTGGTCCATCATCTTAACTCTTAAATACTCTGGCCAAGTGAGCAACATGAAAATATATGAATGAAATTCTTCAGAAAGTAGTACTTTTGCAGAGATAATCTATGTGATAACAGTGAAAAGATCTGGTGCAATGGCGTCTGAACTGGAACTGACGAATACAGGTTTCTTTTCCTTATTTCACCCTTTTAGTGTTTATGCTCATTTGCAATAACTCCACAGTATTTTTTTCCCTTTCGAAGTTGGTCAGTTTTGAATTATGGTGGGGGTTCATAGCATTGTTGTTGTCGCTGTTAAAGTTTAAATTTTTATTGGGCTATTATGATTACAGGCTTTGTGTGGTCGCTGATTCGATGTGTTCATATGTTTGAACTTTCATAGTGGCATTTGAACTTTCATAGTGGCATTTATGTGATATACCTTGTGTGTTTGTGCACTTTGTGTTGTAGCATTGTTGTTGTTGCCACCAAAGTTCAAATCTTCATTGGACTATTATGATTACAGACTCCGTGCCCTCATCAATCTGTGTTCATATGTTTGAACTTTTATACTGATATTCATGTCATATACCTTGTGTACTCATGGACTTTGTGGCCCTGTTGGGCTACTGTGATTGTGGGTTGAACTATTTGTTCGTATGTTTGAACTTTGGTGCTGATGTTCTTATTGTATACCTTGTCTGCTCATGCACTTTGTGTCCCATGGGTTTGAACTATTCACATTCATGCAAGATATGAGGTCACCTGTTTGTGGCTTCGGCTCACATGTTTGAACTTTCATGCTAACATTCATATCATTTATCTTGTGTAATTGTGGACTTTGTGTCTCTGCTGAGCCGCTGTGCTTGTAGGTCTAGATTATTCGCATTCATATCGGCTCGATAAGATCCCATTTATAGCTCCAACTAACCTGTTTAAAATTTCGTACTGCCCTTCATGTGATATATCTTGTATGCTCCCAAACTTTGTGCCCCTGCTAGGCTACTATGAATCTAGACTATATATATATGTATATGTATATATATGTGTGGGGGAAGGAATCATGGCTGTTGAAATCTTCATTTCGTATAAGGATTGAAAGATATGATCTTGTTTGCAGGCAATGGAGAAATCTCAAGTTTTGATGAACATGAGGAAGTGCATGACCAGTCTCCAATTGAAGAAGTGGCTCTGACAGTGCCCACAACTGATGATCCAAAGCTGCCTGTATTAACTTTTCGAGTGTGGGTGCTGGGAATTTTATCTTGTGGGATATTGTCAGTGTTGAATCAATTTGTTACCTACAGAGCGCATCCCATCAGCCTTACATCTGTGTCTGCTCAGATTGTAGTTCTACCAGCAGGTCGTTTCATGGCGGCCACATTGCCCACGAAAATATTTCGTTTTCCTCGAACAAATTGGCATTTTTCTCTCAATCCAGGGCCCTTCAATACCAAAGAGCATGCTCTTATCACCATATTTGCAAGCGTGGCAACCAGTGGAGTTTATGCAGTCGGTATTTTCACCATTGTTAAGGCCTTCTATAATAGAGAAATGAATCCTGCAGCAGTATGGCTATTGGCATTAACTACACAGGTATAAGGTCTATATAACTGTGTCGAATTCAGATTCTCTTGGATTAAAATGTTTAGGGAGATAACTTTTATTTGACCATGTGAGCAGATGCTGGGATTTGGATGGGCTGGGCTATTCAGAAGGTTACTGGTTGAGTCTTCTTACATGTGGTGGCCTTCAACGCTTGTTCAAGTTTCACTTTTTAGGTAGGTTGAAAAACCCATCAATTTATTGGCTGTGGCTAAGCTCTATCCAAAATTCATCAAAATAGAAAAAAATTAAAATTTTATTTTTTCAAATACAGTGATTTTTTTTCCTAAAAATTTCGCGAAAATCTATTGTATTTTCTATTTTTCGAAATTTGATCAAAAATACATTTTAAATGAAGCTAAGCCACATCCCAATTTTTTTTACCCTTAGATTGTGTGAATAATGAATACTAATCCATAATCCTCTGTTTTGGCAATGGTGGTGCAGGGCACTTCATGAAGAAGAGAGGAGGCCAAAGAGAGGAGTGACAAGGTTCCAGTTCTTCATCATAGTGTTAACATGCAGTTTTGCATATTACATTGTACCCGCTTTCCTTTTCCCCTCCATATCTGTCTTGTCCATAGCTTGCTGGATATGGAAAAACTCTGTGACAGCACAACAAATTGGATCAGGCAATTATGGGCTTGGGATTGGAGCAATCGCCCTTGATTGGGCAACAGTTGTAGGATATCTAGGCAGTCCATTGGCTACACCATGGTTTGCCATAGCCAACTTTGCAGTTGGTTTTGTCCTCGTTGTCTACATCATCATCCCAGTCGCATACTGGACAAATGTTTATGATGCCAAAAAATTCCCAATTGTTTCTTCCGATGTTTTCTCAGACGACGGCAAGCTATTTAACACCACCAGGGTATTGAGGAGCGATTTCACATTCGACAAGGATGCCTATAATCAATACAGCAATCTCAACATGAGCGTATTCTTTGCTATCACATATGGTCTGAGCTTTGCAAGTCTTGCTGCAACCGTCTCCCATGTCGTCCTCTTTCATGGAAAGTAAGCATATCTTTTTACCATTTTTCACTTTTGTTTTTAAAGTTCATATCAGTTTTGGAATTTTTTATATAAATTCTTGGGATTGCATTTCATGATGGTTTACATCAATGTATCTGATCATACTTTCTTATCAATCATTTTGTATTTCAAAAGTAAAAGATTTATTTTGTATCAATATTTCAAATCACTCTTACTATCTATTATTTCTGATTTCAACCGTACAAGATTTATTTTGCATCAATGTTTGAGATCACACTAAGATTTATCATTTTTTATTTTTTTTCTTGATAAGCAAGAGGCCTAGAGTTTTTATTAAAATTAAAGAGTTTAAAAGTATTACATAGTTCGCTGATTCGTAGCTCGCAGACTTTGTGTCTGGCTGAGCTGCCTTGCAGGTCTGAACCCTCCATAAAAAAAAAAAGGTATTACATAGTTGCAGCCTCACTCAATAGAACATGCTAAAGCATAGCTGCCAATCTGAAAGTCAAAATTTTTTTATCATTGCTGACTTCATGTAAAAGATTTGTTTTGCATCAATGTTTTGAATCAAGTCCTATGATCTATTATTATTGGTGACTTCATGTAAAAGATTTGCTTTGCATCAATGTTTTGAATCACATCATATGATCTATTATCAGGATAATAGATAGCTTCATCATGAATCACGCATCGCAAAATGTGATCCCAAACATTGATGCAAAACAAATCTTGTACAACTGAAATCACAACTGATATGAACTAATTATTATTGAACGTGGAAATTTGATAAACAAATCAAAACTTAGAATATGTTATTTAAACTTATTTTTTATGAACCTTTTACCTAATATTCTACTTGAATCATTATAATCCTATGTACAGGAACATTTGGCAGCAGGCCAAATCAGCAATCAAAGATCGACGAGTTGATGTGCACACCAGGTTAATGAAAGCAAATTACAATTCTGTTCCACAATACTGGTTTCTAATCTTGTTAGCATTTACCATGGCATTAGCATTGGGAGCTTGTGAGGGTTACACTGATGATCTACAGCTAAGATACTGGGGATTGTTGCTTGCTTTAGGGATTGGTTTTATATTCACCCTGCCTATTGGTATCATTCAAGCAATTACAAATCAGGTATTACTAGCAGTCGTCCGCTTTTGTTAGGAGATTTGATTTTTCAAGAAAGTAAAGTAATTTGCATAGAAGGAAATCTAAAATTAAATGCATAACATATCTTCAGCAAGTCTAATGCAACATACACAACACATATAGTTAGTAAATGTATTGACTATTTTCATTATATTACAACACATCAACTCTGTCTATTATGGATTAGGGAAAAGAGTTTTAATTTCTTATTATAGTCATTTTAAATTTCCACTTGTTTAGATGGCTCATCTCAAAGTATTTTAGCTTTTCTAGTAGGACACATCTATTAGTGTGATTTTAGATAGAGAGATTTTATATTTTCATTTGTTTAGATAGTCAATCTTAAGGTATATTAGTCTTTCTAGTAGGTTTCTTATGAGTCACCTAAGCAAGTCAAAGTTAAAGCTTGGAATATCTTGTTTAAGCCGAAATATGTAAATTAAGTGTGATTAACAAATTAAGTTAATAACAATTAATATATTTTTTTGGTATTTTAATTGTTTAAATATTTATAATTAGAAAAATATGATAAATAGTTGTCTAAGTGTAATAATGGAATTCACTTTGTTTTGATATATGTGAAAGTGTTTAATTTAATTAATATCTTATCAAAAAACTCTAGCTTGGTATCAAATTATTGAATTAGAGAAAACCTAAAAATTCTTTCATTTATAGAGTTTTTTTTCAATATTTGAAGTTCAAAATTTTGTCTTCGTTCTATTAATTTCTTATTTCCAAGCAAAGGTTCAATGTTAAATTTCACATTTTAATTTCTAATGATTTCTAATTGAGCAAATGTTTTTCTTATTTGTTTGATGCTCACAGCAACCTGGATTGAATGTGATAACGGAGTACATCATTGGATATTTATTTTCAGGAAGACCAGTGGCCAATGTGGCATTCAAAACATATGGCTACATTAGTATGCTTCAAGCTCTTTCATTTCTACAGGACTTTAAGCTGGGACATTACATGAAAATTCCACCACGTTCTATGTTTATTGTTCAGGTTGGTACCCCACTAGTTTTCATGTGTATAACCTTTTCAAAATCATAAATATATATGGAAAAAAACTAATACAACATGTAAAACAAACTTCAAGAAAGAATGCATATTTTTATTTAATGAAGATTTGTGAATGAACTAAAAAATAATTATATATAGTAATTTTTAAAATTTCTTGGAGAATTTTTGTGATGTTCTAATTTTATAATTAACCTGTTAATGATGTATTAACTAAAAGAAAAAATAATATATTAATTCTTCTTAATTTAGATTTTTTTTTTTTTGGCCTTAGATTTATTAAGTTCGTAGGTTTTCCCTTTCCTTACAATACACTGATATGAAACTAATATTTAAAATATTTGTGTTAAACACATTAATGATAATATTTTTTATTCTAGATTATAGTTATTTTTCTTTATGTTAGAACATAAATATATTTAAATTTTATAAGAAATGTTTTCAATTTTCACCCCTCATCTAATATACTTCTCTTGAATACTTACTTAAAGAAAAGGTATTACATAGCCTATAATAATGTATAATTATGTAGGAGTTTCATACCTATAGAGTAATGTATTTAAAAAATGAAGATGCTTATATAATGATTTATACATTGAAATTATAAAATATATGATTGATTTTACAGGTGGTGGGTACTTTAGTTGCAACCTGTGTATATGTTGGAACAGCTTGGTGGTTACTATACTCAATAAAAGATATTTGTCATCCAAATTTATTGCCTCCGGGCAGTCCATGGAGATGTCCTGGTGATATTGTTTTCTATAATGCATCAATTATATGGGGAGTAGTTGGTCCACAAAGAGTTTTTGGCAATCTCGGTTTGTACAGTAAGCAAAATTGGTGGTTTTTGGTGGGTATACTGGCACCTATACCTGTTTGGGTTTGTTCAAAGTTGTTTCCTAAAACAAAATGGATTACATACATATACATGCCTATTATTCTCACCGGTACAGGCGCCATGCCAATTGGGGGGTCAATAAATAATATTTCTTGGATCGCAGTGGGGTTTGTGTTTAACTTCATAATTTTTAGAAGGCATAAACAATGGTGGACTAAGTATAACTACATCACATCAGGGGCAATGGATGCGGGAGTGGCATTTATGGCCCTAGTTTGTTATGTTGCGTTTAAATCAACCCAAAATTTACAAAGTGTGCACTGGTGGGGTGGACTAAATGATGATCATTGTTATGTTGCACAATGCCCAACCGACCCTAATATCCAAGTGAAAGGTTGTCCACCATTAACACGATACTAGCACCTCACTTTTTAATACAAGTTGTACTTTCAAAAGTTTATTGTATAAGTGTGGCTTCGCACATTTGGTGCCTTATGTAGTTCAATTGTAAGCTATGTGTATAGCCTTTCAATTAATGTTGGCTTGATTATACTTTGGTTATATCTAAATATCTATTACTGATAGTTATAGATCTAAGTATTCATTGTGAAAATGGACTTGATTAAAATATAATTTATTTTTTTATTAATAATCTTATATTGGGTATGTGCAGGATCATGGTATGCCAAAAAATGGTGATGTGAAAAAGAAGTCCTGGTTGATAGATTCTTTGAAAAACAACTATAACTTTCAAACAATATAACATTTTTGAAATCTAAAATATACATTACATTATATGCTTCACCTAATACAATAATAATAAATAATTCTTTCAATTTGATGAAGTTTAGACTAAGTTAAGATGGTCAGACATGAGAGTTTTTATACTTGGGAAAATTTGTAGCAGAAAAATCATAATTAATTATTTACTTAGAAAAAAGTACAAAAAAATATACATCACATCTGGACATGAGTCTACTACTTTTATCTAGAATCTTATAAAAAAATATTATCATTTGATTATGTTTAATGTGGTCAAACATACACCTACTTGTTATCTTTCTAGTCCTGATTGATAGACTTATTTAAAAATAGCTATAACTTTCAAACTGTATAACATTTTTGAAATCCAAAACATGTGTCACATTCTATGCTTTTCCTACTACAAGAAAAATTAAAAATAAATTCAATTTGATAAAGTTTAGACTAAGTTAACGTGGTCAGACACATGAGTTTTTGTATTCTGGAAAAGTTGTAGAAGAAAAATCATAATTAATTATTTACTTGAAAAAAAATTACAAAAAAATATGTGTCACAACCCGACATGAGTCTACTACTTATATCTAGAATCTTGTAAAAAAAACTATCATTTGATTGTGTTTAAGGTGGTTAGACATACACCTACTTCTTATGTCAACTTGCCTAAACCTGATTTTCTAAATTTTCATTGCCACTTAAGGGCCTAGTTTGGTATACCATGATCCTACACGTACCCTATTATTTTTTTAAATAAATATTATACATATGGAACAAAAAATTGGGAAGCAAAACACCACACCCTGAAGACCAAACAAAATCAAAGCTTAAACATAGTAGTTTTTTCATGTAGTAAATAAATTTCTTATACATTTATCAGAAGTGCCATTCAATTGGTTATGTTAAAAATGATTTGAAAGGGAATTATTATATTTTTAATTTTTTGAGATTTATTTTAAAAATGTGATTAGTTTATAAATAGAGGTTAGAATATGAAATAATTTAGACATATTTAGTTTTTATTTTAAGAGAAAAAGAATTTAGAAAAGTTTACACTTAACTTATTGGCAAATTATGTTTTGGGAATGTGATTTTGTTTGTATATGGTTAGATAAATTGATATATTAATGTTTAAAGTACTAATGGTGATAATTTATGTTTGAATATGGGTTTTATTTTTAATTTAAAAAATAGGCTTTGCAAATTAGTTATCATTTCCTTTGGGTTCTATTTAATTAAATGTTTTTTTATTGGTAAATGTGGTGCTTCAAGGTAACACTTATTTATTAAATTTCAAAAGATGAGAATTACAACCAAAGCCCCTTTCTAAGTAGAGGTATTTATTAATTCTATTGTGATCAAACTACGAAATTGGAAGACCCAAACCACCCCTTATTCTACCACCTAATCAGAGACCCAAAGATATCAAAAAATGTGTTGCCAACTACAAAATTTTCCCACTCTAGTATTACTCTTTTAATATCATATACTATGAAAAAAGTAGCATTGGGACATTAATGGAAGCTAGTGATAGAGCCTAGTATCAAATTTTGCAGAGATTGTTAAGCCCATACCGAAGATGTTGAAGAAGAATGTTTTCATATGTTAGGATGAACAAGCCATTAATGCTTTTATGACTATCAAAAGGACAATTAAAGAAGCCCCAGTCCTGATTTCTCTTGACTTCAACAAACTATTTCTTTTTTTTTTGCATCATTTAATACAATTACTACAGTCCTACACCAAAAGAACCCTCAAGGATTTGAACAACCCATTGTAGTTTTTAGTAAATCCTTGTAGAAAACAAACTTAAAGTATGATTCAGTAGAAAAATAGGACTTTTCTCTTGTTAAAGTTGTGAAAACGTTTATGCCATAACGTGCTCGAGTTATTACTTGTGTTCCTAATGTTGTTGTTAAATATATTTTTATGCAATCTAAAAATTTAGGGAGGAGATGTAGGTGGATCAATAAGATCCAAGAGCTCAACATAGATATTTAGATCACAAAGCTTGTAAAAGAGGTCAAGGTTTGACAACATTGATAGCATAAATAAATTTTGAGTTAACACGTGTAAATTTCACTAATGATCTAAACAAAAAGGTATGTAGTCTTCAGAGGTTTCCATGGTATGAAAATATTACATACTATTTATAGAATAAAAAATATTTTGATAATTGTACTAACAACCAGAAAAGAACATTAATATTACAATCACAAAAGCATATGGCTTTGTATTGGAAAAGTAGAGATGGAGCTTTACTATTTTGTTCAGATCCTCATCAGTCAAAAGAAGTCCTCAAGAAAGTATATGAGGGGGTTTTTGGTAACCACTACACTGCAGATACAATGACCCATAAAATTTTGAGGGGCGGATATTATTGGCCTACAATTTTTGCAAACACTGATGATTTTGTACATAAATGTGAACCATGTCAAAAATTCTCAAGCAAGTTAAAGTTTTTAGGTGCTTTACCTTTAAATACAATGGTATTCGATGCCCCTTTTCATCAGTGGGGAATTGATTTAATAGGAGAATTTAATATACCATCTTCTGGACAAAACAAGTGGATCCTAGTTGCAACTGATTATTTTACTAAGTGGGCTGAAGCAATCCCAACTAGAAAGGCAATTAGTAAAATTGTGATGGATTTTCTCCTTGAAAATATCATTATAAGATTTGGAATCCCATAGAGATTGATTATGGATAATGCTATGTGTTTTAGATCTGATGATTTCCTTGATTTTTGCAAATCATATGGTATTTAGGTTTCATATTCTTCACCATATCATCCTCAAGGGAATGGACAAGAAGAATCAAGTGATAAGATTCTGGTGAAGCTAATGAAGAGGGTTATGGATAAGAACAAGAATGCATGGCTTTCCAAGCTCAAGATTGATTTATGGGTAGACAATGTTACTATCAAGAAGGCAGTTCATGTAAGTCACATTTTGAGCTAGTGTATGGATTAAATGCTAGATTGCTTATGAGAAACTTATTGCTAGCTTACAAGTTCATGAAGGAATATGATGGTTATATACTAGATCATATGCAAGATAGGATATTGTAGTTGATAGAGTTAGATGAAATCAAAAGAGATGTTCAAAAGAAAATTATGAAAATCCAACAAGAAGTTAAGTACTTTTTTGACAAAAGGACATCCTCAAAACAATTCGATATCAATGATTTAGTCCTCATGTGGCATGCAACAATTCAAAGTAAAGGAAAACATTGAAAATTTGAAGCCTTATGGTTAGGATTATATGTCATCACAAAAAAATCTAGATAGGACTCGTATTATTTGTAGGATGTCAATAGAGTAGAGAAAGATTTGAGAGTGCATGGGAAATTCTTAAAGAAAATTTTCAATTAATCCTAATATACATGCATAGTTGTATATAATTATACATGTTTTATATAATATTTTCTCTGATTTGTTGGTCATTTTTGCTTCTTGGTCTACATACTAGAATTATGAATCCTCGTGTTGATTAGTTTAATCATCCATCCCCTACAAGAGCCAATGTTGGAAATGATGAATTTTATGCAATTATGGCCTACTTAATGCACCATGTGTCTTTAAACCTTCAAAAACCTTTCAGATAGGCCCTTAAACCCTAAAGCCTAAGGCCTTGTTCTTTTGTTCTAATTTTAAGTTGACTATCCATAGTCGGTTTCCAATTGCTTAAGGGCCCATTTGGTACATGGAATACAGAATGCTAGATATAGTCAATTCTGGAATATGTTGCAATTCTGGAAGATACATATCCTCAAAATGATATCCAAAATATGTGTTGGAACCATTTGGTAGTTGTGCTTTACTATTTGTGGTTCGCTGCACAATGCTATTCCACCCCTGTAACATAAAATCTTTAAATATAAATCTCACGGCAGATTCCTTATGAAAAGTCATCTTCTTATAATTAAATTCTGCATTCAGTGCTGAGAACAAAATGTGGTCCATTGCACGTGGACTTGTTTTTCTTCATTTCAAACATATTCTTCCTTTTGGGTAAAAGATCAAAATGTAGGTGCTCTTGAAGTTTGTTCATTAATTATTCCACATAGTGCTTAAAACAAAGCGTGGAAGTTACTCTAGTTTGAACATATTTCTGTTTGATGAGACAAAAATCTAAACTACCAAAGGGGTTTGAAGGACTTACTAGGAGACTCAGCTTGGCGCCGCAAACTTTCACTATGCTCTATAGAGTAGCGAACAGTGAGAACAAAAATGATAGCGAAGGGTGAGAAAAAAAATGAAACAAAAATTTTAGTGGAAAATGAAATTTCAGACGTCAAATATTATAAACAACAAAAGGAGTACCCGAAAGCACATAAAATGGGCATTTGAAAAGTGGAATTAGAGCCTAGATTTCTAATTCCACCTTTTCAAATGGAAGATGAAATGACCATTTTGTGGGAAAAATTGGAATTTTGAAATTCCAATTCCTATTTGTTTGAATGGACACAAACATGGAATTCACTAATCCAAAAATGTTATTCCAGAATTAGAACCCATATTCCATACACCAAACAGGCCCTAAGAGTGTAAGGGTGATGGGTGGATCCCCTTCCTTTCCTTTAACTTCAGCAAATAAGAGTTTTCCAAGTGTTGGCTTTCTATTTGAGTAGGCCCAATTCCTTTTACTGACTAGGGAAGTTAATTATCAAGCATCTCTACCAAGATCAATGGCCTATATTATGTTGTACTTGCACAATTAAAAAAATGTGTGCACCAAAGTTAAGGGTGCAACTACGATGGGGTGGTCCCCACCCAATCTTCTTCTCTTCAATGCCGAATCAAAATACGCTATGTGTCCTCTTGTCAGTGCTATGGGTCCTAATTATTTTAAGTTTGAAGGTAGATTAAACATCGATCATCTTTTACTCGATCCATGGTCTACATTGTATTGCGCTTGTGTGATTATTTTGAACATGTACATAATGTTAAGCTCGCACTTGGGCACAGTCAAAAAGACAAGTGGTGGGCCAAGGTAGGGAGTTGTTGTCTTTAGTGAACCCAATGGTGACACATGTTTACTTTTGAGTGTGTCCCCAAGGGTCTCTAAGTACTAAGGTAATATGTGATTACTTTGATTAAAAGTAATGGTTATCATTTCATCATGCTTGCACAATTAAATCAAAGCTATATGAAATGTTAAGGGCAATGGTGCAATACGTCTAGCAGATTGTTAATTTTTGGGCAATGGGTAAACAGGTGATGTGTTTTAAGGTGAGTGGTTCAATGATTAAACAACTTAATAATGTTTTAAATGTTAATGTTTGAATTCAAATCCTAATGATCGTTTGGTGTCAACCAACTACTTATGTGCCTACAATTAAGACATGAATAGTGTCATTATACCAACTTTTTTAGTATAAGTGGTCTTCTACAACATCAAACAATACTTCTTAGCACACTAAATTCACTCACCTTTTGGTTTTAAGTTTAATTTATCTACAATTATGGTTCTTGTTTTAGAATTAGGTTTATTGTGTATACTCTAAATTTGAATGTTTCATTTCCCAATTATGTCTAAAGAGATTGTTTAAAGGTCATCTAGTATACTTGAGTATAATGTTGAGCTAGGGGTGGTTAATTAAGTGTTTAATTCAAAACCCTAGTCTTCTATTCAACCCTACTTGTGAATTTAGTCATGGAAAAATAACAATCATTGAATTTGGGTAAGTATGCTCAAGAAATATTAAAACAATTTCTAGGGTCAAATTTAGAGAGAAAGAGGGCTAGAACAAGTAGTCCTCTTGATGAATTTTTAATACAATACAAGGATAGTTGTAAAGACCCATCCTCAAAATCCTTATGTCTTCTCGGCCTATCTACACTATCCTTGTATTTCTAATTACTCTGCTCCAACTTATGTTTCACTTCCTCATGCAATGACTTCATAAATTCAACAAATTCTTCCCTTCCAACACTCCTATTCTCTTATCTAAAAATATCTTTCAAGTCTGATATACCCCTTAGTTGTATGTCAATAATAATCTTAAAATGTGTCTTGCAAAGTACTCCTATTCACTGAATCATTGTATGCAAACTCTTCTTGTGCTAACATAATCCCAATTACTCAGTTTGTATCCAATTAAGCATCTCAACAAGTTACCCAAACTTCTATTCACAACCTATGTTTGTCCATCAATCTGTGGATGAAATGTAGAACTATACTTCAACTCGATGTCTAGCTTCTTCCATAGAGTCTTCTAAAAATAGCCAACAACCTTACTGTCTCGATCAGAGATGATACTCCTCGGTAATCCATGCAATCTGACAATATCCTTAAAGAAAAGATCGGCTATATGCACTGCATCTGATGTTTTCCTACATGGTATGAAATGTGTCATCTTGGAAAATCTGTCCACAACAAAAAATATGGAATCATTACCTCTTGCTATCCCCAGTAAGCCAAGAACAAAATCCATGTTGATATCACTCCAAAGTTTCTCAAGAATAGAAATTGGTGTACACAGTCTAGTATTCTGACTTACTCCTTTTGCAACTTGACAAACTCCACAACTCTTCACAATTTTTTGCACATCCTTATACAAATGTGGCCAAAATATCTTTCCTTAAGAAAACTCAATGTCTTATCAATACCAAAGTTTCCAGCCAAACCACTACTATGCTTCTCCTTTAATCAAATTAGTTCTCATTGATCCTCTCAATATATATAATTGAATTCCTTTGAAAAACATACCTTCTTGAATGAAATAGTCTTCCCACTTACTCGATTGATCTAGAATAGGTGCTCTACACATTCTCCACGACTCAAAAAAATTAGGGTAAGTTTCATACAAATTCTTCATATCATCAAAACCAAGAACCTCAATTCTCATTTTAGTCAAAAAAGATCTTCTTCTACTCAATGCATCAACAACTCAGTTAGATACTCCAGTCTTATGTTTTATCACAAATGTAAAACTCTGCAAATACTCAACCCATTTCATGGCTCTGATTCAACTTATTTTGACTACCCAAATACTGTAAAGCCTTATGATTAGTATACAACATAGATTCCTTCAGTATCAAATAATATCTCCATTTATTCAGGGCTTGAACAATAGCATAGGATTCTTGATCATACGCAAAATATTTCTATTTAGCATCATTCAACTTCTCATTGAAGAAAGCAACAAGTTTACCTTTTTGACTCAACACAACTCCTATTGCATTGCCACTTGCATCACATTCAACTTGGAATACCTTATTGAAATTAGGTAAAGCTAACACAGGCAATTTAGCAACCTTTTGTTTCAAAGTCTCAAAACTCTTATCATCTCCATGTGTTCACTAGAATTCTCTTTTATCTCCTCTCATTGTCTTGGTCATAGCATTACAAATTGAACTGAAATTTCTAATGAACTTTCGGTAAAAACTTTCTAAACCATGGAATGATCTTACCTCACCCACATTCTCAGGTGTAAACCACTCAAGTATGGCTTTAACCTTCTCAGGATCCATCTTCAAACCTAGAACATATCATTATATTTATACACAAGGCTACTAAACAGGTCGACCCAAAAGAATCTTCAAGATCCAACATCAAAGAAAGAAATGACCCAGATTTAGGTCCACACATTTCCCAATGAGTGATCCCAACATTAAGATCATGACCAAAATTAAATACACAAGTTGGCCCAGACAAAAGATCCAAAAGAAAGCATGTCGGTGAACTAGGCCACCAAGCAACATAGAACACACCGAACCCACTCGATGAAGAACACCACTAAGTAGAGAAAATATAACACCAAATAGTAACCAAGCTCATTGGTGAACAGATAGGAATACTCCATCAAGAACTCCAAATTAGTTACCAAGAACATCTAACAAGCTACCGATACACAAGATTACCAAGAACTGAAGATGCTCCTACATCACATCTGGGTTTCCACGGGAAAAATCTTTGTGTTATGTGTTGCATACATTGTGGTGATTATGTTTATTTAATTAAGTTTCATTTTCTTATGAATTGGTAAACTTGTGAAGGTTGATTTTTAGTTAATAGAGTGGGAATTTGTATATATCTTTGGTTACTGATTCACCATGCCCCCCCCCCCTCCCCCCATCTCAATAATCTTGGACCCTTAGGACTAACTATATGTGTGTGTGTGTGTGTGTGTTAACCTCAAATTGTTGACGAGATTCAATAGAAAAGGAGGAAGACACTTTCACCCTTTTGATGAAACCTTGGTTAATCATTTTGCTACAATTCATGTCCAGTGCTTCAATAACCAAAATAAATAAATAAGGTGAGAGAGGGTCGTCTTGTTTAAGACCTCTTCCATAGGAAAATCACCCTTTCGAGGAACCATTCACAAGAATAGAGCATGAGAGAGTGGTATAGAAAGCTTCTATAATTTTAAGAAATATTCATTTAAATCCAAATCTTTTCATAACTTCAGACAAAAAAAGGCAAGAGACCTTATCATAATCTTTTGAAAATCTATTTTAAGCACCATACCTATTTTTCTACTAACTTGCATTGAGTAGATAAGCTCACAAGTTGTAAAAATAAATCTATAATGTCCCTCCCTTGGATGAAGCCTTTCTGGTTTGGAGAGACCCATTTGTCTAAGACCAATTTAAGCCTAAAATCCACCAATTCAGAATAAATTTTATAGATTATATTGCAGAGGCTAATAGGGAAAAAATTTTGCATAGAAGAAGCATCCTCCTTCTTGGGGAACAAGGTAATAAAATTTACATTAATCTTATTTGAAATTCTTCTCAATTGGAAAAATTCTCTAACCATCTTAAATACATTCCCCACTACTAAATCCCAATGATCTTGGAAGAAGGCTAGGGGGAATCCATATAGACTGGGAGCTTTAAAGGAACCAAAAGAGAAGACAACCTTCTTCACTTCTTCCAAGGTCATAGGTTTAAGGATTTTTTTTCAGGTTTAAATTTGTAAATAGATTGGGATAACTTCAATTACTTGATTCATCTTTTGGCTATCTACATTAGATTTTTGATAAAGGTGAAAAAAGAATGAAACAACTTCATCAACTATCTCCTCTTCCTTACTAATAATACGATCCTCTCTTATTAGCCTCCTGATTTTGTTTCTAGCACTATGTTTCAGGGTGGATTGGTGAAATAATTATATGTTCTTGTCTCCCTCTTGTAACCATTGAATTCTAGAATATTGTTTCCAAAATACCTCCCCCTCTTTTATAAGCTTGAACCATTGAGATCTTAAATTAATTTCTCTTGAAGCGATATCATCATCCATTAGCCCTTGTTCCATTTTATCTTGAATATATTATAGTTCAAGAGAAAGGGATTTTTTTTCCTTTGGAAGACATTTTTAAAAGAGATTTTGTTCCATCCTTCTACCATATCCTTTACCTTACTCAATTTATGGGTAAGAATGAACATCAGAGTGCCATTAAAAGGGTGGTTCTTCACCAGTTTTTAATTAACAATTTAAAATATAGGTGATAAGACCACATAATTTCATACCTAAAAAGGAAATGACCTTTAATTAATTAATCCTCTCAAGTAAGAATCAAGGCATTATCATTTGGCTCGGTCTTGAGGAGCATAGATGAAGCAAGAGTTGAAATAATGTTCCAATTTCTACTTATTAGGAATCTATCAAATTTAACCTCAATTAAGTGTTCTCCATATCATTTTTTTCTCGAAGTGATTTTTTTTTCTATTATAGATAGTTAATCAACTGTTTACAGAAGCATATGTCTCAGAAAACCAACAGCCAAAAGAGGCATTATGCCATATACATATAGCCTAATGTTAGTCTACCAAAAGGTTTAATAGTCATCACAATTTGTTTGTACAACCTTATACAATATAAGCATAAAAAAAGAGTATCTTCACTAAAGGGATTACTCACATCCATCATTGGTATTTCTTTTATATTTAGGGTTGTCCCAACCATCTCCATAGAAAGTAGCTTCACCTTGATTTCCAACATTTCTTTCCATATTTGTGTTCCTTGTACTAACATGTTCAACATACATGCCTTGATTTCCTTGTTCACTGCTTGTACCAAGGTTCTCAATCTCTATAATCTAGTTAGGGATCTCTTGATTTGATTTGGTAATGTGTTCACTATCTTTCACTCTTTCAGTCTCTTGGTTCTCCTCCACAAAATTGAAAATTTGGATATCTTTCTGGAAAATAATCATTGCACCTTCCTTGAGAAGATTCAAGAATCTTTCCCTGGGAACTTTGATGATAGAAGTGACATGTGACATGATGTGAGAGTGGGTGAGTTTTTTATTAAACCCTGTAAGGTCTCATTTTCTAGTCTAGAAAACCTCTGTATTCCTTTGCTTCCAGATGTACCAAAGAATGTTATTAGAAGAGAGAAACAAAATTTATTCAAATTTAAATCAAAAGTATCAACAAAACTTGCTAGGACTTCATGCCATGATAGGCCCAACTTGTAATTCCACCCAATAGGTTGACAAAAAACTAAAGACCAAATTTTGCAAGAAAAATTGCACTCAAAGAAAAGATGCTCAAAGGACTCAACACAATGACAAATAGAATACATGATAGGTTTTTTACAATCAGAAGATAAAAAAGACCCAACAACAAGTTTTTTTAACAGTAAAATCCATCTAAAGCATACTTTCTTGGGCTCAACATGTGAATGCCAGAATAAGTCAAAGATAAATTTCCATCTAGTACATGACCAACTAAAGCCCTGGGCCTAGTTGATTCTGTTAATGATTTTCATGTCATTTTAAAGCATTTTATAAATTTTCCTACTAGAGAATTCAAAAAGCTTCTTACCATCAGTCCACTTCACCTGTTCCAAAATTGATTAGAATTAATAATTTTTCCAAGAAATAATCTCCCCACCACTTTCAAAATCAATGTGTAAGTTTTCTTTTGAGATTTAGGAATATTGTATTTATTTCTAATCTCTTTCCAAGAACACATTCGATTATCCCTCGCAATATCCTGCAAAAGAGAAATGCCCTTTTTTTGCCAATTTTTAGCAGAACAACATTGAGTTAATGCCAAAGGTCTATCATTGAGGTAAACCCCCCACCAAATAGATCTGTCTAGAATAGTATAAGAGGGATTCCTTCCCACAACATTCCTTGAGTAGAGAAAGGGTTTGAATTGACACCATGCCTTCCTTAAGGTCTAGAAAATATTGGAGCCAACTACCTTAACCTTAAAGTCCCCAAAAACAATTTTGGCTATAGGAACACCTTCCATTGTTTTCCTTTTTTAATAGTGGACCTCACCGAAAAAAAATTGACCAACACTTTCCAAGGTTCATTTCTATTCAGAGCTTTGATGATCCATTTAGAAGCCAAGGCAATGCCCTATTTTTGTATGTCTCTCATCCCAAGACCACCAATATATTTTGGAGAGAAACACCAATCCCTTTTAACACAATGTCTTCTTCTATTGCCAATGTCATCAGACCACAAAAACTCTCTTAGGATCTTCTCCAATTTATTACTCTGATAGTTGACCAACATCCAAGATGAAGCATAATAGACTGTATGAGAGGATAATTTTTTTTGGACCACTTGGGCTTTGCCAGCAATGGATAACATATGGGTTTTCTATTTAAAGTGTTTATTCTCAATTTTATTGTAGATCCATGACCACATTTCCTTCATAGAGGGATCAATAGTAAAGGGTACTCCTAGATATCTCATAATTTTATGGGGACCAGACCATTGCCAATTCTTGTCTTTGATCCACATAGGGGGGATTCTGACCAACCAATAATAGTGGATTTATTGGGGGAAATTTTTGCTCCTAAAGAAGAGAAAAAAAATTGAAGTTTGTTTAGAAAATTACCAAAATTGGGTATAAAGAGTTCAATAAATAGTGACGTGTCATCTAGAAATTGTTCCAGAATGAGTTCATCTTTACTAGGTAGAACAATACCTATAATAGGATGACCCAACTTAGTGGCCTTAAGAGTATAATACAAAGCATTAGAGACTAGTATAGATGGTGTAGGGGAAAGGGGGAAACCCTTCCTAATAGATCTTCCAAGGGGGATAGGCTCAGGAAACTCACCATTGACATCAATTACAGTAGAGGTGTCTTTAAAAAAAATGTTCACCCACTTACAAAAGAAAGGAGGAAACCCTAGTGCTTTCAATATCCCAATAAAAAATTACCACTCTATTATGTCATATAATTTTTCAAAGTCAAGTAGAACCATGCCAACATTTTTCCCACCTTCCTTAGCCTAGTGCATAGCTTCCCAGATGGTGATTAATTTTTCCAAGATAAACCTTCCTTTAATAAATCTAGTCTGAGTGACTAAAACAATGTCATTAAGCATACCTTTATATTCTTCTACCTAAGAGCTTACCAATGATCTTGTAAGATAAGTTCAATAGAGTAATTGGTCTCCAATTCTTCACTAAAGACTTATCCCCACCTTTTGGAAAAAAATTGATAACACCTCTGTTAATGTTTTCCCCAAGGGATCCACATTCAAAGGCCTACTCATATAGCTAGAGCAGTTGACATGAAATCCAATCCTTATTTTTTTTATAAAATTCTGTAGGAATCCCATCCATACTAGGTGATTTCCCATTTGCAAGAGATCCAATGGTGTCCTCAATCTCTTTTATGTCAACATTATGGCTAAGAGCCTTGGCTTTCTCTCTAGATACCTTTTTAGGAACAATTTTGATACATTGTTTCATGGCTTCAACATTCTCCAACCCTTGATCTAAAGTAAAGAGTTGTTTATAGAAGTTGGAAAAGGTATCCAAAATCTCCTTATTGTTGGTGGTGTACCCATTGTCAGTTTGGATTCCATTGATATCTTCTCTATTATGTTTATCCCTAATCAAATTAAAAAAGTATTTGGTCCCTCTATCTCTGTCCTTGAGCCAGTTAGCTTTAACTCTAGTTTTTTGGCCTTGTATTTTGTAGTTTTGCAATCTTCTCAACTGCATTTTAGTGTCAATCAACTATTGTTCAAGCTCTATATCATTACCTTTATCTTGAAGATCCTTTTCTACCTCATTCAATTTTCCCTGATAATAATTTTCTTTTTGTCTCCTATCCCCAGCTTCCTTGGTCCCAATAATTTGAAATAAAATTTTCCATATCTCAACCATACGGTCCCATTTACATCTAACAGAAAGATTGGAAAGAAATGAGATAGTTTTAATGGCTTCCAAAGATTCCTTATCTTGCAACAAGGAGACATTAAATTCAAAAAGACTCTTCCTATCGGGTTTCTTGTTACAGGAAGACTCAAAGTAATTAATATAGGAAGAGATAGGGGAATGATCCAATATGCTAGCAGGAGAGACCATAATGGTTGATTTTCCTGGACGATGAGAAAGATCAAAGGTGAATGGGTTAAGGTAGATCCTATCTAGTCTATAGTAAATTTTGTTCTTGTTTCTCTAATTATTACACTAAGTGTACCATATGTCATCAAAACTTTTTTATTCCTATCCAAAGGGTCCTTTACATTATATCTTCTCTTGAGATTAGTCCAGAAAAAAAAAACTCATCCCCTTTCCATTCATGCATTGATCCCCCCACCTTATCTTGAGTATTTTCAATCATGTTAAAGTATCCAATGAAGATCCAATTAGCCTCAAGTAGATTAATTTCTAGCCAATCCCATAATCTAGCTCTTTCTTTGTAGTCATTAGAAGCATATATGTTACAAATACCCAAGGTCTTGTCATTATAGTTAAGTGTTGACCAAATGGCTCTATGACAAGGGGAAGTATTATGAGCTATTAATCTTTCAATCCATTTAGGTCCAATCAAAATTTCCACACCACCTTTTCCCCTTTCATGGCTTGAGTATAAACACAAAGCCTTGTCCCATAAGAACTTAAGAAATATTTTATTTTCTAGTTTTCAATTTATTAAAGAAATTTTTTTCAATCATGTGATAGAAGTGGTCTACAAGTGGGGTGCTCTAACGTCACCCACATTATCTTTTTTCTTGTGCCCTATCTATAGACTGCTTCAATGGATGCTCTTTTTTTCCTTGTTTTATGGGTTGTCCTTGTTCTTTACCTATGACCTTTTGTTTGTGTCATGGCATGTTTTGAGTTTGTTAATAGTTTATTTTTATTATTTTTTGTGAGCCTTTGTTTCTCCCCTTTGGTCAGGCCTAGGGTTTCTCTTGCTTGCTTGGGCTCGCATGTGTGTGCTTTGATTTTTTGCATATTTTTGTCATCTCGGTTGTGGCTCGCTCGATTCTAGGGATGGGTTGATTGATGGACACATTAGGTGGAAATTATGAGAAGGAGGGGCATGGAGATGGCATTAGTCCAAATGATGAAAGTGGTATTAGTAAAAACTAGGAATCGGTTAAGCCATCCTACAATGCTATTGTTTCAAAATTGTGCTCACTTGTATTGCTAGAAATGACTAGTTTTAATGGAACAATTCTCAAGAGGGAGGCATGAACCAATGGAGTAGGACCTGAGTTCGATGGACATCAAAAAGTAGGTGGTGACTATTCCGAGAGGGAGGCTACGAAGGTAAGTCACTAATGTCTATTATGGAGACTCTCATTCTTTTGCCAAGTGATGACATGGTAAAGGCTATAAAATTTGAACAAAATAGATTAAAGAGAATTTATATTTTCTTTGTCTACATGGATATTAATTTTTTTCTTGCTAGAAAATACTTGGACGACTGGTTCAATAATGTTTGGGGAAAGAAATTGGGGATTGTGATTAATTTTAGTAGAATCACACAGAAAGGATTGTTTTTTATTTTTATTAAGACAAATGTTATACAGGAAAAGGTATTAAATAAATGCTTTTGGAATGTCAGCCAAACTCTTTTCAGGTATTTCCCACAGTCTCCTAATAACAAATATGAACAATTAACGACCTATTCCTCCCCATACTAGTTTGAATTGAGAGGCTTTCAACTATAATTCTGGCCTTTCATCCCACACATGTTATTGCACCTAGGGTTAGTCCTCTAGGTTGAGGACTCCAAAATTAACCTACCCTATCTAAATGTGTGTATCCTTATTTCTCTTAACCTTGAGGTTATATTTCCAGAAGAAGTTTTAATTAAAATTGATGAGGACAATTACTGTTGGAAAATTTGTAAACTCGGGGATATCAGGGCATGTTTCCATTGAAAATTGAATGGGCATAATAAAAAAGGTTGTCCCCTTTTGCAGAATATATAGAAGGATTTCAATATTCCATCTACTAATGTCCCCCCTGTGTAGAATGAAGAAACTAATAATGCTAAGAATACTACTAAGCCTAATGAAAAAAAGAATGGGAATATTAACAACAACTCTAAGGTGGATAGTAATAACTCTCCTAAAGGGACCTAGGATGGGCCTCTGAATAAATTTATAACTCTTACTAATCCCCTCTTTGAAGTGAAATTTTAAGTTCAACTTTCCAAGCAATGTGGCTTCTCAGAGGTCCCCAACCTAGGATAGGTCAAGAAGACAATTTCTAGAGTCAAATTTGGAGAGAAAGAGGGCTAGAAAAAGAAGTCTTCCTAATGAATTTTTAATACAATACCAAGATACTTGTATGCTTATCTCTTTGTAGAATAACCAATAAAGATAGCCTCATCACATATATGATCAAATTTACCTAAGTCTTCATCTTTCTTGATGTAGTTTTTGCTTCCAAAATTTTTGAAATACTACACGATAGGAACATGACCATACCAAAGTTCATAGGGTGTCTTATCAACACCTTACTTTATTTGAACTCGATTCAATTTATAGATTGTATTACTAATTGCTTCTCTCTAGTAGATCTAAGGTACATTTCCTTCCATCATCATAGTCCTAGAAATTTTAATAATAGATCTATTCCTTTTATCATTTATTACATTCCACTATGGGGTTCACAGAGCTGAAATTTTTCTCTTTATTCCATGTTCCTCATAGTATGCATTAAACTCACCCGAAGTAAATTCTCCACCTCTATCTGGTCTCAAGAACTTCAAATTCATTCCTATCTCAGTCTCAACCATAGCTCTAAAGATCTTGAATTTATCAAATGCTTCAAATTTATCCTTAAACAATGTAACTAACATCATTATTGAGTAATCATCAATGAACAATATGAAATATTTATCTCCATAGTAACTCCTAGTCCTAGTGGGATGACATAAATCTATATGCACCAAATCTAACAATCCACTTGAAGAATAAGTCTTGCTTTTAAAATTAGATTTAGTTAGCTTACCCAATTGGTATTCCCTACACATCGCATTAACATGCATGAAAAATCTAGGAAAATCTCTTACAACATTTGTAGTGCTTATCTTCACAATATTATCAAAGTTTACATGACAAAACTTTTATGCCACAAGCAATTGTCATCAATTTTAGAAATCAAACATGTATTATATGTGCTATTCAAAAGAAATACATTACCCCTAGTCTTGGTACCTGATGCAATATCATTTATATAACTTCCCATGATCATACACTTTCCTTCCTTGAATTGTAAGATGAAACCTTTATCAAGATGTTGTCCAACACTCAAAAGATTATGTTTCAAACATTCAATCTATAAGACATCATTAGTGTTATTCTTACTATAAAGTCTAATTGAACCTCTCCCTTTGATCATAGAAATGGTATTTTCACCAAATATGAAAACACCATCATTATACCTTTCCAATTTCAAAAATTTGTTCTTATCTCTAGTCATGTGATGTGAACAATTGTTATCTATTACCTATTCATCTTTTATTTCAACATGTGTAGCTAGGGATTTTTCTTCATTAAAGAAAGTAGAATTCTCATCTTTAATATCAATAAATACAATCTCATCTTCACTCTTTTTATATTCATCATTAGTAACACCTTTAGTAGGAGCTAAATAACACTTCTTATGACATTTAGCCTGAAACTTTCTAAGCTTATGCTTCGATACTCTCCCAAGACTATCATTCTCATTCTAGGACTGTCATTAATGGAAGCTTGCTGAGAGCTATTCATTAACATCTTAGTTAGAGATCCATAGGATGCTCAATTAGTCATTATTTTGTTAAATAGTTTCTCTATTGCCTTGATTTGACTTGATTTGCTTTGATTTGATCTTTGTCCATTTTCAGGTGATTACAATTACTATTAAAAAAATATATTTATTATGAAACTTGAATTTGGGAAAAGCGGGGTAATTGAAATTTCAAAATAGGCGGGTTTTTTTGGATATCCTATAATATCGGATATCCAAAAATATCAAATATCTGATTTTATCGGATATCCGATTAAGCTTGGTATTTACTTTGGCATTACCAAACGTGGGTGGTCAACCCTTTAGGCGTGTTTCAAGAGATAGTTCTTGATATCGAGATTTCGACCATGTAGTTGATGACTATTTTTTCGCTCGAAATTGATGAAATGAAAAGTGTTTCTTAAAGACATTATTAGTTTTCCATCAATATAATTGCTGTCAAATTTAGAGTTCAGTAAGTAATTATTACTTATTTTTCAATTGAGTTATCTTTAAAGTCGTAATTGACATACTGATTGAAAAACAACTATAACTTTCAAACTATTTAACCTTTTTGAAATCCGAAACATGCATCACATTCTATGCTTCGGCTACTATAAGAAAAAAAAAGTTTTGAATTTGGTAAAATTTTGAATTAGTTAAGGTGGTCAGACACGAGATTTTTTTAATTTTGAAAAAGTTGTAGTAGAAAATTCATAATTAATTATTTATTTGACCAAAAAATACAAAAAAATATGCGTCACATCCAGGCATGAGTCTACTACTTATATCTAGAATCTTGGGAAAATATATTATCATTTGATTGTGTTTAAGGTGGTCAGACATACATGTACTTTTTATCTTTTCCTTGAAATTTTTGTAGTATTGCATTGAAATCTAAAATTTTGAACAATTAGACAACAAAAATTTCAAAAAAGGGCTAGTAGTTTAGAAACTACATTCAATTTCCTACAGATTCTACTGTTACAACTTTTTCACATAAGGTTCATAAGATGTTCAACCTTTTACATCAAGTTGACTAACCCTGATTTTCTAATTTTTCATTGCCAGTTAAGGCCATAGTTTGGTATACCATGATCTTGTGCATACCCATTAGTCTGATTTTTTGGGGGTTGAAAATTTTGCATAGGCTATTGGTAAGTTGTCCCAGGTGTTTGGTAGATAGGTGCAGATTATTGGTATGTTAGTGTAGGTGGTTTAGGTCCAGCCACAACAACCTAGACATTCTTGGTATTGGTGTCTCCATTAGCAACTGCATTCTTGTTTTTGTTTTAGTGGTGAGGTCGGTCATTACTGGGTTTGTTTTGTTGATTGCCTTTGTAGTGCCTGATGGTATCATCATCCAAGAGGCCTTTCTCGATGTCCATCCCCTTTCCTTTGATATCCTAGTAGGTTTGGATACAATTCATGCTCATGAAGTTGGATAACTTAGAATGCAATTTGTTGATAAATATCTTTGTGAGATATTTCTCTGGTAGTTGATATGATAGCCTCATAGTTAGGTTTTTCCATCTTTGCAAATAGTTAGCTAGGCTCTCACCTCCTTTTTGTTTTGAGTTGCAAAGATCCAAGAGAGATAGTCTGGTCTCAATGTTATGCACGTATTATGCTACGAACTTTTCAAATAATTATTCAAAGGTTGATATTGATCCATAAGGTATTTTGTAGAATCACTCAATGGCAGTTCCCCCTAGAACTTTGGGAAAGGGGTGCATGAGGAAATTATCATTGTAGGAAACCTCTTGACAAGCCATGTAGAATTCTTTTGCATCATTGATTGGATCTTCCTTCCCCTGATACTTATCAAACTTAGGAGTCTCAGAATTTTTGGGGAAGGGGAATGTTGTGATGAATCTGTCGAAGGGATAAGGGAAAACCTCCTCAAACTTAAAGGTCTTGCTTTCAGTCTCAGCCCAGAGCTCCTTAAGAGCATTCTTCATTTCCTCCCACTCTGGGTTGGTAGGTGCTCTTGAGTGGGAACTCCCCTTAGGAAAGGTTTGGATTGTGTTGGTGAATATGGGTGGTTATGTGAGGGGAGGGGGGTATTGGGGGATTTGGTAAGGGGATTGCCTAGTTATGTTAGTGGAATGAAGTGAGTTTTACGATGATAGTTGACTGAAGTATTATTGCCAATGGGTGGATGTGTATTGTTGTGAGGGGTATGTTAGTGCCTATTATTGTGATGGCATGGAAGGCTATTGTTGTTATGCAAGAAAGTACTACTATTGTGGAGGGGGTCGGTAGAATGACATGGACTATTGATGTGCTTGGCCTTGGGCTTGGAAAATGTATGTGGGATGCATTCCTATGTTGTTGAGAGGCAGGATGGTTCCTTGGACGTTAGAAATAGGAGGTGGTGGTGTGGGATAAATGGAGAAATGGGAAGAGCTCAGTTATTGTGGTGGTGGTGGTATAGTTTGAGGGATGACAGATGACAACATGACCAAGTAGTTGGTAAATGAAGGGACATATGTGATTTGAAGAGGAGGTGGAGGTGGTTGTGCTATAAATGGGATAGATATTTGTAGGATGATGGGATTTGGGATATGTGATTGTGTTTGGACTCCTAAGGCATGCATATGTGTTCAAGTAAGACCCCAAGAAGAATCTATCCTTGCAGCAGGTTAAGATGTGGAAATAGCTGGAAATGTGGATACAGTAGTGGGGATTTGTGATATGAGCAGCTAGTTTTTGGATCCCATAGGTGGAATCCCTATTGTGTAAAATGGTTGTTGGGCTTGTGTATTGGTGATGAAAGGTGGGAGAGACACTTGTGTGAAGGTTAGCTGGGTAACAGGTGTAATGGGTTCTTGGGTGAAGGGGTTTTAGGTGGTAGATGGAGGTGCTTGCACTGCTCCTTGTAAAAGTGGTACTCAAGTGGAGCTTTGGGACATAAATGGTGGAGGTAGAATTTTCATAGAACTCTACATGAGGGGTGGAGGTGGTGCTTGTGTGGAGCTTTGTGCCTAAGTGGTGGTTTGAGATGTCAAAGGTGGAGGTGGTGGTCCCATGATGGAAAAAGGAGTGGATTGTGTCATTATGTGTACTATGGATAAAGTGGCACTAGATTGCAATAGGTGGGGAATGGGTAAGGCTACTTGGGATATTTGGAGGCTAGGGTCTACAATTTGTTGGATGACGGTGTTGATGACATTGCTAGGAATTTGTGTAGGATGTGTAGGGTTGAAAGGCCGAAGTTCTTGTGGAATGGGAGTACCCTCTTGCATATAGTTGGCCAAGATGGTGAGAGGACTCTGGGCTATACTTGCATTAACCATTTGTGCATGGTCGGAATGACTCAAGAATACTTCCATAGAACTCATGGTGTTTCATCTAGGTCCATCTATAATACATTCTCAATTTGTGCTTCTAGTTGTTGATCATATGTTACCATAGCATTGTTAGGATCATTTGGGTCAGATGAAATAGTGGCAAGATTAGGATCCATATCCTTTTTCTTCTTTGATTGTGTCTCAATAGGCATGAAATCCAGATCCTAGGATGGGAAATGAAGATGCAACAATCGATCTAGGGTTCAAGAGGATAAATGTGCATGCAGGATGGTCCTAAGGAAACCTAAAGATGAGGGGTAGAATGACTCTAAGGTATGTAACAATAAGTGCAACAATTAGGATGAACCTAGATGGAACAAGGGATGCTTGGACAAAGTTTTAATGGGATGGTGGGGATGTCCTAGGGATCTAAGGATTACTCAACATCAAATGGGAATGAGTTTCCTATCTTAGTGTAGGTTCAAATGGATGGGATTGTCAACCTTAGATAGACTTATGATCTTTGGAAGATAGGATCCTAGTCAATGTGAGCCAATCTTTAGATCAAGATGATGAGGCTTACAAGGATAAGTATTTAGCTACCCTAGACAATACTTAGCCAAAGAGTGGAGCTGTAGGATGATTTTAATTTAGGATAGAGGATCTAGAAACTCAAAAGGATATGAAATTGAGCAGAGAAGTTTTGGCTTGATTGATTTTTGGGTTTTTGGATTAGAAACAAGGATGATGGTTTTATCTAAATGAGGTTTCCTAAAGAGATGACATTAAATGTGCCTAAAGGATGATCTAAAATGCAATGGTGGTGAGACAATTTTGTGAGAATTAAAAGAATATGTTTCTGAGATGATCCAACTAGTATTCTCTCTCAAGGCTAAAAAAGGTACAATTGATCTAAAAATGGGCTCCAAATTGCAAGATTTTTGCATTGTATGTCACTCTATCAAGTTTCTCTTGGTATTTAGTCTCTTCTTGGATTGTGGTCAAGAAAGGTTGGTGATCTTTAAGTTTGGATTCTACAACTTTCTTCTCCTTGTACACACAGGATACAGGTAGTTTTGTTTTCTTGTGCTTCACAAAATCTATTATGTGTCCAAGTTTCTCTGATCTCAAGGGTGTTGAAGGTGAAAATGTTCAAGTTTTGGGATCTTGTCAAACTAGGTAGTGACTACAGCAAGTATACCTTGACTTGAGTTATGAGAAATTTTGGAACCTTTGGAAAATGTGAGCCAAAAATCCCACAAGATACAAAGCAATCTTGTGGGAAGAACACATTTTGGTTATGTTTTGATCTCTTTGGAAAAGGACTTGTGACTTCAATTGTTTATGTTGTAATAAATGTTTTCTCTGGGTCTGTAACATCAAAGACACACACAAGCACTTCTACCCTATGGAATTAGCTTAGCTTGAAAACATTTTCTCACAAACTTAGGCACACACCCAAGAGCTATTCAAACTATGGCCACTGCAGACTACACAATGGGTCAAACAATGCCATATTAGCTGTCTCCAAGTGCTCAAGGATGGCACGATATGGTGAGTGTCCTAGGGAGGTTACTATCCTCCTTGCACAAAGATTATCAAGCCTTCAGGAGTAGATCGAGTGGGCCTCTAAATTAAGGGTGTCTAGTAAGATCTATGGAGTCTTCCCAATTAATTTGTATGCATGTGACTCACTTAAGAGCCTAGTTGACCATGTTGAAGTTGTAGGGATATTCACCTACCTCAAACTACCATCAACATGCATCGCCAGAGCTTAAGGGGATGAGGTGAGATTTTTCTCAACACCTTATTTATATACCGATCGGGGAATTATCGATTTGAGGTCATTCTCTAAAGGGGAAGTGCACCCTCTAGATAGGCCTCACTAGAAGAAAAACCAATTGAGTTCGATCTTTCTCTTCACCCAAATTCCATGAAGGTGAGGGGAGAGGATGCAAATAAAAACTAATTGTTTTCATGTCACTTAATTAACAAAGTTTTGTAATGAAGTAAAAGAGCTTTAAGGAAGTGTTGAAAAGCACTCCTTCAAACATGCCAAAAACACATTCTTTCCAATAAAAACCTAATTATCTAAGTGTTTTCTATCTATGACATCAAACACTCATGATTAACATGTAAGGTTCATTTCTTGGAAATAAATTTGCAAGTTCTTGAAAAGGGAAATTTTGTTGCAAATGTTTTACTCCCTTAGCATTCAAGATTGGGTTTTTGTTCTTTTTAGAGCCCAAACAAAAGATTTTTTTGTCTTGTTCATTTCACTTTAAGCATTTAAGATTTTATGATGTTCATTTTAAAGCTCAAATTGAAGTGTTTTACAACTACTAAAAGTAAACATGAAAGTTTTGCCAATCATATAATGTCTTTGTCATACGTCCTGCATGAAATACATTAGTAGTTTATCATTTAAACCTTCATCCCATGATTGCCAAGAAGCTACAACAAACCATTAGTAACACAAAAATCAGTTATGCTAGTTGTAGAAACAAGATTGGGAATAAAAACTCAGAACAAAATATCAAGATGACTCAATGCTCTAGTGAATAAATGCATAGAAATAATGAAAAAATGTGCAACAATAGAGAACGAATGCATGGTTTCAAGGAACAAATGCACGTTTTTAGGGGACAAATGCACGGTTTCAATGAACGCACGCATGGTTTCACTGAACAAATGTGCAGTTTCATGGAATAAATGTGTGGTTTCAGATGACAAAAGTGTGGTTTCAGGGGACAAATGTGTAGAAATAGCGACTTTACCCAAAATGTGTAGGATTGAAGGATTTTTAGTAGAATTGAAGAAATCTAGGGTTCATTTTAGCCATGAAGTGTAGTAAAATTTGATCAATTTGAAACCCTAGCTAGGTGAAATTCATTTTAGTAGCATTAAAGTGAAATGAGAAGTTCCTTTTAAGTGTCCAAATATGAATGTGAGATTCATTAACCAATTTTAGGGTTCACTTATGCCATTAGGATTTATTAACTCCCTAAAAAATGAGAACAGAAAGAAGAAATGAGTAGATTGTATCTATGAACCCTAAACAATCAACTACACAATTGCAGTGAACAAATGCACAATTTATGTGAAAAAATGCACAATTTATGTGAACAAATGCATAGTTTCAGTGAACAAATGTGTTGTTTCAGAGGACAAATACACTGTTTTAAGGAACAAATGTGCAGCTCTAACCAATTGAGTAGTTATGATGATCAAATGTGCAGTTCTAGGTATCAAATGTGCATAAATGGGTACAGACTACGTAGGATGATTGAGATTTCAGATTTTTTTATGAAAGATCAAGACGTGCGTCCCACCAGGCATGCCAAAATGTGAGTGTGAGAATCCTAACTTGTCAAGAGCATGCGTAAACAAGAAAATGTTAGTTTAAAACACATGCATACAACAAAGACTCAACACACCACCTCCGATTGAACTAAAATGGAAGCACCCAAGTTTCATTTGATTTATTCATCATGGAGATTTGTGGAAGTGCTCTTTGAAACACATAATACTAAGATCCCCAATGGAAAAAACTCAAATGATTCAAAAGCCTAAATGCAAGCTAAATGGAGATCCAAGATGATGCAAAACTAGTATGAGGAACTAGTTTGCAACAAAAGATCTTAATGATGAAGATGAAGATAAGAACCTACAATCATGTTGCAAACTAAGATTCATTCACCATTATATTAAGCATTGTATGTGATCTAGATTCAAAACTAAGAACAAGAAACTAAGATAAATGCTAAATGCTTGTGCAATTCTACAGCTAAATTAACATGATGACAATATAAAAATGAGAGATGGATTTTCTCTTGGCAAGGCCTCTAGGCCTCTATTTATAGATTTTTGGAGCAATCTGGAGGCTTGAATGAAGTACCACCTATGTGGCATCCACATAGGAGCCACATAGGAGACACATGGGCTAGAGGGAATGGCTATGAAAAAGTCAACAAGTAGCCTTTAAGGCTTTGCAAGGCTCAAGGTTGTTCACACATGTGTGAGCAACTTTGGGGAAATGTGTGGGGGACAAAGTTGTAAGAAAGGAGTTGAAGCATTTAAGGAAGTTTGGTGGCTACCTTGGGAAGAGTTGCTCACACATGTGTGAGAAACTCATTACCACTAATGAGGTTAGGAATCACCTTTTAAGTGAAATTAAGAGAATGATTAGTTGGGAGGATAGGTTTAACAAGTGAGGTGATGGGTGTAGGCTAGGTTTTAGGTAGGGATTTAGATTAATCTAAACTAGGTTTGGATTGATCCAAGCTTAGAAGAATATTAAGATGTGGAGGGATTTAAATAAATAGTAATTTATTCAAAAAAAAGATTTATGAGGGACATGTATTAAAATAAGTTTAATACATTAGAGAAAGGGGGATTTAAATTAAATTTAAACGCCTTAGGTAATGAACCCAACCTAATTAAATAATTCTAATTAAATGGGCAGAGGGATATGACAATAATGGTTAATTAATTAAAATTAGTTATAATGTCACAAGGATTATTAATTAAATAAATTTAATTAATAAGAATGATTTTTAGATGTCTGCACAAATGGAGGCTCTTGTAAATAATTGTAAATGTATTGTAAACTTGTATAGGTGATTTATTGAGATGTATCATTCAGAGTTTGATAGTTTAAATATGTACTTGATTGTTAACATTTAATGGATTAGTTATATGAATTTATGGAATTGAATAGATGAATGAAGTTAGTAACTTTAGTCTCGTATTATAACTTTTGGTTTAATTAGTTATTTGCATATGCGTTGCCTACTAGCAATGTTGGGGAACCTAAGAGGACATGATTTGATTTTTTTGTTTCATCTAACATCTTGCATCATTATGTTAATTGTAATTGTTAATGTAGTTTTTTATTTAAATTTTTTTTGTCTATTTGTCATGTTCTTAGAAAATTCACGTGGGGTGTTACACATTCTCATGAGAAATGGGTTATTATAAAATACATAGTTAAATTCTGATAGCAATATTATAATTTGACCACTTGTAAAAAATATCTCCTACTTATCAAAATCCAAATAAATAAAGAAAGATCCTTCGTATATTAATTTTTAATAATTAATAAAAAACTAAACTAAAATCGACAGGTTGTGTTGATACTCTCAAAACCAATCAATAAAAAAATTGTATACAAACTTAAAAACAAAATCAACTTCACGAGTAGACCAAGCACCCATTAAGTGCATGGCTCCGACACCATAAGGGATGAGGCCAGAATCATGCCCCAGCAGAATTTTGGCAGACAAGATACCCCTTAGTCCTTGACTCTTAGGTGAAGAAGTTCTCGAAACCTTATTAAAAATAAAAATAAAAAAAATCAAATCAAACTTCACCTATCTTTCCAAATATATTATTTGGATCCTTCTGAGACACTGAAAGCTGAGTCATTCATGGCCTGCATTATGGGAATAAAACAAAATAATGAATATGTGATCACATAAGATGCAATTCACTTCTTTTGAGAGGAATGGCAAGTTCCAAATTTTAAATTATTGAAAGATGACAAAAGTATGAATTTAATAATTTTTGTATGCTTTCATTTGGAGGTAGGCCAAAGATAGCCTAGGCCTAGATTCCGTGGTACCATTTGAAAAATCATTCGCCATGTTAGCTAAAAAAATCCACCCACCACGATGAGATGAGTGGGTATGAAAGTTGCCAACTTAAAAACTCTTAAGTTTGTCGGGTTAGATTCAAGTTAAATTGAAAATGGTGGCTTTTGTATAATTGTTTTTGATTAAGGAAAATAGGTTTTAATGGCACCCTGAAACCCTTACAGAATTAAAAGTTTAACATAGATATAGCTTTAAAAGTATACAACAACAAGATAGCCATAGCAAAAAACAATAGTCACAGTCCACCAATAGGCAAAAAATAAAACCAGAAAACTAAACCAGGGACAAAAACAAAAAAACTAGGATAGGACCAAAGCCAGGAGAGAGGCTTAGGGAAATTCTCTGAGGATCTCCGCTGCACGAATCTCAAGTTCAGACACCTTATCCACTGCGTCCTTGAGGTCAGATAGATCTTTATCAAGTTCCTAAGTGTCCTTCTTCATAGTGCTGGATTTGGTTCTCTTCCTCGAGCCATCCTCCAGAGACTTATCTTTGCCACTATTGGGAGACTCCTCCTTGCTACCCCTGTGTTCCTCTATTTTACTAATTAGCACCTTTATGTTGTCGTTAGAAGCTTTAAGAATGTTGTAGCTTTGTTCAAAAATTTTCTGCAAGGTTCCCTCCATGCTTTGAAATCTTTTCTTTACTTCATCCATTTTGTTTTCCATATCATTCTTCTCCTCAGAAAGCCTGATCTTGCTACTGGTATCCTCCCTCTCCAGTCTACCCACCCTATATTTTAATTCTTGGATTTCACGATACTTCCATTTAGTAGCTCTATAGCTATCAATAACACTATTTTTAGCATTGTTGAGCACATCCATCTGAGGGTTTTCTTTTGTGATGTCGCTCAAAATAACCAAGGCAGGATCAATTAGGTCCTCCATTTGAATTTTTCCCATTTGTATAATTGTTTAAAGAAAGAAGAGAGGTCTTTTTAAATTTGTTCTGGAATCTCAATTCAGAATTAAATATGTCATGGTAAGAATATGGAATTCTGAAACTGATCTCTGCACTATTTAACAACAAATAATGTATAATAGCAATAACAAATGTTTTATTTGATAACAATATTCAAATAGCATACATAGAAATCAGAAAAAAGATATCTTAACAGTGCTCTGTTTTAGAGGACTGAAAATGAAAATTTATTGCAGCATTAAAAAAAAAATTACACACCCCTTACATAGCACAGAAAAACAATCCTAATTTTTAAAAATTGCTGTCTTGAAACATACGGTGGTGAAAGCAAAAGTTAATTGCTTAGAAAAACTGCCCATTATTACATATATATCATGGGCGCTATTTCAAACTGAAGAATCTGATTTCTAAAACAAGAAAGATGAAGCAGTTTTTATTCTCCTAACATAGCTATCATATTATCATGAGATCAGTTATTCAATCAAGGGACTGACTCGTAGATAAACTAAACCCAAAACTAGAGCTCTAAATTAAAATTAAATGGTTAAATAGATCTCGCATGGAAGGTGAATGCTCTTTGGAATTGTAACTGAATATGCATGATTATGAAACTACAGCATCAATCTTCATACTCCCCCTTGACATGTGGGAGGAATTTAGTTACAAAGAAAAAAGATCAGTATAAGTTCCAGTTATCATTTTCCAAAAATAATTTACAATAAAAAGACTTGATAATGATTTACATTCTACTATATGAAGTTCACTATTCAATAAATGTTTTATTTTATATAAAATGTAAACTTCCATGGAAACTTATTTACCCCTTAATCCAAAACATATCACTAAACATGACACCATTTACTAGTTATATCATTCAGGTGGATTGATCCATGCCCACATCAATAAATCACCAGCTAAGATTTTGACATTTCAACACTTTTTGAGAAGCTATCATTATATGAGTTCTTGTCACAAATTTGTTTCTCCATCAAAGACCAATTTATTTATAGGAAATCATAACTATTGGTACAGATCATCATTCGATCAGGTCTGGGTCTAGGTCTTTATCAGATTTGGGTATAGGTTTCATCGAATTCTTCCAAGAGATTCCATTGAATCTCTGGATCCTTAATTCTGAACTTCATTGTATTGATCTATCATCTTAACTTTGAAATAATTTGGCCAAGTGAGCAACATGAAATTACAGGAATGAAATTCTTCAGAAAGTAGAATTTTTGTAGAGATAATCTATGTGACAACATTGAAAAGATCTGGTGCAATGGTGACTGGACTGGAATGAAAGAATCAAGGTTTCTTTTCCTTATTTCATTCTTAGTTTTTAAAAAAAAAATTGTTGGGCTATTATGATTGTGAACAATCATATAAAAGATGAGGTACTCTATATGTAGCTTCAACTTATATGTTTGAGCTTTCACACTTGTATATATGTCATATAGCTTCTCTACTAGACTAATGTGCTCATAAGTCTTGACTATTAATATTTATATAAAAAAACAAGTCCTCTATTTGTAGCTTTATCTGATTCAGACCAAATCAAGAAACCCCTTTGACTGCAGTTCACATATATATAATGAATGAATGAAGCATAGTTGTTAAAATCCCCTTTCATATAAAGATTGAAATATATGATTTTGTTGCAGGCAATGTAGAAATCTATGAGCATTCGAGCTCAAAAGATCATGAAAATAAGGAAGTTGATGACCAGTCTCCAATAGAAGAAGTGGCTCTCGCAGTGCCCACAACTGATGATCGAGAGCTCCCTATGTTAACTTTTCGAGTGTGGGTGTTGGGAATTTTAGCTTCTGGGTTAATGTCATTGTTAAATCAATTTGTTTCCTACAGAGAAAATCCTATCGACCTTACAGCAGTGTCTGTTCAGATTGTAGTTCTACCAGTGGGTCGCTTCATGGCAGCCACATTGCCCAGGAAAAGAATTCATTTTCTTGGAACAAAATGACATTTTTCTCTCAATCCAGGGCCCTTCAATACTAAAGAGCATGTTCTCATTACCATATTTGCAAGCGTGGGAACCAGTGGAGTTTATGCCATCAATATTCTCACCATTATTAAGGCCTTCTACTATAGGGACATAAATCCTATAACAGCATGGTTGTTGGCTCTAACTACATAGGTATAAGGTTTATATGGAAAATTAGATTGTGGGTTGAATTTAGATTTAGATTACCTTGGATTATAATGTTTAGGGAGAGAATTTTTATTTGAGATCTCATGTGACCAGATGTTGGGCTTTGGATGGGCTGGTCTATTCAAAAAGCTATTGGTTGAGTCTTCTTACATGTGGTGGCCTGCAACACTTGTTCAAGTTTCTATTTTCAGGTATGTTGAAATCTATTGCCAACTTTTAAATATTGAAGAGTAATTATTAGAAACTATACCAAACACTATTATTTTCATTTTTTTAGAAACTACACCAAAGAATGTTGTTTGCCCATTTTTTTCCTGAAACCAAAGAGAAAGTATACAGACTTAATTTTAGAGTTATCTGAGGTGAATTTCATTGAAACAAGTAACTGCTACTACAACACATTGTTTAACTATCCATAAAATTCTCTTTCCCTTAGATTGTGTGAATGATGAATGCTAATCCACATTCCTATGTACTGGTAATGGTGATGCAGGGCACTTCATGAAGAAGAGAAGAGACCAAAGCGAGGGATGACAAGATTGCAGTTCTTCATCATAGTATTAACATGCAGCTTTGCATATTATATAGTGCCCACTTTCTTTTTCCCTTCCATATCTGCCATGTCCATAGCTTGCTAGATATGGAAAGACTCTATAACAACACAACAAACTGGGTCAGGCTTATATGGCCTAGGAATTGGATCCTTCACCTTAGATTGGGCAATAGTTGCAGGATTTTTTGGCAGTCCATTGGCTATGCCATGGTTTTCCATAGCCAACACTATGGTTGGTTTCATCCTCATTGTCTACATCATCCTCCTAATCACATACTGGACAAATGTTTATGATGCCCAAAAATTCCCACTTATTTCTTCCCATGTTTTCTCAAACGACGACTAGTTATATAACACCACCAGGGTGTTGAAGAGCGATTTCACATTTGACAAAGATGCCTATAATCAATACAACAAAATCAACATGAGCAGATTCTTTGCTATCACATATGGTCTGAGTTTTGCAACTCTTGCTACAACCGTCTCTCATGTCCTCCTCTTTTATGGAAATTAAGCATATTCATTCACAGATCTATTTAGTCATTTAATACTTCTTTTTTAAATATATATCAATTTTTTAATTTGATTGTGTAAAATTTGTTTCATATTAATAGTTAGGATCATGTTTTATGATGTTTTGTATCAATATTTTGAATCGCATTCTATCATGTTCTATAGCATTGTTTTGAATCACATTCTATGATCTATTATCAGAATAATAAAGAATTAGTTCATGAATCATGAATTATAAATCACATAATAGGTTCTAAAACATTGATTAGAAAAATAATAATTTTCATAGTTGAAGCCAAAAATGACATGTACTAATTATTGTAGATTATAGAAATCTATTGTCTTAACTTCTCCTTTTGTTTCATTTTGGTTTGAAAAACACACTCTAACTTTGTTGCTCATTTGCTTTTGGATTTGATTGTGTATAGATTTTTTATCATTGGTATTTTGGATCACTCCATGATCCATCATCCAAATAAGAGAATTCAAAGATTTTGATCATAGATCATGAAGTGTGATCCTAAACATTGATGATAAAAAAAAAAAAATACAATCAAATTCAAAAACATACGGATAACATTTACATCAATTGTAAAAATCAACAACATTTACATAAATAATAGAAATCTGTATACATCTGAAATCACACTAATAAATAAACCAATCTTGAAAAAATTTACTTCAAATAAACCACTAAATAAATTAAAAATTAGAATATATATGTATACTTATCATTTTATAGAACCTACGAAATATATTTTTTAATATTCCATTCTAGACACTAACAAGTAATTGATTATTTGTATTCTGAATATTTTTTTGAGGTTGGTGTGAAAAAACCCCTTTGCAGGAGCATTTGGCTGCAGGCTAAATCAGCAATCACAGATCGACGAGTGGATGTGCACACCAGGTTAATGAAGGCAAATTACAAGACTGTTCCACAGTACTGGTTTGTTATCTTGTTAGCATTGACCATAGCATTAGCACTGGGAGCTTGTGAGGGTTACAATGATGATCTACAGCTAATATATTGGGGTTTGTTTCTTGCTTGTGGGATTGCTTTTGTATTCACTTTGCCTATTGGTATCATTCAAGCTACTACCAATCTGGTATCAATATGAAATCTTGTTCTAATAGTAATACATTTATATTTTGATTTGTTTAGATGATTTATTTGTATTAATAAGTGAATTCTATTGAAAAAATAGTATAATTTTTTATGAATGAATTACACAATTTTTTTTTCTTTTTTATTATCTCTTATTTACATACAAAGGCTCAAAGTTAAATTTCACGCTTAAAAATGTTTTCTTATTTGATTGATGTATATAGCAACTTGGATTGAATGTGATTACAGAGTACATCATTGGATATGTATTCCCAGGAAGACCAGTGGCCAACGTGGCTTTCAAGACATATGGATTCATTAGTATGGTTCAAGCTCTTTCGTTTCTTCAAGGCTTTAAGTTGGGACATTACATGAAAATTCCACCCCACTCTATGTTTATAGTTTAGGTTGGTGTTCTCTTCCTTTTCATTTGTGCTTTATATATATATATATAAAGTAAAATAAGTATACAAAGGTGTAGTCTATATTAATATACACTTGTGTAATAGTTTTGTACTTGTAGAGTTGTGTACTCAAAAAATAGGGATGCTATAAATGATTTATACATTAAAATGATAAAATATTTAATTAATTTTTAGGTGGTGGGTACTTTAGTTGCAACCTCGGTATACCTTGGAACAGTTTGGTGGTTACTAGACTCAATAAAAGGCATTTGTCATAAAGAAAAATTACCTACAGGTAGTCCATGGACATGTCCTTGTGACGATGTTTTCTTTGATGCATCAATTATATGGGGAGTAGTTGGTCCACAAAGGATTTTTGGCAATCTTGGTCTATATAAAAAAAAAATTGGTTCTTCTTGGTGGGCATACTTGCACCTGTACCTGTTTGGTTTTTTACGAAGTTGTTTCCCAAAACAAAATGGATTCCATACATAAACATGCCTATCATTCTAGGTGCTTCAGTTGTCATGTCACCTGCAAGATCAGTAAACTATATTTGTTGGATCATAGTGGGATTTTTGTTCAACTTCATCATTTTTAGAAGGCATAAACAATGGTGGAGTAAGTATAGCTACATCACATCAGGGGCATTGGATGCATGAGTGGCATTTATGGCCTTTGTTTGTTATTTTGCATTGCAATCAATGCAAAATTTAGAAAGTGTGTGATGGTGGGGTGGACTAGCTGATGATCATTGTAATCTTGGAACATGCCCAACTACTCCAGGTATCAAAGTGGATGGTTGTCCAACTTTCCATTAAACCAATACTACTACCTCACTTTTCATTACAACATGTACTTTCAAAAGTATATTCGATAAGTGTGGCTTTTCAATTGTAAGCTATTTGTATAGTTTTTAATTTCATGTTCGCTTGATTATACTTTGGTTGTATTGTATCTATTACTAAGATTTAAATAATATTGTAAAAGTTAATTCGATTAAAATATTATTTAACTCTTTTAATGAATAAGTGGCTTATATTATTTTGTGTAAAAATTAATATTACACATTCAATAAAAAATTCTGGGTGGAAAAAGCTAGTCTAAAGTTTAAGCAAAATCAAACATTAAATATTATAGTCTTTTCACATAGTAGATAAATTTCTCACACATTTATTTGAGTTCTATTATATATTGGATATGCTATATGGTTTGTAAATGAATCAATTTAATTTTTAAAATTTTTAAAATTTTACTTTTAAAAATGTGATTAATTTGTTACTGGAAGTTTTTGATATTAAAAGCAACCAAAATCAGGGGTTGGCCCTTAAAATAGAAGGCAAAGCCTCAAAAAACATAGTTACCACCCATTAGCAGTAGCAGAAGAAGTTGCAACACATAGTTAGCCTATCCCCTTTCTTAAAATAAAAACCCCATCCCACTACTAACCTTACTACGCAACCAAGTATTAAGCGTATTGCAGCCATTAGAGTTGCACTTAAAGTTCTTCAAAATAAAAAAACTAGAAAAGTGTCGCATAGGGCCATACTTAACCAACATAATCATTAAAACCATAACAAAAAGAAGCACAAACAACACTAGAAGGGAGTTAATCTTTGTTGTCCTTATCTGGCCTGGACAGTAACAAGCACATCCAATCGTCCACCAAAAACCTAAACAAGTTCTTAGTGGTCTTGACGCTAGTGTCTTCCTCTTGTTCATCCTTGTCATGTCATAGAAGGCACAAAGTGGTAGCTGATGAGTGAAACACTTTGATAGAAAAATCAGCCAACCTATTGAAACTACTATCTAGAATCTCCATCTCCTTTCAAATTTTGCTTATTTCCTCTAAATTTTTTGCACATCCAACACAAGGACCAGCCTCTGTCTTGTCACCCTTATCAACAATAGCATCTTGGGTACCAACATTCTTTGTCCCATCCTCATCCACAAATTGTTACTAGAAGTTAGAACATGAATTGATTTAGATTTATTTTCTTAAGGGAAAAAGAAATTAGAAAAGTATGCACTTTTAATTTATTGGCAAGTTATATTAGGAGATTGTGATTTGTTTTAATAACTTGTCAAGTTATATTTTGAGAATGTAATTTTTTATGCATATAGTTAGAACCATCATATTATTTAAAGTAGCAATGATGATAATTTATGTTTAGATATGAGTTTTATTTTTTATTTTAAAAAGTAGTTAAGTTCTTTACAAATTTATTCAGGTTATATTCAATTAGATGATTAAAATTATTGAATTTATTTTTTAATTATCTTATTTTAATTGACATTTCATCAATTTATTAGTAGAATTTTTTAAGATCATTATATAATTTGGTGACAGAAATATTGAAAAAAATTATAACTAGATATAGGTGTTGGTGTAAATAGTGACTTTACCAAACTACTTAGCTTGTAGCATAACTAGAGGGAGTCATATTCAAATTACTTATGTTTCCACTTAGGTACTTTTAGTATTATGTCTTACCTCATCTAATTTAGACATGTGAATTCACTTAGTGAAACACCCAGTACATACACACTTAACACTAGCTCATAGACTTGTCAAGTGATCTCACACATGTTACATGTTTGGAGGGGTAGTCAAACATTGTCTCTTACCTTCTCACTTTATCATCCTTTGCTATATATGTGAGGCTCTCTATGTACATTACTTATACTCTCATTGTAAACAATCTAGCTATTATCAAATTTATGCTAATTTGGTTTCACTCATAAAAAACTGTTGTGTATTCACACCCGATGCATGCACACTTGCCACTTACACAATTGTCAAGTAAGCTCATAAAAATCCATGTTTGGAGGCATAGCTAGCCATAGTATCCTACCTTCTCACCTTATCATTTTTGCCTATATATTCAATTCTCTTTATGCATATTAATTACAATCTCATTGTAAGTGATATATATTGATATTTGTGCTAATTTGGTTTCATGTGTACAAGGTTTTTCTACATTCTAATTTTGGCTAGTTTTGACAATAGGTTGGTTGTGTTTAGAGAAATTTAAATTGATTCCTAAACTTAACCATATTTAGTTTTATTATATTAATGATAAGAGTTTAGTTGTATTTAAAATGATGAGGGATTTGGGTCTTAAATTCTTCGTGTGTTATATGAATAATGATTGCACTAAAATGGTTGAATTCAAGGCTATAGAAAAAATTGAATTCTTCATTTAACTTCCAATTTCTTCTTGTTATATAAAAATATATATGAATTTTAGAAATTTATTTGTATACTTAATTTGGAACAGTAATCATGTATTTTAAAATTGTTATTTTTTCTTCATCTTAAATTACATAAAAATTAAACTATATATTTGCATGGTAATTATGTAGAAAACTCTCTAAATATTGTAAAGCATATTTCTAGTAACAAGTTTACAAATGTGCTTAATTTTATTATAAAATATATTTAAATGTATATTTAACTTAGAATCATCATATATGTTGGAAAGGTTCTATTCAATAAAGGGATAGTGTAGTGGTGAAGTCATAATATTGTTGTGGTGGTCACTAAGGTTCAAACCCCCACTAGCTCATAGGCAATGTGTCTTTACTAGGCTAATGTGTGTGCATGATGTACATGTCTTTGTTGTGTTATTGTTCTTAGGGGTTTTGGACCTTTGCTAAGCCATTGAGCTTGAAAGTTTTAACAAAGGTGATAATTCCTAGGGATTTGAAACCCCCAATAGTGATTTTGGTGATAAAATCAATGGGAAGAGATCCCTTCATAAGTGATCTCTTTAGACTTGGACTGGGCTAAAAAATGAGTTAACTCATAAAAAAAAGTTTTAAAGGTTTTATATGAAAATTGAATCTAGAAAAATAATTAATATGTTTTGGTGGTTAGAGTTACCTTAAAATCATTGATCGAGTTTCCTTCTCTTTCATATATGTGTATGTGTATGTGTATGTGTATGTGTATGTGTATGTGTATGTGTATGTGTATGGGTATGTGTGTGTGTGTGTGTATGTGTATATGTATATGTATATGTATATGTAGATGTACATGTACATGTACATATATATACATATATATACATAAATAAATAAACACACACACACACACATGTGTGTGTGTGTGCATATGTCTATGTCTATGTCTATGTCTATGTATTTATTTTCTCTTCTCATGCATTTATTGCCTCTTCTCACATGTATTTCTTTTCTCTTTCTATGAATGCTCCAAAATGAAAAATAAATAATAAAAAGGCAAGCCCAAATACTTTCCACAATTCAACCTAATGTAATTTCCCCTTATTCCATGAAAATTTTATTTATTTTTTAAGTGTTTCAAATGAAATGTGCACGACGTGTTTTTGGAGTTAAAGAACCAAGCAAAAATCTTTTTATTTTCCTTAGTCATTTGAATTTTATTTCTCATTTTATTTTCCTATCACCATGTAAACATTGAGATGAATTTGAAAAGATGTTCATATCCTTCTAATTCGATTTACATTTCTTAATTATTCTAGCCTAGATATCAATTATTTTTAAAACAAAAAAAGTTCCACCACTTTCACAACTTAGGAAATATATATTTCATAATATTTTAATATGGAATTGTCTTTCTATTATCTTGAAACAACTATATAAAAAGTGGTCAAAATTAAATAATATATTAATTAAATTCATAAGGACATTGATTAATAATATAAATTAATGATCTCAGAAACAATGCCCTCAGAAACCCCTAAAGGATAAAATGAAAGAATAGGAGCAAAAAAGAGCCAAGAGAATGGAGTGGAGGAAAAAAATGAGGAAGAATCTCTTCCTCAAAAGTTATCCCAAGAGGATTAGATAATTCTTTGCAACTCTGAAGAGAACCCTGTGACTCATCAAGATGAGCTAATAGGTGAAACTCAAATGAATAAAGATCAAAAGGTTGAAAATAAATTATTAGAAGATAGTGCTAATGATCTGAAAAGTCTGAATAACAAAATAGAAGAAAGTGTGGGATCTCTCATAGGAAAAGAAACACAAATGATCTCAAGGGTGGAAGATAGCATGGGAACTCACCAAGGAGAAGAAACAATAATGGACTCAAGGGTGGACGATTCCCTGATAGGAGTGGAATTTGTCTCATCTCTACAGGGGATTGAGGATTGCCAGGCAGATAACAAAATAGATGATCAGAACAATAGTGAATCAACCATTGGCAACAATAAGGAATCACCCTTAACTCCAATTGGGCTCTGGGGAAATCATGAAGACAAGGAAGGAATAGACCTAAAGGAGAAGGAAAATCCCTAGATTGAGGTAGGGGATTTAAAGAAATACTCAAGAAAGGAAGGCTTTGGATCTCCTCAATGAAATGTTTCTCTAAATGATTAGAACACAAATTCAAGGAATAAAAATGTAAATGCTTTGTTGGGGAGTTATGTTCTTAGATCAAGTAAGAAGATCAGAAATTGGAAACAAGGAGTCCAGACAAGAGGTTACCAAAAAGCTGATACTGGAACACCAAAGAGAGATAGAGGAAAGATGTTTGATAGAGCCTAGAAGGATCTAGAAGTGAAATAGAACATAGCAGATGGTAAACAACTCACCATCCACCAGGTTTGTTCCCCAATCCTTAAATGAAGATTATCTCATGGAATATCTGAGGACTTAATGGTCCTCATAAGCAAGATGTAGTTAGGAATTTAGTGAGAGAATCTAAGCCTAATATTCTTATGATTCAATAAACTAAGATGTTAAAAGAAAAGGTTTTTAAGACTAACCTAATTAAAAATGGGGGTAGTATAGGATGTAGCTGTGAAGGGGCTTTGAGAGGGATGGCTATATTTTGGAATCAATTTAGCTTAAAATGCCAGCTTTTGAAAGAAGAGAAAAATTTTCTAGCTGTAAAAGTCTGCAGCCTCAAGGAAAATTTCTCTTGGATTCTCATTAATGTTTATGCCCCAAACACGAAGGTAGGAAGACTTACAATTTGGAAGCAGTTACATGAACTTAGAAAATCTAGCACTAAGGACCACTGGATGATTATGGGGGATTTCAATACCCCCCTGAAGGAAAAGGACAAAATTGGTGGGAATATCACTCAAGTGGATAGTAGGGTTGATCTTATGAAGTTTATTAGTAATGAAGGTTTGCTGGATGTTGATTTAGAAGGCATAAATTATACGTAGTCCAACACAAGAGTAGGTGTTGATCTTATTCAAGTCAAGCTCGACAGGGTACTCATCCCCCCAGACTATTATACAAAGTTCTCTTGCTCTCTTTCTACCCTATCCAGAATTGGATCAAACCATTATCCTATATCTTTTTCTGCTAGCTCTTTTAATGGAAAAAGAAATGCCCCTTTCACATTTAAAAAGATGTGGCTTTCCCACCCTGATCTAGAGAACAAAATTAGGGATTGGTGGAACATTAATGTGGATGGTAAAACTATGCTTAAAGTGGCTAAGAAAATGGAAAATGTTAAATCTAAAGTCAGACAATGGAATAAGGATGTCTATGGAGATATCTTTCAATCCAAAAGTAAAATTCAAATGGAGCTAAAAGATACTCAGGATAAAATCCAAAGGATTGGTCTAACTAAAGATCTAAACAGAGAGGAGAATCAAGTTCTTGCAAACTACCACAACATAATCTCTAAAGAAGAGACTTTTTGGAGGTTGAGATCAAGATCCATATGGCTAAAATCGGGAGACAAAAACACTAGATTCTTTCATCTTACATCCCTTAAACATAAGTCTATAAATAGAATTTAGTCTTTATCTTCCCTCAAGGGACTATCACTAAAGAAGAGGAGATAAGGGAATAAAAGATGGGACACTTTTCTACCCTCTTATCGAGGGATTCTAATCTTAATCTGGAGGATCAGAAAAAATTGTTGGACTCAATTCCTAGCAAAATGGACACTAAGGCTAATGAATTCTTAAAAGCTATCCTAAGGATGAGGAAATCAAGAGGGCAGTTTTCTCTTTTGAAGGAGAAAGATCCCCAGGGTTGGATGGATTCTAGATGTTCTTCTTTCATTCTTTTTGGAGAATAATAGGTAAATATGTTTTCTCTACTGTTAAAGAGCTTTTCGGTTCTAAAACTATCCTTAAAGAACTCAATTCTACTTTCATAGCTCTCACCCCAAAGAAACCTGGGGAAAACTCCGTTGATGGATTTAGGCCTATAAGCCTTTGTAACTCATTGTATAAGATCATGTCTAAGGTTCTTACTTCCAGAATCCTAAAATTTTTACCCTCTCTTATATCTCCCCAACAGAATGGCTTTGTTTCAAGGAGACAGATTCTAGATTCTATAATTGTTGTGCATGAGAATATTCATTCTTTAGAAATGTCCAAAAAATAAGACTTCTTGATGAAGCTGGACTTGTCAAAAGCTTATGATAGAGTTGATTGGACTTTCCTATCAAAAATTCTCTTGGCTTTTGGATTCTATTTGGGGGTGGTCAGATTGATAATTCAATTGGTTACTACGGTCTCTTCCTCTATCATTTTTAACAGAAGTTCTTCAAATTTTTTTCATCCTTCCAGAGATTTGAGGCAAGGAGATCCTATATCTCCCATTATTTTTCCTATAATGGTTGAAAGTCTTGGGAGATATATTAATAGTCTAGTGATAAAAGGGCAGATCATAGGTCTTCAGCTTTCTTCTTCTAGACAAAAGTGCTCTCATGAACAATTTGTAGATGACACAATTACGATGGGGGAGGCCTTTGTTAAAGAAGAAAGGAATATGAAAAAGGCTCTAAATATTTACACATGCTACATGCCAACTTATAAATTGGGATAAAATCTCTCTATACTTCAGCAATACTCCGGAAGAAAGACAGAAAAATATCCTCTATCTTAGGTTGTAAGATAGGGATGCTCCCTACCTCTTACCTGGGACTCCCCTTATGCCTGAAACCTGAAGCCTCTTTCTGGAATAACATCTTAGATAGATTTCACCACAAATTGGCTAGATGGAACGGGGCCATGTTGAGTCAAGCAGGAAAAGTCCAACTGTTGAAGGCTACTCTTCAAAATCTTACTGCTTACACTCTTAGTCTATTCAAAATCTCATAGAAGTATGCTGAATTGATAGAGAAAAGGCAAAAAATATTCATTTGGACTAGGGTTGAAGAGAAAAAAAGACTCATCCTTGTAGCCTAGGAAAAGGTTTGTAAGCCAAAGAAATTTGGGGGGCTAGGTATTAGAAGCATTAATAACACTAATAAGGTTTTGCTGGCAAAACAATGCTAGAGGATTTTTGAAGAGGGAAAGGAATGGAACTCAATTTTAAAAAGTAAATATCATCTCATATCCTTAGATGAAACATTAAATTCTCAGCTGGATATATAGGGATCCTTTATCTAGAATAGTATCAGTAAGGGAAAGAATCTGGTTAGAAAAGGAGTTAGATGGAAACTGGGAAATGGTAGGAAGATACATTTCTAGAATGACAACTGGCTGATGGAAAGACCCTTAAATGAGAACCAAGAGTGGCTAAATGCTATTTAGGTCTATAAAGAGACTATTGGGGAAATGGTGTATGATTTTTGGATCAATGATGACTGGGTAGACTTAGGTCTTAATGATGAAAACCTTAAAGATGTGAACAAGCAACTCAACAACTGGTTCATAAGAGAGAATGTGCAGGATGATTTGATCTGGGGTCCTGAAGCAAATGGAAAATTCTATGTTTCGTTGGCCTCTTCTGTCCTCATTGCTCAGGAAGAGTGCCCTTTTTTTTTTCTCAGGGATGGAATCAAAACCTTATTCCTAAAATTAACATGTTTTTCTGGCTGCTTTTCCAGAACAAAATTCTTACTGTGGATAACCTCAGTAAAAGGGGCTTTAATATGCCCAATAGATGTTTTCTATGTTGTGCTGAGGCTAAATCTTGCAATCACATGATGATATGATGTTCCTATAATAGAGATGTGTGGGATTCAATATTCAAAAGGATACACTTGGAATGGGTCAAACCTCAGAACATTCAGGATTTAGTTCAATAATGGTTTTTTCCTTTCCCTAGCAAAGAAATTAAAACTCTATGGAATTTGCTTCTTCCTCACTTCACTTGGAGAATTTGGAAGGAGATAAACAATAGAGTGTTCAAAGATAAACATACTTCTCATGATAAGGTTGCTAATCTAGTTTGTAGAAGTTTAAAGGAAAATTTTAGATGTACTATTCTGAGAGATTCACAGCTATGGAACAACTCTCGGGATATTAAAGATATTCTCAACTGGGATTTATAAAATAAAAGAACAAAAGACCCCAACTTCAGAGACAACATCATATGGACTACTCCTCTGAAGGGATGGTTTAAAGGTAATTTTGATGGATCAGCTAAAGGGAATCTTGGAAGGGCTGGGGTGGGAGGATTAATAAGAGATTGGGCTGGAAATTTTCTAGGAGCCATTGCTTCCCCACTGGGAATTCAAACAAATCATGTAGCTGAAGCTGAGGTGGCACTACATGTTTTGTTGCTAGCAAAAGAGATGGGATGTTTGAAGCTATGGCTAGAAGGATATTCCCTCAATGTCATAAATTACATAAAAGGAAAGTACATGTCCTCTTGGACTATAGACCACATCATTGAAAAAATTAATACGACCAGTCAAAATTTTCAAGAAATTTAGATCTCCCATGTCTACCGTGAAGGAAACAAGCATGTGGATGGTATAGCTAATGTGGGGGCCCATAATGACATCACCCAAGTTTGGAAAGGGGAAGAAAATCTTTAAAATGATATTTTAAGTCTAATCAAATACGATAGATTTAATCACAAGGAGGGCATTATTAATACAAAAAATAATAATGACAAGGACATTTAATTTACCGAGGAAAGATAATTGTCAGGCAAGGTGGGAGAAAATAATTACTGAGTTTATTCCACATGGATTATGGGTGATTTTAAGCATCTCAACTTGTAGTAGCTAGAAGAATATATTTTTATTGATTACTAGTAACCTGAGAACCCAACAAGACAAAGTTCTGAAAAAATGGGAGGAGGTCTGAGAAGGGAGGAGCCACTAGATTGTGAGAAATGGAGATAGGAGAAAAAAGTATGGAAAATGTTGAAGCGAGGAGGTGTTACTCCATACATGGAAAGGTTGTATGGCTTTGATAAAGAGGTAACAAAAAAATTTGCAGAGGGATGGGTTAATAGAAAGGTTAATTTATGGGGAAAATCTTTCTCGCTTACCCTGAGTCTTGTTTCTGAGATAACTAGGATGTCTCTTGAGGGGATGAATTTTTATAGGGATAAAAAACATATAGGGTCCCAAGATTTCAATCTTTTCCCCAAAAATGCTGATGAAGAAGCTCTGTTGAGTAAAGGGCTGGGAGATTATGTTGACATTGTGAAAATTAAGAGTTTTTGGGCTAAAATTCTAGAGGTTGTGCTTGTGTGAAGCTTTGTGCCTGAGTGGTGGTTTGAGATGTCGAAGGTGGAGGTGGTGGTCCCATGATGGAAAAAGGAGTGGATTGTGTCAATGTGTGTACTATGGATAAAGTGGCACTGTATTTCAATAGGTGGGGAATGTGTGAGGCCACTTGGGAGATTTGGAGGCTAGGGTCTACAATTTATTAGACAACGGTGTTGATGACATTGCTAGGGATTTGTATAGGATGTGTAAGGTTGAAAGGCCAAAGTTCTTATGGAATGGGAGTACCCTCCTTCATGTAGTTGGACAAGATGGAGAGATTATTTTGGGCTATACTTGCACTAACCATTTGCGCATGGTCGAGATGAGTCATGAATGCTTCCATAGAACTCATGGTGTTTCATCTAGGTCCGTCCATACATTCACAATTTGTGCTTGTGGTTGTTGATCATATGTTACCATAGCATTGTTAGGATCATTGGGATTAGATGAACTAGTGGCGAGATTAGGATCCATATCCTTTCTCTTCTTTGATCATGTTTCGACAGGCATGAAATGCTAATCCTAGGATGGGAAATGAAGATGCAACAATGGATCTAGGGTTCAAGAGGATAAATGTGCATGCAAGATGGTCCTAAGGTGACCTAAAGATGAGTGGTAGAATGACTCTAAGGTATCTAACCTGGATAAGTACAATAATTAGGATGAACCTAGATGGAACAAGGGATGCTTGGATGAGGTTTGAATGGGATGATGGGGATGTCCTAAGGATCTAAGGATTACTCAATGTCAAATGGGAATGAGTTGCCTTTCATGGTGTAGGTTCAAATGGATGGGATTGTCAACCTTAGATAGACTTATGAGCTTTGGAAGAAAGGATCCTAGTCAATGTGAGTCAATCTTTAGATCAAGATGATTAGGCTTACAAGGACAAGTATTTAGCTACCCTAGACAATGCTTAGCCAAAGAGTGGAACTGTAGGATGATTTTGATTTAGGATAGAGGATGTAGCAACTCAAAAGGATATGACATTGAGTGGAGGATTTTTGGCTTGATTGATTTTTGGGTTTTTGGATTTGAAACAAGGATGATGGTTTCATCTAAATGAGGTTTCCTAAAGGGATGACATTAAATTTTCCTAAAGGATGATCTAAAATGCAATGGTGGTGAGATGATTGTGTGAGAATTAAAAGGATATGTTTATGACATTAGCCAACTAGTATTCTCTCTGAAGGCTAACAAAGGTGCGATTGATGTAAAATTGAGCTCCAAATTGCAATATTTTTTCTTTGTATGTCACTATATCAAGTTTGTCTTGGTATTTGGTGTCTTCTTGGATTGCGGTCAAGAAAGGTTGGTGATCTTTAAGCTTGCATTATGTGAATTTCTTCTCCTTGTACACACGAGATACTGATATTTTTGTTTTCTTATGCTTCACAAAATTGATCATGTGTCCAAGTTTCTCCGATCTCAAGGGTGCTGAAGGTGAAAATGTTCAAGTTTTGGGATCTTGTAAAATAAGGTAGTGACTACAGTAAGTATACCTTGGCTTGAGTTATGAGAAATTTTGGAACCTTTGGAAAATGTGAGCCAACAATCCCACAAGAGACAAAGAAATCTTGTGGGAACAACACATTTTGGTTATGTTTTGATCTCTTTGGAAAAGGACTTGTGACTTTGAATGTTTATGTTTTAACAAATATTTTCACTGGGTCCGTAACATCGAAGACACACACAAGCACTTCTACCCAATAGAATTGGCTTAGCTTGAAAAACTTTTCTCACAAACTTAGGCACACACCCAAGAGCTAATATGACTATGGCCACTACAGACTACACAATAGGTCAAACCATGCCATATTAGCCGACTCCAAGCACTCAAGGATGACAATATGGTGAGTGTCCTAGGGAGGTTACTATCCTCCTTGCACAAATATTATCAAGTCTTTAGGGGTAGATAAAGTGGGCCTCTAAATTAAGGGTTTCTAGTAAGATCTATAGAGTCTTCCCAATTGGTTTGTACACACATTACTCACTTAAGAGCCTAGTTGACCATGTCAAAATTATAGGGATATTCACTTACCTCAAACTACCATCAACACATATCGGCCAAGCTTGAGGGGATGAGATAAGATTTTTCTCAACACCTTATTTATATATCAATAAGTGAATTATCAGTTTAAGGTCATTCTCTAAAGGGGAAGTGCACCCTCTAGACAAGCCTCGCTAGAAGAAAAACCAATTGAGTTTGATCTTTCTCTTCACCCAAGTTCCATGAAGGTGAGGGGAGAGGAGATGCAAATAAAAACTAATTGTTTTCACATCACTTAATTAAAAAAAATTTGCAATTAAGTAAAAGAGCTTTAAGGAAGTGTTGAAAAACACTCCTTCAAACATGCCAAAAACACATTCTTTCCAAATTGATAACCTAATTATCTAAGTGTTTTCTATCTATGACATCAAACACTCATGATTAACATGTAAGGTTCATTTCTTGGAAATAAATTTGCAATTGCTTGAAAAGGAAAATTTTGTTGCAAATGATTTACTCCCTTAGCATTCAAGATTGGATTTTTGTTCTTTTTAGAACCCAAACAAAAGATATTTTTGTCTGGTTCAATTCACTTTAGGAATTCAAGATTTTATGATGTTCATTTTAAAGCTCAAATTGAAGTGTTTTGTAACTACTAAATGCAAACATGAAAGTTTTGACAATCATATAATGTCTTTGTCATACATCCTACATGAAATACATTAGTAGTTTATCATTTAAACCTTCATCCTACGATTACCAAGAAGCTACAACAAACCATTAGTAACACAAAAATCAGCTATGCTAGTTGCAAAAACAAGATTGGGACTAAAAACTCAGAACAAAACATCAAGATGACTCAATGCTCCAGTGAACAAATGCATAGAATAGTGAACAAATGTGCAACAACATAGAACAAATGCACGGTTTCAAGGAAAAAATGTGCAGTTTTAGGGGACAAATATGTGGTTTCAATGAACAAATGCGCAGTTTTAGTGAACAAATGTGCAGTTTCATAGAATAACTATTTGATTTTAGGGGACAAATGTGCACTTTCAGGTGACAAAAGTGCAGTTTTAGGGGGAAAATGTGTAGAAATGGTGAATTTACCCAGGACATGTAGGATTGAAGGATTTTTAGCAGAATTGAAGAAATCTAGGGTTCATTTTAGCCATGAAGTGTAGTAAAATTTGATCAATTTGAAACCCTAGCTAGGTGAAATTCATTTTAGTAGCATTGAAGTGAAATGTGAAGTTCTTTTTAAGTGTCCAAACCCTGTGAGATTCATTAACCAAGTTTAGGGTTCACTTATGCCATTAGGATTTATTTACTTCCTTAAAATAATGAGAACAAAAAGAAGAAAGAAGTAGATTGTATCTATGAACCCTAAACAACCAACTACATAGTTGCAGTGAACAAATGCACAATTTATGTAAAAAAAGGCACAATTTATGTAAACAAATGCATAATTTTAATGAATAAATATGCAGTTTTAGAGGACAAATACATAGTTTTAAGGAACAAATTCACAACTCTGGCCAACTGGATAGTTATGATGATCAAATGTGCAGTTCTAGGTATCAAATGTGCAAAAATGGGCATAGACTATGTAGGACGACCGAGCTTTCAGAATTTTTGATGAAAGATCACGACGTGCATCCCATCGGGCATGCCAAAATGTGAGTGTGAGAATCCTAACTTGTCAGGAGCATGCGTCAACAAGAAAATGTTAGTTTAAAACATATGCATACAACAAAGACTCAACACGCCACCTCTGATTGAACTAAAATAGAAGTACCCAAGTTCCATTTGATTTGTTCATCATGGAGATTTGTGGAAGTGCTCTCTGAAACACACAATACTAAGATCCCCAATGGAAAAAGCTCAAATGATTTAAAAGCCTAAATGCAAGCTAAATGGAGATCCAAGATGATGCAAAACTAGTATGAGGAACTAGTTTGCAACAAAAGATCCAAATGATGAAGATGACGATAAGAATCTAAAATGATGTTGCAAACTAAGATTCATTCACCATTATATTAAGCATTGTATGTGATCTAGATTTAAAACTAAGAACAAGAAACTAAGATAAATGTTATTTATGCTTGTGCAATTCTAGAGCTAAATTAACATGATAACAATATAAAAATGAGAAATGGATTCGCTCTTGGCAAGGCCTCAAAGCCTCTATTTATAGATTTGGCACAATGTAGAGGCTTGGATGAAGTGGCACCTATGTGGCATCCACATAGGAGCCACATAGGAGACATAAGGGCTAGAGGGGATGGCTATGCAAAAGTCAACAAGTAGTCATTAAGGCATTGTAAGGCTCAAGGTTGCTCACACATGTGTGAGAAACTTTGGGGAAATGTGTGGGGAACAAAGTCATAAGAAAGGAGTTGAAGCATTTAAGGAATTTTGGTGGCTACCTTGGGAAGAGTTTCTCACACATGTGTGAGCAACTCATTAGCACTAATGAGGTTAGGAATCATCTTTTAAGTGAAATTAAGGGAATGATTAGGTGGGAGGGTAGGTTTAACAACGCAGGTGATGGGTGTAGGCTAGGTTTTAGGTAGGGATTTAGATTAATCTAAACTAGGTTTTGAATAGTTGTAATTTGGAATTACCACTATTTGTGTATGTGTGTAGGGAAAATGTAAGATTCACTCCAAAATCCAAATTCCCAATGGAGAGATCCAATTTGATCAACCAAGAGGTTAATACATAATCGAATCAATCTATGAAGAATATGAAAGAGAGAGAGAAACCCTATACTTCCCTATAGTTGGATTAAGCTTGAAATCTTAAATAATTGAAGTGCAAATGCTAACCTTGAATTAGGGAAGATCTGGAAAATGTTGAATTCTGGCTTATATACGAACTTTCTAAAGATTCCATCACCTGTTCTGGACCATAAATGCCGAGGCGGACAAAACCCAAAAATCTTTTCTCCAAATTCACACAGGTCAACTTTGACCTTTTAAAAGGTCAAAGACCACATTATTTATTTGAAGTCTGATTCTGATTCTATTCATAGATCCTAAAAGATTGCCGAAAAGGGTATCCAAATTCGCTCTCAAATCTGAGATTTCACACCTGTACCTACAAGAAAATGGGGGGTTTTTGGTTGTATTGGGGGTTTGCCTTGGTCAAACCCCAGTTTAGGAATTAACCTTGAAAATGAAATTGTATTGTGCATAAACAAAGTAATTGAAACAAATCACCTCGTTTATGTTGAAGTCCTTGTAGAGGATTCAAATCCTCAAATCCACAAGTAAGAATGCTTCAATGAATGTAGGATGTCTCCAATCAATGGTATTTTGATCTTCAACACCAATCTTGATTTGATCTTTGCATATGAGAAGGCTTGAATGAATGGAGAAGGATGGATCTTCAAGGGGGCTCCAAGGAGATTGAATCCTTCAATAGCTAACAATGGAACTCCTTGATGAATGAATGCTTGAACACTTGAATGCTTGAAGACTTGCTTTCTTGAGATGAGATGTGAAAAACTTGATTGAGAGAGATGATGAAAATGAGAGAGGAAGGCCTCCTTTTATAGTGATCTAGGGCACACTTCTCTAGATGGGCCACCTTGAAGAATTAAATCCCAATTAGGTCCTCACCTTTAGAAAATATACCTTGATTAAATACCATTAAAGGATTTACCGTTTTAGAGCCCGAAACAACTGACCTGGAAGCAGGAAATAACTTTCCCGAAAACCAAATTAGCGGGAAATGAAACTTTGAAATTTTGGCAAGAAGGGGTCAAGGTCAAGGTTGACCCTGACCTGGTCAGGGTTGAGGTCGACATTGACCTCAAAACCCTAACTTTGTCAGGATTTGAAGAAAAGGTTCTCGGAGATGCCAGAAATGTAGGATTTGATATTTGAACAAGACTCAGTGTCAGGAACAGATAGAAAATCCTTTGTTTGATGTGATGAAGGACTAGGAGGTCTCATTTTTTAATCCTACCTAGAAAATAGAGTCATGGAAGAGGGAAAATTAGGAAAGTCCTTAAGACCTTAACCCTAATTTCACCTAGAATGAAGAAATTAAGTGCAGATAAGAAGTGGAAAGCGGGGAGAAAGCCAAATACATGCAAAGACCCAATCAAGGCACCTAACATGACCCCAAACCACTTACTCAGAGGGATAAATTCTCTTATCATGGAAGTGCATCCATTTTTAGATGATACATTAAACCCCCACTTTAGCAAGAGTACAGAATCGATGCAAACTCTTGGTAAAGGAGATAAAAATAACAAGATAATCTTATCGTAATCTAAGGGACAAAGAGAAATCTCAAGCCCCCAGAGACTCAAGTCTTCATCAACTCTTAAATCATAGATAAGAGAGACATCTATAAAGAGAGAAAGAAAAAGTGTGATTACCTCACCCAATGAGAACTTATGTCCCATTGTGAACCACACAGGAAACAGGTGCAATCGGAAAGATGGAATTGAACCACCTAGTGAATGTGGCTACTCACTAGTCAACCCATCAAGGATTTATCCTTAGGAATATCCTATTCCATAAGAATAAATAAAAAATAAAAGAGATCCTATCTTAAGGACACTTCCGACCTTAAGGGATCACAATATATGTGTATTTGAAATTGGAGGGATCAAGAGATCCTAATATAAAGCCATACTTTAAGGATTAGTTCTTAATCCAAAAAGAAAGATTGAAAAGTAAATTTAAAATGTGTGTCTTCCTTAGGATTTAGCAACTTATGTGTGTTACCTTTAGAAGATTTAGCATGTTTTGAATTTTTTTTAATTTTTTTTATAAGTGTGTGTGTGTAATAAGTGAGTAGAGCGTATGCCCCCACGTTAAAGTCATTGTTGACACTTTAACAGGAGCAATGGCTTTAATGGAAACATAAATAGATCCACTGATTATGTTTCCACATCGAGATGCCCCCAGACAAAGACAAATCAAGGGAAATATCATAGAAACATACAGAGAACACAGAAGGGATCTACCTACCATGGGGTCAGTATGATCATAAGATAATATATATATGATATTATTGCAAATGAATTGACATCATTCCCCAAATGAAGTAGAACTACAATCACAAAGGAGGAAAGATTACATAAGATATACGAAGAAGAATCTTTTTGGACCATGACATGGAGATCAAAAAGAATTAGTGCTACCATATCTCAAATCCAAGCATATCACACAAGGAAACATTTACAAACAATAGCAAAGTTACAACATAACTTTGAACAATGCATAGAAGAATAGAGATACATATAGAGGAATTTGAACAACAGTTTTGATTCCTTCATCACCTTGTACCAACTGAGTAACAAGGATCGTATAAAAGAATCTAACAACATTTAGCAAATACATTACGGGAGAAGCACAATACAGTAGACAAACACACAACAAAACTACCATGAAGGACAAGCCACTCAAGTGTGCCGTGTACTTTCCCCATCTCATTGTATATCATTTAGGGTAGGTGGGTAACTCGCAAGAGGGACTATGTCCAATATAGTAGGGATGATAGCCAGTTCCAAACAAGGATCCTCTTGAGAATCACTATGTTCGATACTAGGTGTAAGAGTTAATTGAGATGAAAGCATATTCGAAAAATGAATGTCAATGTCAATAGTCTCATATTCATTAGTAACATTATCAGTATCATCAAGAGTATCTTCATCATCCAAATTAATCAAAATAGGATCTAAAATATGAATAGAATCATCATAATCATGGATGTGAACATCATTATTAGTAACAATATTATGCATAGGTGTATCCACAGAAAGTAGAGATCTTTTAGCTTTAGCATGAGCATGATGTTTTTTATGATGTTCATTAGTAGATCGGTTACATTTTGATTTATTTGAAATAGGATGAGAACTAGGAGGAACCATTGTAGGATCCTTCATAGGTTCTTTGGGAAGATCAATAAGATTATCAACCATAGGAGGAGAAATCACATGATCTTTGATAGATTTAGTAGGAGGAACTTGATTAATAGAACAAGAAGCCATAGTTGAAAGAGGTATCGAAGGTGTAGGTAAAAGACCATGATTAAGATCCATAGGAGGTATGCTTAATTGAAGAATCTTATGATGTTTATAAGCTTGATATGATTGAAAAATATTATCAGGGTGAGGAGGACATGAATTAGGTAAGGAAGGCCAAAAGAAATCTAGAGTAACACAATCTCTAGGCCTAGAGGGTTGATATAGACTATGATTGATCATCTTCACTTCGCCATCATGAATGAACTTAAGAAACTTATTTATAGGTGAAGCAACAACATGCATGTCAGTCAACCAAGGAAAACCTAGCTTAACTTGAAATTGATTAGAAGTAGGAACCACAACAAAGGTAGTGTTCACAAGTTTTGCAAAAAGTTCAACTGGTAAAGTAATAGAACCAAATGAGGGATAAAGAAAACCATTACAAGTTTGAATCCACACATCTGATGTATCATAGAAGTCACATTGTAAGCTTTTCATAAAAATATTTTCTTCAGTGATAACATTGACTAAGGAGGTAGGATCAACAAGACAACCACGAGTAGGTATCTGAGCAACCCTAGCAGCGATGTAAAGGGGACCATTAGGAGCCTTAACAATCTCAGAATCATCAAAGGTAATCAAAAGTTCCCGAGGTCTTTTATCTTTAATTTGTTGTCATGGTTTAGGTTGAGGTTTCAATTTAGGTTTAGGTTTAACTAGAGGTTGAGATTGAACTTGAGGTGAAGGTTGAGGTGGAGATATAGGCTTAGCAACATGCTCCACTTGATTAATGACATGATTAAGATCATCCATCTTTGAATCATATATAATTTCCATAGCAGATGGTTGAGCAATAGTATTAGTATCATGCGTAGGTAAAGGATTCGTATAAATTTAAAGGTTCTGATTAGGAGGAGAGACAGATTGATTCCCACTACTATCCAGATTATCCATAGATAAGGCTTTAGCATCAATGAGATCTTGGACCTTATGTTTTAAACAATAACATCTCTCAGTATCATGACCATTCTGATGATGATATTGACAAAAAGCATTGTGATCAAAAGATTTAGATGCAATCATAGTAGGTTAAAGAGGTCGAATAGGAGGTAAAGTAATCACATTAGCAGCTAACAACCTATTCATAATAGCATGTAAAGTTTCAGAAAGAGGAGTAAACATACAATTTAATCAAAAAGTAGTGGATGCAGAAGTGGCATTATGAGATGCAACAACAACTTGATCAGCAACTACATTCACTTATTTGTTTATCTTGACATAATTATTGAGTTTTTGAAACTTGTTTGGATTAGGAGCAGCATCACTCTTATCAACTAGAATAGGAGCCATTGGAGTGTTGCTCTCAAACTGACTCACTTGTAATTGATAATGATGAAGTGCTGCACAAAGTTGTTGAAAAGAGGTAAATTTAGTAAGCAGAATCTTATCTCTAATATTCTTTTGCAAATTTGAAATAAACATACATTGAATATCAATATTAGGAACAGGATAGGAAATCTGAGCATGTAAATGGTTAAATCTACCAATAAATTCAGTTAATTTTTCTTTAGCACCTTGTTTACAATGCATTAAATTAGTCAAAGACACTTGCGGGCCAATATTGTTTTGAAATTGTTGAATAAATGCATTAGAAAGTTGTGGAAAGGAATCAATTGAATAAGGAGGCAAGGAACAATACCATTGTAAAGCCTTGTCATGAAAGGTTCGAGCAAATAGTTTGGCTAAAATCCTATGGTCATGAGCATAATCACTACAAAGAATTTGGAATGTTTTAAGATGATGAACAGGATCTCCCTTTCCATTATAATTCTCAAGATGAGGCATATCGACTTGCTGAGGAACATGAGTTTGGATAATATCCCTAGACAAAGGACTTCCCATGTCACATGTAGGAATACTAAACTTGTTTTGAGTTAAGGAAGCAAGTTGTTGATGTAAGGATGATACAATTTAAGCCAAATTGATGATGGTGGAATCAGTAGAGGAAATAGGAGGAGTAGCAACATTAGACACACTAGGTAAAGTGTAAGAAGTTGCAGGAATAGAAGACACAACTGGAGGAACACTAGGAACTACAGTTGGAAGTGGAGTGGAATAAGTGAAAGGAACACTATGATATGAAGGTTGTGATGTAGGAAGGGACATGGGAGGAACACTCATAGGAATAGAGGGAACTACCACAGTCACCAAAGGAGGAGTATAGATAGGAATACTAGGTAAAGGATTAGAAGAAGGTTCAACACTAGTGATAGGAGCAGTGAAACCTAAATCTTGAGCCTCTTGAGTTAAAGGTTTAACATTGGAATGCACAAGATGAGTAATACCATGCAAGAGCTTAACACCTTGATCACTATCATGGAGAACTTTCTTAAGAGCCTTTATAGCTTGAATAGAATCTTGACCATGGTTTTCTTGAAGAAGCCAATTACCCATTTTATCAAGTTTAGTGGAAAGTTTTTGGACTTGTTCAGGAGGAACCCTTAAAGCATCATCCTCATCATGAGATGAGTGAGAAGAGTTCTTCTCCATAGTAGGATTAGAATCATGAAGAATCAAGTTATCAGTAGGAATCCCAAGGAAATGAGAAGATTCAGGCTCAAAGGCACCCATGAGTCTACGACTTCTTCTAACCAGAATGTTATAAGTAGGGCTAGTGGTAGTAAAGCTCATAAACCAATATAATGCAAATGAACTAAACTAAGAACACATAATGCATGAATATGAAATCTAATTAGCATACAAGATCAATCACAAAGGACAAATCTAATACTAACAAGATAAAAGGAAATCTAACACCAAAAAGAAAGAGAGTAAGCTAGTCGGGTTCACCAAAATGAATAGTTGTAATTTGGAATTACCACTATTTGTGTATGTGTGTAGGGAAAATGTAAGATTCACTCCAAAATCCAAATTCCCAATGGAGAGATCCAATTTGATCAACCAAGAGGTTAATACACAATCGAATCAATCTATGAAGAATATGAAAGAGAGAGAGAAACCCTATACTTCCCTATAGTTGGATTAAGCTTGAAATCTTAAATAATTGAAGTGCAAATACTAACCTTGAATTAGGGAAGATCTGGAAAATGTTGAATTCTGGCTTATATATGAACTTTCTAAAGATTCCATCACCTGTTCTGGACTATAAATGCTGAGGTGGACAAAACCCAAAAATCTTTTCTCCAAATTCACACAGGTCGACTTTGACCTTTTAAAAGGTCAAAGACCACATTATTTATTTGAAGTCTGATTCTGATTCTGTTCATAGATCCTAAAAGATTGCTGAAAAGGGTATCCAAATTCGCTCTCAGATCTGAGATTTCACACCTGTACCTACAAGAAAATGGGGGTTTTTGGTTGTATTGGGGGTTTGCCTTGGTCAAACCCCAGTTTAGGAATTAACCTTGAAAATGAAATTGTATTGTGCATAAACAAAGTAATTGAAACAAATCACCTCGTTTATGGTGAAGTCCTTGTAGAGGATTCAAATCCTCAAATCCACAAGTAAGAATGCTTCAATGAATGTAGGATGTCTCCAATCAATGGTATTTTGATCTTCAACACCAATCTTGATTTGATCTTTGCATATGAGAAGGCTTGAATGAATGGAGAAGGATGGATCTTCAAGGGGGCTCCAAGGAGATTGAATCCTTCAATAGCTAACAATGGAACTCCTTGATGAATGAATGCTTGAACACTTGAATGCTTGAAGACTTGCTTTCTTGAGATGAGATGTGAAAAACTTGATTGAGAGAGATGATGAAAATGAGAGAGGAAGGCCTCCTTTTATAGTGATCTAGGGCACACTTCTCTAGATGGGCCACCTTGAAGAATTAAATCCCAATTAGGTCATCACCTTTAGAAAATATACCTTGATTAAATACCATTAAAGGATTTACCATTTTAGAGCCCAAAATAGCTGACCCGGAAGCGGGAAATAACTTTCCCGAAAACCAAATTAGTGGGAAATGAAACTTTGAAATTTTGGCAGGAAGGGATCAAGGTTGAGGTTGACCCTAACCTGGTCAAGGTTGAGGTTGACCCTGACCTAGTCAAGGTTGAGGTCGACATTGACCTCAAAACCCTAACTTTGTCAAGATTTGCAAAAAAGGTTCCCGGAGATGCCAAAAATGCAAGATTTGATATCTAAACAAGACCCAGTTTCAGGAATAGACAAAAAATCCTTTGTTTGATGTGATGAAGGAATAGGAGGTCTCATTTTTGAATCCTACCTAGAAAATAGAGTCATGGAAGAGGGAAAATCAAGAAATTCCTTAAGACCTTAACCCTAATTTCACCTAGAATAAAGAAATCAAGTGTGGAGAAGAAGTGGAAAGCGGAGAGAAAGCCAAATACATGCAAAGACCCAATCAAGGTGCCTAACATGACCCCAAATCACTTACTCGGAGGGCTAAATGCTCTTATCATGGAAGTGCTTCCATTTTAAGACGATACAAGTTTATATTAATCCAAGCTTAGGAGAATATTAAGTAGTGGGGGGATTTAAATAAATAGTAATTTATTCAAAAAAGGGATTTATGGGTGACATATATTAAAATAAGTTTAATACATTAGAGAAGGGGGGATTTAAATTAAATTTAAATGCCTTAGATAATGAACCCAACTTAATTAAATAATTTTAACTAAATGGGTAGAGGGATATGACAATAATGATTAATTAATTAAAATTATTTATAATGTCACGAGGAGTAGTAATTAAATAAATTTAATTAATAAGAATGATTTTTAGACATCTACACAAATGTAGACTCTTGTAAATGATTGTAAATGTATTGTAAACTTGTATAGGTGATTTATTGAGATGTATCATTCAGAGTTTGATAGTTTAAATATGTACTTGATTGTTAACATGCAATGGATTAGTTATATGAATTTATGGAATTGAATAGATGAATGAAGTGGTATTATAACTTATGGTGCAATTAGTTGTTTGCATATGCGTTGCCTACTAGCGATGTTGGGGAACCTAAGAGGACATGATGATTTGATTTTATTGTTTTATCTAACATGTTGCATCACTATGTTAATTGTAATTGTTAATGTAGTTTTTCTATTTTAAAAAAATTGTCTAATTGCCATCTTCTTAGAAAATTCATGTGGGGTTTTACACATTCTCATGAATAATGGGTTCTTATAAACTACACAGTTAAATTCTGATACTCTCAAAACCAATCAGTTAAAAACTTGTATATGAAATTAAAAACAAAATCAACTTCACCAGTAGACCAATGGCCATTGAATGCATGGCTCTAACACCATAAGAGATGAGGTGGGAATTATTTTTAAAAAAAAAATCAAATCAACCTTCACCTATCTTTCCAAATATATTATTTGGATCTTTCTGAGACATAGAAAGCTGAGTCATTCATGGCCTGCATTATGGGAATAAAACAAAATAATGAATATGTGATCACACAAGATGCAATTCACTACTTTCCAGAGGAATGGCAAGTTCCAAATTTTAAATTATTGAAAGATGACAAAGGTATGAATTTAATAAGTTTTGTATGCTTACATTTGGAGGTAGGCCAAATATAGCCTAGATTCTGTGGGTACATTTGCAAAATCATTTGCCATGTTAGCCAAAAAAAAATCCTCCCACCATGATGAGATGATTCGGTATGAAAGCTGCCAACTTAAAAAATCTGTAAGTTTGTGGGGTTAGATTCAAGTTAAATTAAAAATGATGGGTTTTGTATAATTGTTTAAAGAAAGAAGAAAGGTCTTTTTAAATCTGTTCTAGAATCTCAATTTAGAATTAAATATGACATGGTAAGAATATGGAATTCTGAAAATGATCTCTGCACTATTTAATAGCAATAACATACATTTTATTTGATAACAATATTCAAATAGCATACACAAAAATTAAAAAAAGGACATCTTAATAGTGCTTTGTTTTAGAATAGAGTACGCTCTTTTCTAGAGGACAGTAAAAAAATAAATTATTGCAGCATTCAAAAGAAAATTACACACCCCTTACATAGCACAGAAAAAACAATTCCAATTTGAAAAACTTGCTGTCTTGAAACATACGGTGGTGAAAGCAAAAGTAACTTCTTAGAAAAACTGCTCTATTTCAAACTGAAGAATCTGATTTCTAAAACAAGAAAGATGAAGCAGTTTTTATTCTCCTAACATAATTATCATATTGACATGAGATCCGTTATTCCATCAAGGGACTGACTCATAGATAAACTAAACCAAAGACTAGAGCTCTAAATTAAAACTGAATGGTTAAATAGCTCTAGCATGGAAGGTGAATGCTCTTTGGAATTGTAACTGAAGATGCATGATTATGAAACTACAGCATCAATCTTCATACTCCCCCATGACATGTGGGAGGAATTTAGTTAACAAAGAAAAAAGATCAGTATAAGTTCCAATTGTCATTTTCCAAAAATAATTTACAATAAAAAGACTTGATAATGATTTACATTCTATTATATGAAGTTCACTATTCAATTAATGTTTTATTTTATATAAAATGTAAACTTCCATGGAAACTTATTTACCCCTTAATCCAAAACATATCACAAACATGACACCATTTACTAGTTATATCAATCAGGTGGACTGAACCATGCCCACATCCAATAAATCACTAGCTAAGATTTTGACATTTCAACACTTTTTGAGAAGCTATCATTATATGAGTTCTTGTCACAAATTTGTTTCTCCATCGAAGACCAATTTATTTATAGGTTGTTCTAGAAATCATAACTATTGGTACAGATCATCATTCGATCAAGTCTGGGTCTTTATCAGATTTGGGTATAGGTTTCATCGAATTCTTCCAAGAGATTCCATTGAATCTCTGGATCCTTCTTCTGAACTTTGTTGTATTGATCTATCATCTTAACTCTGAAATAATTTGGCCAAGTGAGCAACATGAAATTATAGGAATGAAGTTCTTCAGAAAGTAGAATTTTTCTAGAGATAATCTATGTGACAACATTGAAAAGATCTGGTGCAATGGCGATTGGACTGGAACTAACGAATCAAGGTTTCTTTTCCTTATTTCATACTTAACTTAAAAAAAAATAATTGTTAGGCTATTATGATTGTGAACATTCATATAAAAGATGAGGTACTCTATATGTAGTTTCAGCTTAAATGTTTGAGATTTCACACTTGTATATATGTCATATAGCTTCTCTACTAGACTAATGTGCTCATAAGTCTCAACTATTAATATTTATATAAAAAACAAGTCCTTTGTTTGTGGCTTTATCTGATTTGGACCAAATCAAGAAACCATTTGGAACAAATCAAGAAACCCCTTTGACTGCAGCTCACATATATATAAATGAATGAATAAACCATAGTTGTTAAAATCTCCTTTCATATAAAGATTAAAATATATGATTTTGTTGCAGGAAATGGAGAAATCTATGAGCATTCGAGCTCAAAAGATCATGAAAATAAGGAAGTGGATGACCAGTCTCCAATAGAAGAAGTGGCTTTGACAGTGCCCACAATTGATGATCTAGAGTTCTCTGTGTTAACTTTTCGAGTGTGGGTGCTGGGAATTTTAGCTTCTGGGTTAATGTCATTGTTAAATCAATTTGTTTCCTACAGAGAGAATCCCATCAACCTTACAGCAGTGTATATTCAGATTGTAGTTCTACCAGTGGGTCGTTTCATGGCAGCCACATTGCCCAGGAAAAGAATTCATTTTCTTGGAACAAAATGGCATTTTTCTCTCAATCCAGGGCCCTTCAATACTAAAGAGCATGTTCTCATTACCATATTTGCAAGCGTGGGAATGAGTGGAGTTTATGCCATCAACATTCTCACCATTATTAAGGCCTTCTACTATAGGGACATGAATCTTGTAGCAGCATGGCTATTGGCTCTAACTACATAGGTATAAGGTCTATATGGAAAATTATATTGTGGGTTGAATTCAGATTGGGATTATCTTAGATTATAATGTTTAGGTAGAGAATTTTTATTTGAGATCTCATGTGACCAGATGCTGGGCTTTGGTTGGGCTGGGCTATTTAGAAAGTTACTGGTTGAGTCTTCTTACATGTGGTGGCCTGCAACGCTTATTCAAGTTTCTATTTTCAGGTAGGTTGAAATCTATTGCCAACTTTTAAATATTGAAGAGTAATTATTAGAAACTATACCAAACACTATTATTTTCATTTTTGTAGAAACTACACCAAAGAATGTTGTTTGCCCATTTTTTTCCTAAAACCAAAGAGAAAGTATACATACTTAATTTTAGAGTTATCTGAGGTGAATTTCATTGAAACAAGTAACTGCTGCTACAACACATTGTTTAACTATCCATCAAATTCTCTTGCCCTTAGATTATGTGAATGATGAATGCTAATCCACATTCCTCTGTACTGGTAATGGTGATGTAGGGAACTTCATGAAGAAGAGAAGAGACCAAAGCGAGGGATGACAAGATTGCAATTCTTCATCATAGTATTAACATGAAACTTTGCATATTATATAGTGCCCACTTTCTGTTTCCTTTCCATATCCGCCATGTCCATAGCTTGCTGGATATGGAAAGACTCTGTAATAGCACAACAAATTGGGTCAGGCTTATATGGCCTAGGAATTGGATCCTTCGCCTTAGATTGGGCAACTGTTGTAGGATTTTTAGGCAATCCATTGGCTATGCCATGGTTTGCCATAGCCAACACTATGGTTGTTTTCATCCTCTTTGTCTACATCATCCTCCCAATCACATACTGGACAAATGTTTATGATGCCCAAAAATTCCCATGTTTTCTTAGACGACGCCTAGTTATATAGCACCACCAGGGTGTTGAAGAGCGATTTCACATTCGATAAGGATGCCTATAATCAATACAACAATCTCAACATGAGCGGATTCTTCGCTATCACATATGGTCTAATTTTTGCAACTCTTGCTACAACTGTCTCCCATGTCCTCCTCTTTTATGGAAAGTAAGCATGTTCATTCATAGATCTACTTAGTCATTTAATACTTTTGTTTTTACTATATGTCATTTTTTAATTCAATCATGTAAGATTTGTTTTGTATTAATAATTAGGATCACGTTTTATGATGTTTTGTATCAATATTTTGAATCACATTCTATCATGTTTTGTATCATTGTCTTGGATGACATTCTATGATCTATTATCAGAATAATAAAGAATAGGATCATGAATCATAAATCACAGAGTGAGTTCTGAAA